>CM075812.1:1155120-1311101 GCA_037975025.1 Excoecaria agallocha
AAGACTGCAAAATCCATTTAGGTCTGCCTAACGTACTGCTTCTGTAATGAACCTATCTACTTCCATAGAAGACAACATTCATCTCCCATTTCAGAAATGACGCAACACTCTAATTTCAGTATATTTAAAAACAAGACTACCACTCGTGCACAATCATCAAGGCATTTCTTCAAACCCAATGTTTAGGAAGATTCAATTCAAATGAAAAAGCATGTGCTAATAATAGCAACTGAGAGATTAAAAATGAACAGGGCACTCCATGTCAGTAGCTGAATGACGTCGCAACATCTATTTAATAAGATGAACGTAAAAGCAAAGTCGAAGTATGCACAATCAAATGCATAAAAGGAAAGAGCAAAATGCACAATCATAAAAGTCTGCTTAACCCAAATTAACAAGTGAGCAAAATTGGCCACGATATCTCTGCAAACAGAAACGTTGTTTCTGTTTGCAGAGAAACAATGCAACATCCCCCAAAAATAAAATAAAATACAAATAAAAGATGAAGAAGAAGAAATTATTGCTTAAACAAATAAACACGCAATCAACACAGAGAGAAAGCAATCCACAAGAAACATGAACTGACAACCACAAATTAAAGAAGCTAGGGTTAGGGTTTCAAAGAAGCAAGGACATACCCCATGCTACAGTGCACTCCTCGCTTGTAGCACTTGCTTGATTCGCTTGGCATTCAATGCCTAGCCACATCGAACAAAAACGAAAAACGGAATCAAACCAGTGAATTCACAATCCATCAACATATTTATGGAGTTACATAAAACTTAAATAGGAAACAGAAATATCTTTAGAGAGATGAAAGAAAGCAAGAGACTCACATAGATCCATAATATGATTCCTACAAATAGCGCAGTTATCCACGACAATATCTGGGAAGCATCAAGTGCCACAAAGAGATCAACTACATATTAAACAGATTAACCAAAAAACAGACGCCAGGAAACAAGAAAGCGCAAGCAAATACATATGAATTCAAAAGATGAAAGGCTAAAGATTTGAGAGGTGTAGAAACAGACCCCAGGCCCAAAGAGCCACAGCATTCCACTTCTTAATTTCGAATCGCTTGGGCTTCTTAGTAGAAGACGAGGGCCCGGCGACGCTCGAGCTGCCCTCACCGGCTGGAACCATGGTCACGTCCGTATCCATCTCGATTCTTGTTGAACACAGACGGCGATTTTGAGTTCTTCACCGATGAAGAGACACAAGGGATTTTGGGCATCTTATTAGCTGCCTGTAGAAAGTGAAGGATACGACGACGTAATGAAATGAAATTATGACGACACTTCATACGAAAACGGTGTGTCGTTCAGAGAAGCAGGTGTATTTATTTTTTGACCTAGGGATTTTTATACTGCGCGTACCTGAAACGGCCTGTCATTTTTCTGCCTATAGAAAGTGAAGGACACGACGACGTAATGACAAGAAATTATGACGACACTTCATAAGAAAACGGTGTGTCGTTTGGAGCAGTAGGTGTATTTGTTTTTTGACCTAGGGATTTTTATACTGCGCGTACCTGAAACGGCCTGTCGTTTTTCGGATTCATGCTTTCCAAGTTAAAGCTCACCTGGAGTCGGTAGTAATTTGTTTTACCGTGCGGATTATTATTCCTTATATTGAGATAATTAACAATCAATCATTATGTTAAAAATAAAAATACTAGCATTTGATTAATTGTAATTAATTTCTAAAATTTAAGGAGGTGAGTGATTTTTCATAAAAAAAATTAAATTGAATCTTTTATTTTAAGTTTAACGAATGCGACTTTGCTTCAATATAATCTGTCAATGTCATATTTATTAATCAAAGAATAAGTGTATTAAGTTACATTGAAATATTTTATTTTCAATGTGCTCATGGCTGCTCCGTGGGCTTAGTAAGAGCGAATAAGAATAATAAATTAACAGTAAATAAAACGTATAATGCTAATATCTAATCAAAATAATTTCTTTTATAACTAAAAAAATGTCATTTGTTGGACGTTAAAATCAGTTTAATTATACTTAATAGTCTAATTATAATTAACCAAAACAATATATATAAGAAAATGCGTGAAAATATTACAAATCTTGTTTATAATTGATATTAGAAGTGGACTGGGTTCCAAGTGACGAAGCCCATAAATGATTCTGCGGGTAATAGCCCAATAGCTTCATCCGCCTATAACCTTGCAAAAAAAAAAAAACACTTTGCCTTCAATATTTTTTTAATTAGTTCCTTTGGGAACCTCCTATAAAATTAAAATGATACAGAGAAAATTAACATGATATTTGCGCGAGGATGACATGCATGAATCGAGAAATGGTAAAAAAAAAAAAGATTCAACAGAAAAAATAATTAAATTTTTTTATCTTGTCAGATATCTGTTTTTCGTATGAAATATCTATGGCAACTCCAAAATGGGCAAAAAAAACTCCTTCACGGGTCCAGTTGCCATGATAAACGGAAGACTTTTCATCCTTTTGTGGGTCCAAGCTCCCACCATTTTCGGCAAATCAAATGGAGAATTTCCATATAAGAAAACCCTTCATTCTCGGTTGAAGGTAGAGACTTTTTTAGAGAAAATATTTCAGTCCTCACGAAACCTCTTCAGCTTAAATAAATAGGAAGCTCATGTATTAAGCATATCCTTATAATCTTGAGTATAGTGTATCTCCAAAACTACAAAAATTTGAATTTATATTTTCAGATTTTGTAGATATTGCTCATGTGTGAGCATTTTATTTTTTTTTTATTTTCAAAATTATATTTATATAATTTTCTTATTGCATGTGATTTTTTTTTTGTTTTCTGTGTTCAAGTGTTGCCTCTATTGTTTAAGTATTCTCTGCACTTGCGGCTTATGCTAACTTAGTGCATCAGAAATTCTGTTTGCATTTTCATCTTGCATGTGTTGCATTTTTAATGTCCCATTAGATCCGCGGGCATCTTCTGGCAGCAGAGCCTGGGGGGTTGTTGATCTATAAAGTAAATTATATATATCCACGGTGAGTACATATCGAAGACAAAAATGAAAATTTCTCTATGAAATTTGAAAAAACTAAAAGTTTGGCACAAGTTTTGACAATCCCGCAGGTCTTTATTGTTACTGAACTGTGGACCATAGAAATTATGTTTCTTGATTAGCGTGGAAAATTAAAAAAATAATCTGATCTTCAATTTTTTGCACATAAATTTATAAAATATTGATGAACTTCAATTATAGAAAAAGTTCATTACAATCCAACAAAGAACCCTTTTACAAATTTTGTAACAACACTATCTATTTTTATAAAAGAAAATGAATATAATTAATGGACTAATACTCTATTAATTGTGCTTTCAATGCCAACTTAAATCTTTTAATGACGTCAAAATACGATTTTGTTATATGTGGCAATCTCCTATTCTTTGCCTGGGTGTGCGCTGCGTAAGATATTGGATTCCATTCATTAGGCACTTAACATTGCATGATTTTTGCGATTAAGTAAAAAATAATATTATCGTTAGTGTTAGCAGCATTATTTTTAAAGTGAAAAAAGAAAGTGTTGAATTTTACAAAACTATCATGACTTGGGATAAACACAACCCAACAATATCCAGTGGAATCTCGTCAGGGCAGTGTATCTATTAAGCTCCATAATAATTAACATTAACAGTAGCTAGTAATTCAAATGTTTACTTATCCATCTGGTTAGAACCATATTTCCAGAGAGATTAATCATCATCTTTAATTTTGTTACGTGTTTTGCTTTACGATTCAAATAAACTTATTTTTTATGAATTATAAATGAATAAGATAAATTTGATTTGACCAGTTCCTTTAAATTATATATATTTTTTATTATATTTTAATTATTTCATACAAGAAACGAATTTCATTTTTTAATCAATTAGACATAAGAATATCACGTAAATGTATTTAAAATATGTAGAAAATTATCAATAATTTAGATTTATTTTTCTATCTAATATAAAACAAAAGTAACTCTTTTTAGGAAAATTCTAAGTTTAGAATTTTAACTTTTTAGGTAAAATTATAAATGGGTCAACAATATAAATAGGTATAACTTATATGAATTATTTTGGATAAAATTTGAGAAATTATAATTTAGTAGCGGTTGTTTTTAGCAAAAAATTAAGTTTATAATTAAACTTTTGGGTGAATATTATAAACGGGTCAAACAAACTAAACATATACCTAATTTATACGGATCATTTTATACCAACCAGCAGATCAATTCAAATCTATCGAAAAATTTACAGATCAAACAAATCAACTAATTCGAAAAAAAAATCAACTAATAAATAAGTAAATCAAATTTGGATTGAATTTGAATTAATTTTACTAACAAATCGAATTGGATTCAAGGTTGGAATCAAATTTTGCTGCCTATAGAGTATAGATAGATGATATTCAAAATTACAGTTAAATTCACCAATTCGAGAAATCTAATTAAATATTTTCAAATTTTAATATATATATATATATATATATATATATATTAACAAGAATTAAAAAGAAAAAAATCCCATGCGGAGCTCCTTAAAAAGAAATTCTGAATTGCACTCCAGTCCATGATCCCCCAAGATGCGTTTGTCTCCATACGGTCAGCTTTCATCACCCACACCGTACCTGTATATCAATGTTATTAAAATTGAACCGAATATAAAATTGATAAGACTGAAGGTTCGTAATTTAATCAATTTAATTAAATTTTTTTATTTTTTAAAATATTATAATTATTATAATTTTTTAAATACTATTATATAAATATTAAAAACATACTCATTAAACATTAAATATATATAATAAATATTCTAATAATAAGTTACAAAATATAATTTTAATTTTATTATTACAAATGATTAATTATGAATTTTTGAATATCATATATTAGAAATATAAAAATATAATTATATTATGAAAATAATTTCATGTTTAGATGAAATACTAATGAAATAAACACAAAAAATATTAATCTTGCATATATGAGTATAATTATATATGAGTATAAGTATATTAAATTATTAAGTGACATTTTTAAAATTTAAATTTTTAATTTTTTAAATAATAAATAATAATAATTTAATATATATATATATTAAATTTTTATTATTTATTTATTTGAAAAAAAATAGTATTTTAAATTCTAAAGATATTACTTAATAATTTAATATATTATTATAATGATTGAAATAAATAATAAGTATATTAAATTATTAAGTGATATATTTAAAATTTAAAATATTAATTTTTTTCAAACAAATAAATAAATTATATATATATATATATATATGTGTGTGTGTGTGTGTGTGAGGGTGGGTGAAAATATACAAAAAAAAAAATTTTTTATACTTTTTAGCAAAAAATCCATTTATGTCCGATTCTTCGGTTTTTCTGTTCAATTCGGTTTTTGTCAATTTGATTTTTAGTGGTTGAATCAATCAGCTGGCTAATCGATTCGTGATTAATCCGGTTCAACCGGTCGGTCCGGTCGGGTTTTAATAACTATGCTGTATATAAAACCACACCTTTCTTAATTCTCTTCGCATCACACCCACCACTTCTCTCCCATACTCTTCATTATGGCTCTACACCACCACTCCTCCCCAACCAAATCCTACCTCACCACCACCACCACCACCTTTCGGTGGCCGACTCGCCGGAAAATCTCTTTACGGAGGCGAAAACTACCCACCCTACGCCTAGGTGGAGGGAAAAGGCCAAGAAGAGGATTCTTTATTTTGAGCATGTTAAGGAAGATGAGATTAAGGTGGTTAAAATTGCGATATTCATGCATTTTAAGGAAGCTTAAGGAGTATTATCGTAATTTAATTAAGGATGTTATTGAAGCTGGTGCTACAATTGAATCTTATCAACAAAGGCTTGTAATGGAGGCCAGTTTTGCTGTTCCTGTTATGGGTCTTTCTTTCTCTACCTATCCTTCCATGGCCGGCTCGGATCGTCCCAGATCCATTTTCATGTAATTGTGTTTTTCCTTTTCTTTTCTTTTATGTTTTATTTTATATGATCCTCCTCCTCATCCATCTTTTGAATGAACTTGTAAGAAAACGAAATTAGTGCAAACACTTTAAAATATATATATATATATTTTAAGTTACATTCCATTCTATGTTTGGTGGTCAAGAAAATTTTTCTGCTAAGAAAAGAAAAGAGTTTATACTCTGAATCTGATAGTTGAATGGGGTTTTGTTTTGGAGCTGTATTATTTTATTTCCTATACTTTATTTCAGATTACAGAATCTTGGAAATCAAAATAAAATCAGTCTAACATTTGATTGGAGATCGATTATCTAATTAAAAATGGGGCAGTCTATTGGAATAAGTGAAGTTTAATTGAGTCGGCATTATATTATTTGGACTAAATTTATATATTGAACTGAATCAATATTTTTTTTTAAATGCTTTCCAAATTTTCATACCCAAAGATATGCCTGTTGAGCCCATTGAATGGATTTCTTACGTGGAATAACTTAACCAGAGTGTATAACTGATTTTAATTAATTGATTGATTAATGGGAGTAATTAGAATTGATAACGTTATATTTAGTGCAAATTTCAATTTGGAAAGCCATACAAATTTTTCTATTGGTACTATTAAAGCTTTCATTAATTCCTGCCATCTTTTGAAGCGGTTACGGCTTATTAAATAAGACAAATGATTTAAAAAATAAACAAATTATAAGATATTTAATTTGGACAAATTGAATTTTATTGCTTGGTGTTATCAGTAGAATTAGAAGATAGTAGGCCAACAAGGTTATGTAATAGAATGATCTATCTTTATGTTTTTATCTGCTCGTAATTATCTTAATTTCTCAATAATTTGCCATTGGCAATATACTCGAATTTTATAATAAGATATTTATTAATGAATCAAGGCTATCAACTATGAGTTGGATAATCTTTTCGTATAATTAAAAAAAATGGTAAGTAATGATTTTTCTTTCTTTTTTTTTTTAATTTAGAAAAAAAAAATCATGTGAGGATTTAGGTCTTACTAGCATAGACAACCGCTCCGCAGATTTGCTCTCGCAGCTTGAGATCCATGTCATATAAGACAAAGAAAATTAGTTGAGATTGTAATTATAAAAGTGTTAAAATATTCACGAAGCTGATAGATTGAAGAAGCTTAGATGGGGTTAATTAAGAATGGTTCAACTTTAGTTAAAAAAAAATAATTAATAAAGGGCTAAGTGTCAAATTAGCCATTGACATAGTAAAATTATTGAATTATTAATGTTGTGGAAACTGAAAAGGAACAAAATAGCTTAAAACATGCATTCGATTTGATAGCTACATCTTAATTAATGTTTCGTAATTATGTATAAATAATGCTAAAATGACGTATTAACAATGACATTTAGTCTGTATGTTTAACTCGAGAATTCTTGTGACATATACTTTATGAAATGAAAATATATTAATGAAATTATCCGCTCTAGACATATGGACAAACATGGAATCAGTAAAGAAATGAGTTTAAGAAATTATTCAAAGCTAATGTAATTACATATTCTCAACATAACTGTCAAATTTTGATCCGATTTATTAATTCAGAACTTAATAATTTGGATAAAAATAAATATATATATATATATATATATATATATATATATATATATATATATATATAGTTTTAAAAGTAAAATTGATATAAATTAAACACACTGATCGATTGAAAAAATTATTATATTCGTAATCATTAGAGTTATGCGTAATTTTTATTATTTTTATTTTTATTTAATATGGATCAGATATTATTAATTGCATTGACATGCAGTTATGAATTTAATGGGATTAAGTAAAAATAAAGGAAATAGATAATTTCAATGCAATTCCTGTAATTTGATTCATATCGGCTTATTACCTCTGAGTAAATTCAATTTTTTTTAAAAAAAAGTTAGTAAATTATTGGGGGTTTCTTCATAAATACCCAACAAAACTATATATATGTCACATTTCCAACCTCATATTTTTCAATTTTCTTAAATACCATTTTTTTAATTTTATCTTTCATAATTGCTATTTTTTAAATTTCAACTTTCAAAAATGCCACACATCTCATAATTGCCTATAATACATGCTCCATATTCTGACTAAATACCTCAAGGTTGATTCTGGTTTATTGGGTAATGAAAAATACCTCTATATATATAAAATCGTGTAATAAATAATTTTTATTTCTCCAATTTAAATTGATAACTTATTTTGCAGCAACTAAATTCAAGTCTTGTAATGTAATAAAGTATCTTTCAAATTAGAAATAAATCATAAATCAAACTGCTTGATGGAAATTGACAGGTTGAAAGGTGTAGCTACGTTGACATGAGAACTAATTCCATACAAAGAAGAGAATTGAATTCATCAACTATGAAAACCAATCAAAACTAGCAAGTAAACAAATTAATTTAATTGCAATTAGCTCAAATTCAATTTGGTTTGTACAAATCAATAGTTGTCTAGAATATTATGGTACATAATCTCTACTTTGGCCATTTAGAAAATTATCTTACACGCAACTCATCATCAATACAACAGACAATATGCTGGCTAATCTCTTATTCGATGAATGCCTTCTAGTGATAGTTCCCTCTCCAATTGTTGTCTTGTTACTTTCAGAACCTCCTGCAGGAATTTAAAAATAATGTCAGAAAAAACTTTTTCTTATTTTTTGGTGTAATTTAACTATGTAAACTATAAGCTGACAAATCATGCTAATTGCAGGAAGATTATATATCACGAGGAGCTTGTCAACCGTAAAATTTTCAAGAAAGAGTATACATTAAACTCCATGTAAGATGCTTCCATAGCGAGACATTGGGCATCCATCATTTCAAAAGCTGTACAGAATAGAACGTCGAATGCAATTTCGTCTTCTGCAATCTGCAGAAGCGCAATCATAAGAATATAAAGAGCTTCAATTTCAACAAATCTGAAATGCGTACGCAGGTCCCTAAATTTGACATAAAGTTTAGAGTTTTATCCCATTACCTCCTAATAATTTGACAAAATTAAATCCTGGAGTGCATTTTGGTTTTTCTGCTAGGCAAAATATTGCATTTTTTTAAAAAATTAGTGGAAGTCATGTAAAATTAATACGAAAAATAAAGAAGATCTCAGCTCAAATTAAGTATAATCAACCTGGCTAAAACTATATAAATTAACAAATATATTCATGTGTGACAGCATTATTTTCTAAAACAGTATAAAGAAAAATAATGAACGAATAGTAAAGCTGCATAAAGGCAAAAAAGGACCAAAAGAAAGATTTTTAACAAACATAGTTTATTAAACCAAGTTAAATAAATGATTTTTTTCTCCAAAATATATTGTATGTTATTGTAAAGAAAACAAAATATACTGTATTTTATTTATGTAAAAAAATAAATACATTGTATTTTGATGAAAAGAAAAGCTGCATAAAGGCAAAAAAAGACCAAAAGAAAGATCTTTAATAAATACAGTATATTGAACCAAGTTAAATGAATAAATTTTTTCTCCAAAATACACTATATGTTAGTGTAAAGAAAATAAAATACAGTGTATTTTACTTATATAAAAAACGAAATACACTGTATGTTGGTGAAAAGAAAAGAAAATACATTATAACAAACACAATATATTGAACCAAGTTAAATGAATGAATTTTTTTCCCAAAATACACTGTATGTTAGTGTAAAAAAAATAAAATACACTGTATTTTACTTATGTAAAAAATGAAATACACTGTATGTTGGTGAAAAAAAACTCAATGCAGCGTAACAAACACAATATATTGAACCAAGTTAAATGAATGAATTTTTTTTCGCAAAATACACTGTATGTTAGTGTAAAGAAAATAAAATACAGTGTATTTTACTTCTGTAGAAAACAAAATATATTGTATATTGGTGAAAAGAAAAGAAAATACATTGTAACAAACACAATATATTGAACCAAGTTAATTGAATGAATTTTTTCCTCAAAATACATTGTATGTTAGTGTAAAAAAAATACATTGTATTTTACTTATGTAAAAAATGGAATACACTATATGTTGGTGAAAAATAATGAATGCAACTCACATCATTTTGTTAATGTTCTCTTATAACTTAATGCTACATAAAATCTTTGCATTCACTGTAACATCTTTAAACTTGTATATTGTAACACCCTTATCAGAACAGTATTTTTCGATGCAAAATTTAGGAATAACGGTAAAAAAATTTTTCAAACTTCAATCACTGCCAAACAACTTTGATACAATTTAATATTTTATTTAATTTACGAAATTTCGGCAGCACAATGACTAGAATTTACTAGCCTCCTGAAGAATTCAAACAATCCACACAGCCTCTCAGAGGCACAACAAATCATATCCGATAGCAATATACATTATAGACAACCAATCACATATCAATGATCGTCATTTACAACTCATTAACTGACATTCTCCAGACATAACAATATTTATCATTTAACAAACATTACCTTCAATACAGTTCAGTTTTATACTCTCACTGTCTAAGTATATACATGCCACAAATACGAAAAATAAAAGTACAACTAACTTTCTTCATCTTCGAATTCTGCTTCTCCGTGTATCAAGCTTCTTCAACACTTCAAAACCTGCATGCAGTAAATACTATGTGCTGAGCACTAGAAATGTTTAGTGCTGACTACTAATCCTAGAGCTTCCTAATTAAACATAATTACATAAATTATGCAAACTTTTATTCTTATTTATCATAAATTTACTTTTAATTTCTTTCACACTATTTTCATTATTTACCAACATTTTTTATAATCTTTTTACTTTGATCTTATACTTTTCAATTTACTTTACACTACTTTCGTTGTGATTCTATTACAAATTGACTTTTATTTTTACGTTTCTTACTTCTACCTTTACTTATCTTTTGTCCTATACTTTTAAATCACTGATGCAGTTGTTGTTTCATTTAACGAGTTACATGGATACTAATGTCTTTAATGACAATTCTTCTGTTCCTAGTTCTATTAGGTAATTCAAATACAATTTTTACTATTTATTCTTTTGATTCACTTTAATCTTTTCAATAATTCGCGCGAGAAATTTCAAGACTCATAATCTTTGTTGCAAAGTGATATCATTTTTTTGAAATACTCTGCATACAAATCTTTATTTTTTTTTTTACAAATGAACCTTTTTCATTTTAACTGAACAATCGTTTGTCTTTTGATCATTTTACTTTACCTTTGGGAACAATTTCGATTTTATCCCAAAGTTTTCATTTTCTTTTAGTCAAGTTCTTTTTCATTTATAACATTTACATTCAATTAATTTTACACTTCTGATTTATTCTTTTCAATATGCCCCTAATACAATATAACAGGACTCTCAAAAATGATATGTGGAACATGGACCTAAATGTACCACTTTCTGAATGATTTTCAAGTTTCAATAATTTTAATTTCTTTTCTTTTGCTTAAAACAGTGCATTTTGTCAATCGCACTCTTTTTAGTGCTTTTGACTATTCAATAACTGTCTTTTCGGTTACTTTTTCTTTTCAATCACCTTTTCTTGAATTATTTTACAATAATTTAATATAAACATTTAATATTTTTCAAACATATAACTTTTGAAATTACTTGTTTTTTTATAATTTTTTTTTCATACTTTGATACACTTGGTGAATTATTTTGTTATAATTCACCATACGTTTTTTTTCTTTAACACTTTACACTTTATGAATTATCGCAGTATAATTCAATACTTTACTTTTACATTTATTTTATCGGTCTGAATTTGATAATTGTTCGGACTTCGAAATACTTTTATATGGAATGTAAATTATTTATAATAATTTATCATTTTTATTTGAATTATGAATTATTTGATAATAATTTAATACGGTTAATTTATTCGTTGTACTTTTTATTTTCTAAAAATTTATCATCTAATCTCCTCATTTTCCTTATACGAAGTGTAAATTAATTTACATTAAATTACCAACTTTTAATTATTTATTGGATTATTTTTCAATAATTCAATATTTTAATTAAGTATATTCCATATTTATTTTCTAAATTAATCCATACATCACATAAATTTCATAAAAATTTATGTGAACATTGCTCTTCAATTATTGTCATCTTTGCTTATTTTATGAATTATTTTAACATAATTCATTATATACGGTATATACATACACTTAACAATTCTCTAAATTTTCATAAATTTCATTAAAAATTTATAGACAATTTATTTTATGCTTATTATCATTATATAGCATAATCAACAAAAATTCTCTATTTTATCAATTATATTATTCAATAAATATTTCAAAATAGTCATATAAATTTTTATGAATTCCATAACAATTTATGGATATATATTATTTCATCTTCTATCAAATTAGGACTTGATTTCATTAATTTATAACACAATAATTCATTTCTTTAAAAAGAAAATTTTTTATTCATAAAGGAAATTTATTAATAAATTTTTTTAACTCAATTTATACACTATATTAGGCTTAATTAAAATTTAATTGAACAATCATAACATTAATTTTAATTTTAATCAATAATTCAATATTTTTCTTAAATAAATTAAAGAAAAATTCAACAAATTAAGGAAAAATTAAAAGATTTCATAATTACATACCTTAACGATCGAATTTGCTTTGATTTGCTTAATAATTTGCTTGCTGAACCAGTATTCGGAACGTTATTGGAGGCTCGCCGGTGACAATCCGACATTGTCATCTCGTAGATCGGGACCTCTTGACTTCATTTTCGGTGATCACGCGTCTAACCATTGGTTGGTTTGGTCGAAATCGAAGCCGAAAAGTTTTACCTCCTCTACGATCGATCTACCCATCGCCGACGAATGAGGAGGACTGGTGGGTACCGAAAGACTCATCTTGTCATCAGGAGTTGATTGGTAGTGGTAATATCCCTGTCCGCCGCCTTGACTTGCCGAAACAGACGAAAAATCAATTGTCACGTTAAAAACTCGCCACCCCTTTTAGATACCGGATGTCGGAGAGGGAGTAACTGTCATGCCACTTGTCGTCGTGCGATAATGGCCAGCGTGGCTTTTCTTTCTCTTTTTTTTTTCTTTCTTTCCTGCCTTGTGTCGCCGTTATCCACTGCACCTTTCTTTCTTTCTTTTCTTTTCTTTATTTTTTTTCTTTCTTTCTTTAAATCTGATCACTTTTTGTTTTTAACTTTCTTTTGTTTCTTTCTTTTACTAAGTTTTTATGGCCAAAGTCGGTTTTGTCTTTATATATATATATATATATATATATCATTTTGTATTCAAAACTTTTTTTCTCATTTTCGAAACTCCTATTCATTTTAAAATCGATTCCATAATTTTTATCACATTAAAAATAGGTGCGACATAAATTTTCGATTTAAGCAGAATCTATTATCGATTCGATTTAAATTTATCAGTCCGATTTGATAACTATCGGTATCACAGAAAAATTCAATTCTCGTTACCAAAATATTCTATATAAAAATACATGAAGACCTACAAAATTTAGCAATATTCGGAGTTCATTTACTATTTTTAAAATTACAAAAAATCTAGTCAAATTTTCTATCAGAAAAATTGACTTGCTACATTTTTCATATTTTTGACTTTTCGAGATCTATTTGACATCAGTTTCACTTCAAATTTTAACTCCGGACTCACAATTACCAATACTTTTCGACGGTCTAATAAAATAATTTTGATTTTCGGACATACTTTTTTGTCCAAAAAATATTATTCATTATCGAAAAATACTGTTTACGGCTAATTCAGTATTGAGGTCATTACATATATTGTGATCTATGTACGTTTTAATATATGTATCCATTTGCATAATGTGTAAGCAAATCTCCTGATGAAGAGGCAGGACAAAATCCCATGGCCTATGTAGTTAAGAAGCCAGGAAGCCATCTTACAGAAGCTCAAGTTATGGATTTTGCTGCAAAACAAGTAATGCTTCTGAATTCATACAGAAACCATTGCTTAATAATTTTTTTTAATTAAACTAAATTCATAAATAAATAAGTTTGATGGTAGAGAATCGTGTGTAAATGTTGAGATGTTAACTGTTGTGGCAGGTTGCACCATACAAGAATATAAGGCGAGTGGCATTTATCAATTCTATTCCAAGAAATCCTACAGGAAAAATCCTGAGGAGGGAGCTAATGAATCACGCTCTCTCTACTGCTTATGATTTATAAGTAAGAACAGACTTTGCATCCCATTTGTTGTTTTGATTTGAGTTTATGTTCATAATTGTTCTAAATTGGAAAACTTTTCCAGATTTCGTCATGATTTTTTTTCATGTGAAGATGTTGGTAATTGAGTGCTTAAATGTAGAAAATTAAGGAAAAATCCAAATTGCAATATCACATTTCACTTTTTAGAATACGAAGCTCATTTGAAACAAACTTGATCTATCAGTTCTTTAAATTAGTGGATTTTCTTAAAACCAAAATAAGATTCATAGATTATGGAGAAAATCAATGGCATAAAATATGAAATTTACAGATCATAACAAACTAGCTAAAGAAGATAGTATCCAAATAATCAAGCTTTTAACAGATCGAACAATCACATAATCATAATTTGCAGGTAAAATCTCAAATCTCAACTAAATAATTTTCAGTATTTGCCAAGGTGCATAGAACTCGATAAGAGCGCCTCTTTCTTAACCAACCTCCTCCACGAAGTTATCTTTGGTTAACACAATGACGTTGTCCGCTAAAGTTGATACGACCAACAAGGCCAAGGAACCAAAGGCTGCACATATCTGCTAATACTTCTCCATTATTGTCCTCTGTTTTTTTTTGGGACTCGTAAATCTATTTGGGTTTATAAGAAAGAAATCTTAAGTGGAAAAAGACTTCACGACATACCATGAACTTCACCGTTGACATCTTATATGGCGTTATTTGTTTTCAACCGCAAGTAGGTTTCTTCCTTATCTTGTTAGATCCCAGTTGTCTGCACTTAAGCAGAAACTTGAAGAAAAAAGGCTAGCGCTGTTAGAATAAGAGAAAAAGCTAAAAAGAGGCATATTTGAAACAAATATAAATATAAATGTATTTATGAAATATAAAAGGCAAAAATAAAATCATGTAAAAAACAGTAGGGCATTTATGAAAACAAACTAAAAAAACAGAGGGTGCGTTTATTTACAGAAAATAATTTTATATTTTTTTAGAAAATTAAAATATTTATTTTCTGTAAAAAATTTAAAAAACATGCTTATTTATCAATAAATGAAAAACTGTAATGCTTATTTGTGTGTACACATATATGTGTGTGTGTGTGTTTATATATATATATGTGTGTGTGTGTGTGTGTGTGTGTGTGAATATATGCACATACATACACATGTATTTATGCATACATACATACATACATATGTACATGTATGTGTATGTATGTACATACGTATCCATATGTATATATATGTATGTAGTACATACATACACATACACATACATATACATATGTATATATGTATGCACATACAAATACATGTATATGAATATGTATGTGTATGTATGTGCATATGTATATATGTATATGCATAAATACATATTTCTATGTATATGTATGTATATAGATAGATAGATACATATACATATATGTGCGTACATACATACATACATGTATGTATGTATATATATGCACATATATGTGTGTGTGTGTGTATACATATATGCTTATGTATGTGTATGTGTATATATGTATATACATATATATACATATCCATATGTACGTATGTATGAATGTGCTACATATACATGTACATGCATATACTTATGTATATATGCACATACAATAACATACATATGCATATATATCTATATGTATGTATGTACATATATATATACATATATATGTGTGTGTATTAATATTATTCAGAAAATTTGATAAATATTTTTTATTAGTTTTTCAATCTCTTCTTTATTTTGGAAAATTCATTTTCTGTTTTTTATTTTAGAAAATTGATGAAAATAAATATGATCTCTATTTTTTGTTTTTTGTGAAAAATTTTTCTGGAAAATTGGAACAATTTTCTGTAAGTGAACGGACTCAGAGTATTTATGTAATTTGATCTCTATTTTTTGTATTTGGCCCAGTTGGTAGGATTACGTGTTCTAAACAATGGGCCCACTGGAGCTATCGAAGCCGGACTTCAACCATGGCTGTGGCTTTAAAAACAAGGACCGATTTGTTTAAAAACAATGTAAAGGGAACGAGGCCCAATAATGTGCAACCTGACTTTTCTTGTTCTTGAAGTTCCTGTTCACCTCTAGATTAAACAATTAAAAATCTTATTAATTTTCTATTTAATTTAAATTCATAATCATACTCTCATGCTCACAAAAAAAATTATTAAAAAAAAATTCAGTTTATGTATATTGAGTCTGGGTTAAAAATTTTCTATATCGAACTTTAACTTTTAATATTAATCATACTAAATTTTTATTTAGAATAAAAAAATGCACAATTTAAAATAGCTGCCCAGATAGAAAAAGAAAATAACAAAAAAATCAATATCAATATATAAAATAAGAGGGTTTCCCTCATTAATTGAAATTTAAATTGGTTTTCAAGTAGACCCCCATCATCTGCAAGTACTAGCAGTGCGTGGAAGCTACTGGAAGTAGTGGGAGTAGCCCCGTACCGCCAACTACCGCAATTAAAGTGTAGGGGCCAAAGAACCATAGTTGTTCGAATTTCAGTTGAAAACAGTTTCTGCATACTCTTCTAATAAAGCATTCAGTATGGTTTTATTTCTTCCCTCAAATGAGAATTTAATGCATGAAAATCGCTCAACATAGGGTTTCATACATGAATTGAGCCTCTTATATAAGCTCGGAATCCCACTTTAATTAGGAAGTTACCGAGAGAATTCCTATCCTAGAAGAACTCAGACTCCTCCCGAATAGGATAATTTTTCTGTTACCTAATTGCGTGAAGCAAGTTCGGGACCAAACTTGTGGACCAGGCCTATAAACTTTAATGAACCGGGCTGACACTAGGTCCTGTTATCAATTATTAAAAAAATGTCACCCGATTTTATTTGATTTGTATACAAGTATTATTTTATTATTAATATAAATTAGTGTTCAATGTTGATTGACCATGGATAATGGCAAGAGAGAGAGGGATTGTAAATATTATATTATTGAAACGTTAAACTCGTGGTTGGATTAAAAAAATTGGATAGTTGTGATGTTAAAGCCTTGATAATAGTAATAATAATAATTAATTAAGATCTTTCGATTGTCTATTCCACCAAATACGGAACAAAGTAATTAAGAAAGGCAGTGATGATGATGAGGGCTGTTCATCTTTTTTAATGAACCGACCAATTCGATCGAGTCAAACTGATCAAACCGAAAAAAGCATGGTTTAGATAATTTGATAGTCGGTTTGGTTATATTTTCAATTTTTCGGATGAAAAAAAGTCGGATTATGATAATATTTCGGGTTATTTGTCGAAACCGACCATTTTATTCTTCTTTGTCGTTCTCTCCATCTCTCTTGTGCCCCTCAACCATTTCTGCGAAACCATCGTTCTCACCATTTCTCTCTCTTGTACACCAAATGGGTTTGGCGATGATCATGCGAAACCGGATTAGTTAGAGCAGCACTGTCGAGTCTTTCAGCGGCCCTAGACCTCGTCCGCCGCTGGTGGTTGTTGCAGCATCAACCAAAAGATCGTGCCTTTTTTTGCTAGCAGAGGCTCCAAGAAAATACCATAATCGGACTCCGACGACGGTGCGGGAGGACTGCCACAACGACCATGACTCGTCGTCGTCGGTGGTGGACGATGGAGATATTGCGTCGGCTTCTTCTCTGTGCAGAAAGCCTTTGCCATTCGATCTGAATTTTCCACCGTTGGATCAGGTTGACTTCGGCTAAGTGGAGCTATAAGGTGAGATTGAATGGTGAATTTAGTTAAATCTGGTTCAATTTTTCTGACATAGTGCTATTTCTAATTGATACAGAAATCTAGACTTTCTTTGAAGTGATGGGATATCAGAGAGAAAAAAACATATTAGGGTTAGGATTTTCTATGCAATCAGAACTACAACCTATTTATAAGGTGACTTATTTTCTAATTTGTCCATTATGAATTAGATTAAGTCTTTTAAATTTTTACATATTTATAAAGTAATATCATATTTTTAATAAAATGATTATTAAATTTAACTTAACTTTAAATTAATTATATCATTTTTATTTGGAGTAAAACTGTGATAGCATATAATATATAATATTAACATATTTAATTTGTATATATCTATAAATTTCAACATTTTTTATCACATTAAGTTATCAGGCAAAAAAAAATCTAAAATAGAAATGAGATATCAAAAATTTAATTTTTTTGTTTATAATTAACCGTCTTAAATCTGAATTTTAAATAAGAATAATTTTTAAATATTTAAAAATGAACATTTTACTTTTTTAATAAAATTATTCTATGCAAATTCAAATTAATTTAGCTAATAACTTTTGAAATTTTAAATCAGAAAAAGAATGTCTTGCATCTAGTTTTCATACGTGCTAGACTTCATTAATGCCTTAAAATATTAGCAGTGCAAATATTTTATTCTTATCTTCTAATATAAGCTAATTAAATGGACTAAGAGTAGCTATTTATGAAATGATTTAATTTTTAAAATTGGACGGTGGAGCTACCCTCTGTATCAGCTTCTAATTGTGATAGCCGAGATATTCAATTTAGATACATTATATTCGGACAGCGTCCAAACTATAATACGGGAGAATCAATTATAAATTTTTGCAGTTACTTCATTAATAGAAGTTTATTACAAGCTGTTATCCAATGTTAATAATACAGCTAGTTTAATGCAATTCAGTTAGTTACTCCATCCGTTCTATTTTATTTATCACTTTTAAATAAAATTTAAATTTTATTTATCTATTACTTTTAAATTTTTAATATAATTTTATTTTTTTTAATTCAATTTTTCTTTTTAATAAAATTAGAACCTATTAAATTTAATAATTTAATTTTAATCTCGTAATTTAATACTAAATTTAAGTCTAATTATTATTTCTTAATTTTAGTGAAAATAACAAAAGTAATAAATAAAAAAAACGAATAAAATATTTCATACTCCCTTATTTTTTTAATAATTGACGTTGAAAAAGAATGCACAATAATTAAGAATTGTAATTATTCCACAATTAAAAAATTTTGTTACTCTTATATTAATTGCATTTACTAACAAATTCTTATCTATTTTCAAAATAAAAAAGGCCGCTAATCTGTAGTATCGTTTTTTTCCGTCAAAAAAAAGCAATGACCTTTTGATTACCCTTTAAAAATTACTGTTACATGAATTTTCAGCTTATGTTTAATCACAAAATATTTTTTTGAAATATGGCTAGAAGGATGCTTCTATTAGAAATTGATTTGAATGTGCAATACAATGATGTTGGGCAACCAATAAATTCTGAAGTTCAAGAGGAGTTAGTTTAAATTTACCATATCTCAATTTGGAGTTAATTTCATCAATGATCACTGAACTTAAGTCTAATCGCCTAAAAATAGTTTACTTATTTTTCGTGACTTAAATTTCACTGAACTTATTATATTTTTGTAGAAAAGTCATTTTAATCGGTTTTCGGTGATAATTTTTGTCGAAATATTGATGTGGCATGCCACGCCGTATGCCTAAATACGCGTGGCATAACATGTCAGTAGCCACATCACCAAAAAAAGCCATATCACACGGCACGTCATATTTTTAGATATACGTGGCATTTTTTGATGACGTGACTGCTAACGTATTATGTCACGTGTGTCAAAATATATGATGTGATATGTTACGTTAATATTCCAGCAAGAGTAATCGTCGAAAATCGATTAAAATGACTTTTTTGTAAAAAAATAATAAGTTTAGTGATATTTAAATCATAAAAAATAAATTAGTTATTTTTTAGCGATTAAACATAAGTCCAGTAACTATAAATGAAATTGATCCCTCAATTTGCCAGTCCTCGTGCAGGAATTAGAAAAAATTTTGAATTTTGGTATTTTATATTCCTTTTATACTTTCTTGCGTCTATTTCATGTACATTCCATGAGAAAAATGCTTTATTGTGTCTATTTCATGTACATTGAATTTCATGTACATTGAATAGCCATATTAATCTTTGCATAAATATAGAGCATTGAAAAGATCAAGATGTTGAATATTACTATAAATTAAAAAATCGTACAGTATAATTAATGAAAGTTAAAAATTACTTTTATAAAATATAACTTAAATAAGAATATATTTGATAAAAAAATTTCCTATATATATTATAAAACAGAAAAAATATTATATTAATAAAAGCTTTTTTTATTAATTTATTTAACGATAATTTAAATTAATTTAACTAATAACTCTTGAAATTCGAATGAAGTAAATCAAAAAAAAAAAAAGAAAATGTCTTGCATCTAGTATTTATAGTTGGTACACTTCATTTATGCCTTAAAATATTACTGGTGCAAATATTTTGTTCTTACCTTTTAGTATAAGCTAATTAAACGTACTATTTTTATAATTAAGAGTATCTATTTATGTAATGATTTCATTTTTGAAATTGGACGGTGGAGCTACCTTATATATCAGCTACTAATTATGATAGCCGAAATATTCAATTTAGATACATTAAATTTGGACAGCGTCCAAACTATACCGTGAAGATTACCATCATGGGAATTATGAGAAAGAACTAATCATAATAAAAACACCAATAATACTATCAAGATCAAAATTAGTTCTAGAACCAGAATTCAACGCTTGCATCACCAGTTGACAATCTGATTCAATTACTGCTGAACCATGATTAAAATATCTTAATCTTATAAAAAAATTATAATTATTAATAAAATATTATTTTATATTTTCAAAATTTTCATTTAATTTTAGTTAAAAATATAAAGTAATTAAAAAAAAGAAAAATTTAATAAAATGTATAATAAATAGATATATACATGTAAATTTATCTCTAAAATTAAAAAAAAAACATTTAAAATAAAATAAAATAAAATATAAAAAATACTAACTTTTTAAAATAGGATGCAGGGAGCACTTAATTAATAAAAGTCCAATACAAGCTCTTATCCAATGTTAATAATACAACTCATATAATGTAATTCTATTAGCTATTTCGCATTATACAAGCCCAAAAACTTATATGTATTTTTCGTGTCCTTACATTTAAAATATCAACTTATGTCTAATTTTCACTACAAGGAAAATATAATTTAGTAATGAAAAATAGTAACAGAAAATTTCGTTGTTAATCCGGCGGTTGCTATTTTTTAGCAACGAAATTTCTTTTTCATTGCTAAATTCAACCAACTCATTTTCGATGAATTGATAATTTTTAGCAACGAAAAAAAATTCAGTTGCTAATTTTAGCAACGAAAAAAAAATTTAGTTGCTAATTTTAGAAACCAAAAGTCAAATTTTTTTTTTATAAGCTGCATAATTTTATTTCAAACAACAGGATGCGAAATAGCAAGCTACATAATTTTACATACTGACAAACTCAAGAACAGAGTGCAGAAACAAAATCTCTACCTAAGAAATGAATTAAAAGCGACAAGTATGATTAAAAGTTATTGTGTTCACTAGGAGAGCAAGTCATTAAAATTAAGTCTATATTTGCATGGAAAAGAAAAACCATATCTCTCATAAAATTAGGTGAATGTGCAGCAGGAATACATATAGCTTCTTTGATTTAATTAGATCAAAGTATGAAAATAACATATGACACACTAGTTGCTCATACAAATTAAAGCACAAAAAAAGGTAATTAAACCACAAACCATATGTAAATAAGCAACAAACACATATAATTTAATAAATTATGGATAAAATCAACAATTATCAATAATTTATCATCAAAAATATAGATAATAAAAATCCTAAATTAAATTAGAATTTAAGAAGAAATGAAAAAATCTAACATAAAGCCTAAATGGATTATTTTTACTGTACAGATTATTTTGGTCATAACTTTTGCTACAAGTGTCGGATTTTTTATTATAATATGTTTTTGGAAAGTTCGTTTCAAGACTGTCATTTGTTATTGAGCAAAGTTCTTGTAACGGCATTTTTCGGGCCAAAAAAATAATGTTTAGGTTGTCATTTTTCAGTTTAAAGTTTTTAGGATTTTTCAGGGATATTTGGTCTTTTCTTGTTTTTACTCATATAAATTATTTTCTTTCCTTAGTTCAAGTGAAAGGAATTCATATCTTAATCACATAATTTAATAATAAATTTAAATTTAAATATAATTATTTATTATTTTTAATTAAATTTATGGAAAATCCTAACCACTATCTTTTATATTTGCTTCTCAGATTTGATCCCTAATTACACGATTAACAATAAAATTAGTCACATCAACCATAAACAAAAACAAATAAAAGCAGCGATCCAAATAGAAATGGCACAAACACAAGTAGATCGAATAGATCTGGAAACTACATACATATATACATAAATAAATAATATATACATATATAAACTAAAACTGCTTGTAACAAAATAAAATGAATCAAAAAGCATCATTTAAGACTCACATTCCATTTCCATTTATCACTATATTTACAAACACAGTCGATCTAAGCAAATCTACATCAGATCAAACAAGAAACAGAATCCCAAAATTCAATACTACAAACTAAAAAAAAAGCAAGAATATAGGGAGAAAAGAAAAGAGTAGCATCTAAATATATCAGTACCTTCTCAACAGTCTTTCCTATTATTTCAGATGGTAATTTTGGTATGGAAGAAACAGCAAGGCACAAGGCAAACGAAACTGAAGCTAATTCACAAATAAAAAAGGCAAGCACTGACCAAAAAATCAAGCATAAAAATACTTACCGATCATCGAAAAATAGCAGATTTGAAGAAGAACAAACGGCAAGAGAAAATTCAGAAGGTGAAGAGAAGAACAAACATGGCAAATCGTGAAAAGAATAACAAAAATGACAACGAAACGAAGAAACACAAAAAATCAAGTATAAAAATACTAACCGGTAATCGAAAAGTGGCAGATCTGAGGAAGAACGGACGGCCACAGAAAATGGCTGAATGTGGAGAGAAGAAGAACAATGCCAGATCGAGAAGAAAAGAATACAAATGAAAGAAATAGAGTTTTTTCTTATATATATTCTTTTTTAGCATTCCGTTGCTATTTTACAACGATTTTAAATTTAGCAACTGAATTTAAATTTCGTTACTATTTTATGTTGAATTTAGTGATAGCGAAAAAAAATTGAGATGAAAATTAGCAACGAAATTTAAATTTCGTTACTATTTTATGTTGAATTTAGTGATAGTTGGGATGAAAATTAGATCCGTTGCAAAAAATTATACCTTCACAATATTCAACATAAAATAGCAATGAAATTTAATTTTTGTTGCTATTTTAGCAACGGAATTAATTTTCATTGCTATTTTAGCAACGAAATTTAAATTTCGTTGCTAATTTTCATCTAAAATTTTTTCCACTATTAAGTGCTGCCAAATTTAGCAATAAAAATTGATTTTCGTTGCTATATTTTGACGCTCAAATCTCCCCCTTTTTAGGGAATACAACTATTTTGTATTTCGTTGTTAAATTTCTAAAACTTCAACCAATTTTAGCAACTTAATTGATTTTTTATTGCTATTTAGCAACAAAATTGATATTCCGTTGCTAAATTAGCAATGAAATTCCGTTTTAGCAACAAAATACCGTTGTTATTTTGCTTTTTTTATTGTATTTTTAATCAAAATTTAGTTCGCTTTTATCTTTTTTGGATCAATATTGTTCTTAACTGTCATCAATATTGAATCTATATATATCATGGATAAATATAAATTCAGTTGGTCTACAGTCGAAGAATTCCAATTTAATTTCTAAATCAACTAAAATGAACCCTTTTCCATTTCCATCGTTATAATGATATGAAAACGGTTGAAAAAAATAATAATAATAACAACGATGATCATGAAATGAAATTGGCCTATGCAAACTTTCGATCGCAGAGGTGGTGGGCACAAAGCTTTTACATCGGTATCACATGACACGTGTGAACTGATTTTACATCAAAACTGCTATGGGCTGCATTTTTGTTGACAATTTTTTATTACACGTGAGAAATGTTAGACACACAAATATATGGCTAGAACTTTCTTTTGCAGATCTTTTAACCTTCTAAACTGAATTATTTTTTTTATAATATTTTTTGATAAAAGTATAGAAAATTGAACTCCAAATTATCCCATTTTCGCAATAATGTTATTGGACTTATATTTTCTAGAACACAACGCATTACTATGCATGAGATGGGAAAATAAAAAATAAAAATAGCATGTTAAGTGTGATGAATATTTAATATCAACCTCAATAATAATCGTCAATATACCAATCCTCTTGTCAATAATTTTATTTTTTTTCTTTAATGGAATTATTAAATTTTTAAGATGACATTGCTTGTAAAACCATGTTGATGACTAATGGGTGAACTGAGATATGATCAGTGGCGGAGTTAGGACCACAGGATCAGTGGAAATATAATTATAATTTTAATATAAAAAATAAAAAATAAATATATATAAATTATACCATAATAATATATTTCATTTAAAATTGAAAAAATAATTTTTAAAATCAAATAAAAATATAATTTTTACAATTGTTTCCGACGCAATTTTATATTTTGAAACCGTTATATAATTAGCTCAATGTCAATATTGTCAAAATTAACAAAAAAAAAGTTTCATTTTAATTAATTATCACTAAAATTACCTATTTTGTTAATTTTATTCGAGGTCGGTATTAAAATATATATTTAACTTATCAAAACCTAAATAATGTATAAAATAATAAAAATTTAATTAAAGCAAAAATTAATAAATACAATATTAAAAATTATAAGAAAAAATGAAATTTTCTTATAAGTGCCAACTGAACTGATAAAAAATATTTATTAATCCTACTTTAAATTTAAAAGGCTTCAAAAGTTACAATAAGAAAAGACAAAAGAGAAAAAGAAGTGTACATGAAAATGAAAATAAAAAATGAAAAGTGTATTTGGCTTTTTGCAGTAAACTTAAGTTCTTAAATATGTTGGCATTCATTTGTCTACTTTTTAAAATTAATGTAATTTTATTTTTGGACAAAAGATAGAGTATCTAGGTTTTATCATTTATTTAATTTTTTATTTAAATGATTTGAATTATTCTTTTTTAATTTTTATAATTTAATTAAAAAATTATGTAATAATTATTGAATTAAAATTTGAAAATGTACACTTAAAATAAATTAGATGGTTTCTGGTATAATATATATATATATATATATATATATATATATATATATATATATATATATATATATATATATATATATATATATATATAAGAAATTCTGAATTTGAGGGTATGCATGGTCACCTCACCAAGTAAACATGGCTCTGGCCCTGGATATGATCGTGCTTTAATATAATAATTAATATAAAATTATTAAATTTTAATTGCTCTGTTATGTATCTATAATTTTTTTGTTACATGGGTTACTTCTTTCATTTTCTTATAAAAAAACGATTTGGAATTTTATAAAATACTAATAAATTATGTATAGCAACCCCAATTAAACCTGATAAATTTGATCTAAACTCATGAATCGACTTAAATTTATTCAAAAAATTAATCCAAACACAATTCAATCCACATAAATATCCATTGGATCAACTCAAAATTGAGTCATTTTATTTTTCAACTCAACCCAACTCAATTCAATATCCAATAGATCAACCCAAAATTAACAATCTCACTTTCCAACTCATTGAATATTAACTTAATACATGTTTTCAAAATTCAAAAATTTTGATTCATTGGATATTAACGCAATGCTGATTATATTACAGTCTCGGGTTGCTCATTCTCTGGATAGTCCATGACTGAGCCTCCACCATTAGGGGCAAAATGGGTATAAGAAAAAACTCTTCTCTCACTAAAATGCAGGTGTCTGGTGCATATCTAGAGAGAGAAAGCCAGCAAGACTGATGGGTTAGATTACATGTTTAAGGGGATGCAGAGTAAGAAATGATTCATGTGAAAGCCAAACTCTAATTTGGGCATTTGGGTCCATTTTTGCCGTCATTTTGGTAGACCGTTGAGAGCAGGACAATGACCTCTACCCATGTGCCTTTGTCTATCCCTTTCTTTATTCTCTTCACATTACATACAAATTTTTTTTTCTGTTAGCATTTTTCGTTTTTGATTTTATAGGGACTTAAATACCCTGACTTGGTAATTGCAGTTAAAGGGCAGCAAGAAGAACGAAACAAAGCAAGGGAGAGATGACAGAGCGAGCAAGATGTTCAATAGAGATTGCCAGCTAATGGGTCTTACATGGCTGCTAGCTCGCAACAAGATGGCCTATGTACCAACAGTTTCTTCTGTTTTGCGAGCGATAATGTACAGTGGTCATCCACCCCACGAATCCAAGTGCAGCCCTGACCAAGAAAATATGCCTTTGGCCGTGGATTCGCTGCAGTTACAGAATGATCCGCATCAGATATTCATTTTGAAAGTATTACTATGAAAGTCTTTAATAATGAAAAAGAAAAAAGAACAAATTATTTTTATAGATTTACAAGTTTAATGCATCTTGGAAAAAGAAAAAATAAGAAAAGATTATATTATTTTTGTTTTTTTTACTATAGTCTGACTAGATTCTTTAATAATGTTAAAATGAGTTTTTTTTTTCAAAATGTTAAAATAGGTCAAAATTCTAACATATCAATTCATGGTTCGATCAAAATCAATTCAATCCAATTCATTAATAATTTAATTTATTAATAATTCATATTTTTTAATCCATTAATGACTCAATCCAAACTCGTTTAATCTGCTCATTTGCCACCTCTAATCCCAATATTACTTTATATATAAAAAAATGTTTAAAACATAATAATTAAATATGAACGCTTTTCAACCGTGCGTATAATTTATATAAGTTTATTTTTAACTTTCAAGTGTATAAATCATACTAATTCACTCTTCACTCCAAAATGTTAAAGTCACACTTATTTCTATTTAAAACTAATAATGTATATTTATCATTGGAATAAATAATGCAATAATTAACAAACAATTTACTAAACTTTACCTTTATTTTTACGAGATAAAATTAATTACTAACTAAACAATCAATTACTCCCTCCGTTTTTTTCATCAGTCATTTTTATTATTTTCACTAGAATTAAGAAATAATAAATAAATTTAAATTTAGTATTAAATTACGTTATTAAAACTAAATTATCAAATCTGATTATTTATGATTTTATTAAAAAAGAAAAATAAATTAAAAAAATAAATTAAATTATATTGAAAGTCTAAAAGTGACGATAGATAGAATTTGAATTTTACTCAAAAGTGACAGATAAAAAAAAAACGGAGAGAGTAGTAATTTTATAGGAAAATTCTCACTTCTTGCATTATTTTAATATTCTTTTTATTTCTCTAAATATGCAACTAAATGTTTAATTTGACTCTTAAACTTTTTTATTTATTCAAAAATTAAAATTTGAACAAAACTCATTTATAATTTTCAAATTATGCTTAAATCATCGCATGGCATCTAAATAATATTATTTTTAATTTTACATATTTCACTATATAATTGCTATAGGAACTTGTAATATAGCATTGTGATAGAAATATATAGTAAGTAAAAAAAAAAATACATCTAGTAAACATATTTTTTAATTTAAAATAGAGGGACCGATGATAGAGTTTCATCAAACATGGAGTGGACTGGGATCCATCAAATTATTTGCTACCTTATGACAATCATTAGGGAGTGCAGCAGGAGCTCAGATAAGGGATCACACGAGCAAATGGCAGGGAAGGTTCATCCATAACTTAGAGAGTTGCTCCATTACTGAAGCTAAAATTTGGGCAGCTATTTAAGGGCTTACAGTTGGCCTGGGACAAAAGCTGGAAGAAGGTTCAACTCGATATGGACAGTGAACCGGCCATTGCCATCACAAAGAAAAGGGATGTTGAAGGCAGCTAGCTAGGGCAATCTAATCGTATCTATAGATGAATCTTCTCCGAAGACAATGGCAAGTGGAAATCTCTCATCATGCCTACCGTGAATGGAACAAATGTGCTGATTGGATGGCTTATTTTGCTATCAGCCATCCATTAGGTTAGCAAGAGATTGAAGATGCCCATCTGAATCCTGTTATGGGAGGATATTGGGGGCTCTAGTTTCCCTAGAGCGTGCTTTAGCTAAGGCTACGTCTTCACTCTCATCCTTGCCAAAAAAAAGAATGGCTCCTTTTTTCGTGTCCCCTGTCGATCAAGGCTGTGTTTTAGCTAGATCAAAAAAGCGTGGATTCGTATAAATATTACTAGTAAGATCTAGTAAAATTTATATAATTTTTTAATATTTAAAAATTTGATTTAGAAATAAGTATACGAAATTGACTAAGAGTACACCAATTTTCGGTCTAGCTAAAAGAAGCAAAATCAGTATCAAAATAGAAAAATAGAAGCAAAATCAAATAATCCAACGTTTTTGTCAATATAACAAACTGGCCATATGAATAGAGAATTCAACAGGACGCCGGTGATGGGTTGGTCCTTGCCTTTGTTGTCCTGGACACACTCACACCATATAATCCCGCTACGCAATCAAGGGGTATTTGTGGTATTTCACGTTTGTATAATTGTTAGCGTATTGCCGTGGCTTTTCCCGGACGGTGCCGAGTTTGGTACGATATGTTTTGACTTTTCTAGTCAGTCCAATTGAAACAATACACGTCCAATTATTATACGACTGGTCATGGTCAGTTTCTTTTCTTTTTTTCAGCATTTCTTCGGCAATTTCTGCCAAGTATGGTCTCCGATTTTAGTCAAATAATATCGGATTTTTTTTTATTGTACAATAATTTATTAGAGAATTAATCAATTAATTATGTTATTGAAAAATGGATTATAATTAATTTAAAATTAATGAAAAAAGAAATAGTAACTATTAGAAGATGTTTAAATAAGAAATGAATCTGAAACTTCGAGATTTTATAATTGAGAAAATAAATCTCAAATTTGGGTATGAATTTGTATTCCGTAAAAAAAAAAAATCAAATTATTTGAATGGTTGTAAATAATTAATATTCGTGTGTTGTTAGGTCAATAGCTAGGTGCGACACTCAAGTAAATATATAAAAATAATAGTGTATTAATCGATTACAAAATGCCAAAGTAGAAAAATACAGATCTTCTCATTGCGACACTTCAACATATCAATTCATGGATTAAAATTACAAATAATAATGGGCAAAAATTGTTCATATAAGTCCATGAATAAAATTATAAATTATAATAGGCAAAATTTATCTAAAATTAATGATGACAAGGAGAAATGCACTGTGAGTTCCTGACGATTCCGAGCACCTGCAAAAAGCAAATAATGGACCGGCGGGTTTCCGACAAGAGAGCCTCCGACGATCAAGTTAGAGATTCTGAGTAAAAGGATAAGGGATTTTTTTTTTACCAGAAATTAAGTGACCTTTTCATACTTGTCTTTGCACCTTTTATAGGTGGACTTAACGCATTTTCAGGAGCTAATGGGAGGAATTTTCCGTTTTAACCGGCCACTAACCCATTATCGACGAATCTCGAGGGAGCGTGAGTTAGTGGCGGTTGTCTATCCAACGTGGTGGAGATGTTTTCGGGGCTAGCCTGTTGCCGGTCTATAACTCGGCTAGGCGTTACCGAGGAGTTTAGCATTAGGTCGGTTTGTCGGGCTCTCTTTGATCGAGGTGTTCAGTTTATCCCGGACCGCTGAACGGCCTAACAGATCGTTTGTTATCATAAGTTCCCCCTCAGAGAGTGACATTTATGTCTGCAACTGGCGAACAATCGCCGAAAAAGTTTACTTAGTAATGCCGGATTTGAGCTCGTGGCGACTGTGCCGAATGAGCTGGTACGGCAGCCTGAGTTCTTAGTGATTACCGAACTTTGATTTGAAGTTCGGTCACATAGGTCGGTATATGTGACCAGGTGTTGGGGGCTGTTTGGCAAGGTTACCTTGCTATATGCACTTTTACCAGATGACGTCGTTTCCCAAGCGTACATTTACTGGAGAGCATTTATAGCTCCCTAATTTACCAGGGGTAACGGCTACTTTTACTGTGTGTAACGGCTAGTGGTGCCTCGATCTGAGTGTGTAGCTTTAAACACGCTATTCCAAGTGCGGATCCTCCGCCACGTGTACGGCTCGGATTCACTGCAACATCCTATATAATCCTCCCCTTCTATTCTTTGTTTTCGCTTTCGCTCGTTGCATTCCTTTTCTATTTTCTCTTATGTGTTTATCGCTTTGAAGCGTCAAAGTCATTGCCTCCTTCTCGCAACATTTTGTGTTTATTTTCACCAAGTTTGTTCCCATCCTTCTTCTTAATTTTTTGTACTTCATTTTAGCTTTTTTGCCATGAGTTCGAAGAGATCTTCGAGTGAAGAAGTCAGGGCCAGTGGGGATGCTCCTAGTGGCAGTGTCCCGGGTATGAGTAGATGTTCTTCTTCAAATGAGTGTTATGAGAAGAAGGTAGTGTTCGATGCTTTCCTATTTCATGATACTGATGAGTTGTTTTAATTTGTTTTCCATTTGCAGCTATGAGGAATATGAGCCAAGCTGCGGAGATTATGAGAGCAAAGAGGTAGAAACTTGTCGCTGGTTCGTCAAGCACGCCCGTGGTCGTGAAGGAGGAGGAGGCGAACCCTCCTCTCGAAATTTCGATGACGGCAACCACCGTAGAGGTCTCAGGGACTCCAGTTGCTGAGCCGTGTGGGACTCCAGTTGCCGAGGCTGAGGTTGTCGCGCCCTCCGAGATTCTTGGCCGTGAAGATAGGGAGCCGAGAGAGCTCCGAACCATCATCAGTGAGCTCCACGAGTTCTGGGAGGCTATGGGGGATAAATACTCCTCCTAGGATGCGGATTTCAGCACCTTTATGCATGTAGCATCATGCGTCCCGAAGGAAGTTGCTCCTCTCACCGCCTTGAATGCCGAGCATTTGGCAGAGCGGTTAAAGAGGCATCATTTCGAGGTAGGTAGTTCGAACTCGTCCGTATTGTTTCTCTTTTGAGAACGCCTTTATACATATATTTTTTGTATTTTGTAGGGCTCCCAATTGATCGGTGCGAAGATCGCAAAAATGAATGATCTGATTGCGAAGCGTCGCCGGGCCGACTCCAACCTCGGCGCTATTAGATCGAGGATGGGCGAAGTTGAGGAGAAGGCTCGTAAAGTCCACGAGGAGGCCAAGGAAAGAGCTCGCAAGGCCCAAGAGCAAGTTGAGGAAGCTGCAACGAAGGTGGCCGAGCTGGAGGCTGCTTTGACTGCGGAAAAAGAGTCCAATTCCGCTCTACAAGCTGAACTCAACCGATACAAGGATGATAACTCAATTTCAGTATTTAGTTTTAGTTTAATTTAAGCCTAGTTTTCACTCATCTTTTAGCATCTTTTGCTTTGTTTTTACTAGCATTTAATAATTTATCCGATTCTCAGTTAATTTTAGTTTTTGTGTGATTTTTGAGAGTTTTTGACAGATTTTTGTGATTTTCAGGTACCTCACGGTTACTAGGAATTTCCTAGTAACCGTGACCCATGCTTTCTGTCAAAACGCACCGTTCTGAAGCTTGTCACGGTCAGCATGGCAATTGTACTTGATGGGCTGGTAACCGTGACCTATGGAGTTTTTAATACAGAAGCAAGAAGAGAAGCATCTCACGGTTACTAAGGATTTCCTAGTAACCGTGAGGCAGGCAATTTTTCAGTTCAGAATGAAGAGGAGAACTATCTCACGGTTACCAGGAATTTCATGGTAACCGTGACCAAATCTTGAATTTTAGCTCCGAGCAGTCTCACGGTTACTAAGAATTGCGTAGTAACCGTGACCAATTTGAATCAAAAGAGGGTTTTTTATTAGAGGTCACGGTTACCACGAATTTGGTAGTAACCGTGACCCATGCTGACCTTTATAAAGCTGAGTTTTCTGAAGTCGAAAAGGGAGGAGTTTTTTTGGTAAATTTTAGTTCCTAGGTTTTCTTTCTTCTCTCTTTGAGCTCTCTTAGTTTAGTTTACACACAAAAATACATAGATATACTTGAAAATAGTGGGATTTACACAAAAACACTTAGATTAAACATAGATATATAGTTTACAAGTATAGATCTGCATATTTTAAAGCTCATTTTTCCTGTAAGCTTTGGAGAAAGAGATTGAAGAGCTTGGATTCAGCTGGGTTTTCTTCACCATGAATTTCAGGGGTTATTCTATCTTTTTCTCTTTACATTTTATTATGGATAGTGAGTAGTCCTTTTTGTTGCTTGGGGATCTTTGAATCCCCTACTCATAATGTGAATCTTGAACTCAAATTAATTTTACATGAATGGATGGTCTATTTCACTTGTACTTATTTGTTTATCATTTATTTCTCGATCTATTGAGTTATTTTGTATTCATGGATGAATGGTGTTTATTATATATTTTGATGGGTATTGAGCTTAATAAATTGGAGTTTATGAATGATTTTGCTCAGTTTTTCTATCATGAATATTGTCTATTTTGGATGGCTCCGGAATGGGACTCTGGATGTGTGGTATTTGTGATTTTAAAACTAGAGTAGGGAGTGAAATAGATGGGTTTTGGGTTACCTGGCTCCGGAATGGGACGGTAGACCGAACTTAGGATTTTAGACCCGGGTTTAGGCTAGTTGTTGGGCTGGCTCCGGAATGGGACGTTTAACAACTAGAATAGCTGCTCCGGAATGGGACGCTTGGGTTGAGAAGGGTTATCCCGTGTTCATTCATGTATACTTTTATGTAAAAATTTATTCACATTTGGGTATGGGGTGGATAAGTGAACCCGAGTAACGCTTTATTTCTATAGATATTTACACTTGTTAATTGTTCAGCCTTTAATACTTTGAATTTAAATTTCTCTACTTTACATACTTAAGTTTTACAGTTACATTATATAAAGCAAACAACTCATACACACAACAATTGGGAATTCTTTAGCATACAATTAATCTTCACAGTTTTCACACACACAGTTCCCTTGGGTTCGATATTGAGGGTCCTAACTATACCCCACTTTATTACTTGTCGATCTAGTGCACTTGCTAGGGTCGCAACAAGTTTTTGGCGCCGTTGCCGGGGAACTATTGGCGTTGTTAGTAAGCTGTGATTATTGTTTGTATGTGTTTTCTTTTCCTTATTTTATTTTTCTTGATTCTTTTCAGGTGAAATTGGTGCATGAATAGAACAAGACAAGAGCAATTACTACCTTTTGATCCTGAAATCGAGAGGACTTTACACCAAAGAAGGAGGGATAATAGAGATAACGAGATGGAGCACGATCCTCCTCTTGATGAGTTTCCTCCCGAGAATGAACAAGTGCCGAGGGCACATGAACAAATGCCAGGGGCAAGAAGAGAAGAAATGCCTAGGCAAAGGACCATAAGAGACTACGCTGTGCCAAGGTGGAATGAAGATCACCGAACAATTGTATTACCAAGAGGAGTACAATTTGAGCTCAAGCCAGCCACCATTACCATGGTACAGAGGAATCAGTTCTCTGGTTCAGAAGTAGAGGATCCAGCTCAGCATATCGATATCTTTCTGGAAGTTAGTGACACTGTTCAAATTCCGGGTGTTAGTACGGATGCAGTGAGGTTGAAGCTGTTTCCATTTACATTGATTGGCAAGGCAAGAGAGTGGTTACAAATGTTACCACGTCAGTCAATATGGACATGGGATCAAATGCAAGAAAGGTTTTTAATGAGATTCTTTCCTCCAACAAAGACTGCAGGCATCCGAAATAGTATCATGAGTTTCCATCAAATGAATGAAGAGCCTTTTCACGAGGCATGGGAGAGGTTTAGAAGATTATTGAGAAGCTGTCCACATCATGAAATAGCTGTCTATCAATTGATGACCATCTTTTATGCGGGAGTTACACCTCAAACAAGGTCATTATTGGATGCAGCATCGGCAGGATCTTTCTTGAACAAGCTGCCTGAGGACGCTTTTCAGTTGTTGGATGAAATGGCGGCAAATGATTCTCAATGGACTGCCCCTAGATCAGTTCCAAGGAGGCAAGGTTTACATAATGTGGATGAAGTAGCATTGTTAAAGGCACAACTAGAGATGGTGAGAAAGGAGTTGAGCGGCTTGAAGGTCCAAAATGTGGCTGCAGTGAATCAAGGAAGTGGACTGTGTGAAAGTGAGCAAGTTATCCAAGAAGGAGGAGTTGTAGGAGATGTAAATGCATTAGGTGATTTTAGAAGGAATGATCCCTACAGCAATTCATATAATCCGGGATGGAGGAATCATCCTAATTTCTCATGGAAGGATGGGAATCAACAAGCTTCATCTTCTCAACCACAACCAAGAGCACCTTACCACTCCAATGCCTATCATAGTCAAGCTCAACCCCACCAACCACAAGCCACCAATCACTACCAAGTCCCCTATCCACCACATCACCATCAAGGGCAAAACTCTAATCAACCTCAACCATACCATCCACCGGGATTTCAAACAAGGCCACCCATTCAAGAAAAGAAGCCAAATCTAGAAGACATGTTTGCTGGTTTCATGAATAGCCAACAACAATTCATGGCAAGTCAAGATTCAAGATGGAAATCTCAAGAGCAATGGAACCGAAATCAAGATGCTTCAATGAGAAATTTGGAGACTCAATTGGGTCAACTTGCATCTTCAATTTCAAATAGACAACCGGGGACATTTCCTTCAAATGTGGACCGCAATCCCAAAGAGGAGGCCAAAGCAATCACTTTGAGAAGTGGCAGGGAAGCAGCTCGAGAGGAAGAAAGAGGTAAATCACCAACTTCATCAACTGAATTGGAGGAACCAACGCGGAAGGTAAGTACTTCTAACTCTAGGGTAGAGGTAGATGTGGATGCTCCAAGGAATGATAAGGGAAAGAGTATCGTGAATCCGAACATAGAGGATCTTGATATCAATAGGTTGCCATTTCCTGCTGTAGCTAGGAGGGAGAAGAAAAATGAGCAATTGGCTAGGTTTTTAGAAATGTTTAAGAAATTACATATTAACTTGCCTTTTGCTGAAGCCCTAGCACACATGCCCAACTATGCTAAGTTTATGAAAGAACTTTGTTCTAATAAAAAGAAATTAGAAGGGTATGGAACTGTGCAACTTACTGAGAACTGTAGTGCAATTATAATGAATAAGATCCCGGAGAAATTGGAAGATCCTGGTAGCTTTACTCTACCTTGCGAAATTGGTGAAACTTTTGTTGGAAGCGCTTTATGTGATCTAGGAGCCAGCATTAATCTAATGCCTTATTCTATGTGCAGGAAACTTAATTTGGGTGATCTCAAGGAAACGGGAATGAGACTTCAACTTGCAGATAGATCGATGAGAAAGCCAAAGGGAGTTATTGAAGATTTACTGGTGAAAGTAGGAAAATTCATTTTTCCTGTGGATTTTGTAGTCATGGAAATGGAGGAAGACCGAAAAGTACCCCTTATCGTGGGAAGATCATTTTTGAACACTGCAAAGGCTTTGATTGATGTTCATGGGCAAAAGGTTACTCTTCGATTCAACAACGAAGAACTGGTAGTAGACATGAACAAGTCTCAGAAATATCCATCAAGTGACCTAGAAGAGTCAGTCTACTTCATGGACAAAATCGACGAATGTGTAGATGAAGTGCAAGAAAAAGTACTACTGAATGATCCAGTAAATTCAAGTTTAATGCATTCCTTGGAAAATGAAGAGCTGGATGGGGTAGAAGAAGAACTAGTAGCAGCTGTGGTAAAAGACTGCGAGGAGGAAAATTCAAAGCAAGAGAAAATCACTTTGCAAGAGGGAGAATTGAAATCTGAACTAAAACCTCTTCCTGCTCATTTAAAGTATGTATATTTGGAAAGAGAAGAAAAGCCAGTGATTATTTCTTCTTTGTTGACAGGTGCAGAAGAGGAGACGCTGCTCAAGGTGTTGAAAAAACACAAAGAAGCAATAGGATGGGAGACAGCGGACTTGAAGGGTATTAATCCGAGTTACTGCACACACCGGATTCTTATGGAGGAGGATTGCAAACCGGTCGCTCAACCCCAAAGACGGCTCAATCCAGCTATGCAAGAGGTTGTGAAGAAAGAGGTACTTAAACTGCTTGATTCAGGTATAATCTATCCAATCTCTGATAGTAAATGGGTTAGCCCGGTGCAATGTGTCCCTAAGAAAGGGGGAATGACAGTAGTGAAAAATGAATTAGATGAACTAATCCCCACTCGAACAGTCACGGGTTGGAGGGTGTGCATAGACTATAGGAGATTGAATCATGCCACCAGAAAAGATCATTTCCCATTGCCATTTATTGATCAGATGTTAGAAAGGTTAGCAGGTAATAGGTTCTATTGTTTTTTAGACGGGTATTCGGGATATCTGCAAGTCCCCATAGCCCCTGAAGATCAGGAGAAAACCACCTTTACTTGCCCTTATGGCACTTTCGCCTATAGGAGGATGCCTTTTGGCTTGTGTAATGCGCCGGCTACGTTTCAGCGGTGCATGATGGCAATTTTTCATGACTTCATAGAGAAATTTATGGAGGTATTTATGGATGACTTCACCATATACGGTCTTGACTTTGAGAGCTGCTTAGAGCATCTCGACTTAGTGTTAAGTAGGTGTAAGAAGACCAACCTAGTACTAAACTGGGAAAAATGCCACTTTATGGTAAGGGAAGGGATAGTTTTGGGGCATAAGATTTCCGAGAAGGGGATTGAGGTGGACAAGGCAAAAATAGAGGTTATAGAGAAGCTTCCACCACCGACCAATGTTAAGGGAATAAGGAGTTTTCTAGGGCATGCAGGGTTCTATAGACGGTTTATAAAGGATTTTTCAAAAATTGCGAAACCTTTGTCGAATTTGTTAATGAAAGATGCTCCTTTTGATTTTGATGATAAATGTTTATTGGCCTTTGAGCTGTTGAAGCAAAAGCTTATTTCAGCTCCGGTGATTATATCTCCGGATTGGAATTCGCCTTTTGAACTAATGTGTGATGCGAGTGATTTTGCAGTAGGAGCAGTGCTCGGTCAGAGGCAAGAGAAAGTCTTTTGTGCTATTTATTATGCGAGCCACACTCTAACAGGAGCTCAAGTCAATTATACCACAACTGAAAAAGAGCTTCTTGCCATTGTATTTGCATTTGAGAAATTTCGACCATATCTATTGGGAGCGAAGATTGTGGTGTGGTCTGATCATGCAGCACTAAGGCATCTCTTTGCCAAAAAGGAATCAAAGCCAAGACTGATAAGATGGGTACTCCTATTGCAAGAGTTCGATTTAGAGATTAAAGACAAGAAGGGGGCAGAAAACCATGTAGCAGATCATCTGTCAAGAATGGAGCATGATCATATTGAAAAAGGGGAGATTTCGGATTTATTCCCTGATGAACGAATTTGTGCATTATTTGTTTGTGAAGTTTCTTTACCTTGGTTCGCTGATGTTGCAAATTTTCTTGCAGGAGATTATATACCAAGAGACTTCACATGGCAGCAAAGGAAGAAGTTTAAAGCTGATGCGAAGCACTACATCTGGGATGATCCTTACCTCTTCCGTCTTTGTGCTAATCAAGTTCTCAGAAGGTGCATTCCCAAGGAGGAGCAAGTAGAAATCATGCAAGCCTGTCACAGTGGGGAAGCTGGTGGACATCATGGCCCTAACAGAACGGTATCGAAAATTCTTTCTTCTGGGTTTTATTGGCCTACCTTATTTCATGATGTTAAAATGTTCATTCAAACCTGTGATCGATGTCAAAGGGTGGGAAATATAACCAGGAGAGATGAGATGCCATTGACTAACATGCTTGAGGTTGAACTGTTTGACTTATGGGGTATAGATTTCATGGGGCCTTTTCCAAGTTCTTACGGGTTTGAATATATCCTAGTGGCAGTCGATTATGTGAGTAAATGGGTAGAAGCTATAGCCACTAGGACTTGCGATGCAAATGTTGTTTTAGAATTCTTAAGGAAGAATATATTCACCCGCTATGGAGCCCCGAGAGCCATTATTAGTGATGGTGGGACACATTTTGTCAACCACCAATTCAAAGCTTTATTGAAAAGATTCGGAGTGAGGCATAAAATAACCACCCCATATCATGCCCAAGCTAATGGACAAGTTGAGGTTTCTAACCGAGAGTTGAAGGCAATCTTGGAGAAAACGGTCAATGCATCTAGGAAAGATTGGTATCTTAAGTTGGATGAGGCTTTGTGGGCTTATAGGACAGCTTTTAAAACACCAATAGGAATGTCACCTTTTAGGTTGGTGTTTGGAAAATCCTGTCACTTACCGGTGGAATTAGAGCACAAGGCTTATTGGGCTACTAAATTTTTAAATCTTAACCTTGAGAATACAGGAAGGTGCAGGTCTTTGCAGTTGAACGAATTAGAGGAGATCCGATTCTGGGCTTATGAACATGCCAAGAAATACAAAGACAACACAAAGAAGTGGCATGATCGAAGAATAGCCAAGAAGGAACTTATACCAGGAATGAAAGTGCTGCTGTATGATAGTAGATTGAGACTATTCCTAGGGAAACTTAAATCGAGGTGGAAAGGGCCCTATGTGCTAGTGAGAGCAGATAAATTTGGGGTGGTGACTCTCAAACACCCAAGAGATGAGAAAGAATTCAAGGTAAACGGACATCGCGTGAAGCCCTATTTTGAGTCAGCATTTGAAGGTGCTTCAGTGATTGTCACTCTTCATGACCCTTGACGGTATTTGAAAGTCCAGCTGCGGACTTGATAAACGCAGAACTACCTCTAACTCATACTTTTGAATAATGTTTTGTGTTAGTTTCTTTTTAGTAGTTGTGTTAAGGGTAGTGGTTCAAGGATTGTGAGTTTCATTCAATTTATGTGTGTTTTTCTGGAAATTTAGTGGAGAAGAAAGTTTTGTTTAAGTGTTAGGAGAGATTGAGAAAAATAAATTTTTTTCTGTAATTTTAGGGGCTCACGGTTACTAAGTTTATCTTGGTAACCGTGAGGTGCCTTCGATTTAGTCCAGTAGCAAAATCCGTTTTATCTCACGGTCACCATGATTTCCTAGTAACCGTGAGATATCTTCGTTTTAGTCCAGTAGCAAAATTCATTTTACCTCACGGTTACTATGTTTTTCATAGTAACCGTGTTGGTTTAAAAAAAAAAATTTTGAAAACGAAACCCTAGTTTTAAGAAACCCTTTCTCATTTTTTTTTCATTTCATTTCGTTTTCTTCTCTCTCTCTCTCTCTCTCTCTCTCATTTTCTCTCTTCTTCTCCCTCTCTTCTTCTCCTCCTCCGTTCTCCGCCGCTAGCCACCTCCTTCTCCGGTAAGTCTCTCTTTGTTCTCTCTTTTGTTTATTTTTCTTTCTTCTTGTTTAGATCTAAGAGTTAATCATAGTTTTTCTTTTTCGTTCTTCTTTCTCTTTTTCTTTTTCGTTTTCTTCTTTTTCTTTTTCTTCTCCATTTTCGTTGGTTTTTCATTCTTGTTAGTAGATCTAGTTTCTGTTTATCTTAGTTTGTGTTTTGATCTAGTTGATTTCACTCTAACTTTTTACTTTTTTTGGTTTTGGTTGTTTTTAGTTATTCTTCTTCTTCATCATCATCATCATCCACCAAGTAAGTCTCCTTTCCTCTTTAATGTTAATTTTATTTTATTTTTATTTTTATTTTATTTTTTTATTTTTTTATTTTTTTTTAATTTTATATATTTTCGGAAGTTTCTTTGTGTGTTTTCTTTTTGTTTAAATTTCTGTCTAGTTGATTTTGTCTATGTTTTTGTCTTCCGTTTTTCCTGTGTTGTTTTCGTTTTCTCCTTCATTTATTTTCTATTATTTTTATTATTATTATTTTATTTATAAATATATATATATATATATATATATATTTCAATCGAATTTTTGTTTTTGTTTTTTTTGTCATGTTTGTTGTTGTGTTTTGTCTTTCATTTTTATGTTTGCACATTTCTAGTTTTGTTTTTCGTTTTCTCTCTTTCCCTACATTTTCGTTTTCCTCATTACAAATCTCTTCTTCTAATGTTTCCCTTTTGATTTTTTGTTTTTATGTTTTGTTTTGTTACTTATCTTTAGGTTTATTCTTCGTTCATATTTTATATATGTGTGTGTCTATATATTTATATATAGATGTTTTGATTTTTGAATTTTTGAGTTTTGAGTCTACCTTTGGTCTATTGTGGATCGATTTTGTACGTATGATGTAAAGCCCACAGGTATGGTCTCTTAACCTCTTTAGTTTCTTTTGTGATTTCTTTTATTTTTCTGCATTGTGTTGTTTAAATTAGAGGAATTAATGGATTTGCTTGGTCATGTCTATGTCGTTTGTTTTCTTGTGTTGGTTTAACCAGTTTTTATTTTTAATTTTTCTTGCCATAATCTTCGCAATTGAGCCATGTTTCTTTCCTTTTAATGCCCTGCATTTTTTTTTTCCTGTTTGCTGAATTTGATGAGTGCAATGGTTGAATTCTTGCTTGAATGCATACACCGATACATCAGTATTGTCATGCATACATAATTATTAATTGTTGTTAAACGCATTGCTTTCCCATAAATTGTTGACATTGTACCCCAATCACTGGTTTTGATTTGGAACTGTTGCACACACTTGGTTAGTCATTCATTTATCCAGCATATCTTAGGCTCAAATAAGCATGCCAAATCAATATTCTTTTGTCTAAGTTAGCAATTGCATTTACATGCTTGTGTGTGCCATTTCTGTCCTGGAGGTATATAGGCTGAAACGATTCGACCTGCGGGCTACTGGTTTCCAAAGGATGACTCGGTCATCGTGGTTGAGTGCCACGTACCTCTAAGGAACTTGTGTGTGACATAAATTTCTATATGCATTCTCATCTATTTCTGCTATAATTGTGTTTATTTCCCTTTCCCAAGTTGTAAACTTTCAATTTTGTTGTTTTTGGGCAGTGGCACCTAAAAGAGCTCGTGCTTCAAGTTCTTCTCAAGCACAAGAAATTATCCCACTTGCCAGCCAGCCCACACCTTCTGAAGAACCTGCTGGAGCTAGTCAGCAACCACGACAAACCCCTGTGCAACAAAAGCCACAAAAGAAGAAGGGACCAAGAATTCCAAGCTGGGTTCCTGAAAGGATGCGGACCAATTATGATATCTTCTCCAACTAGTGCAGGGCAGATCAATCTTCCAGAGACTCTCATACTTTCCTGCATGGTGCGACATTGCCGTATCAATGGAGCATATCATTGGTGGAATAAACTTGAGGAGATGCAACAAAAACCGACTAAAGTGAAGAAGATCTCCTTTGGTGGATGGGTGACCATGATTGCCAGACATTTTGGGCATCCACTGGACGTTGACAAAAGCCTCCCTGCAGCTGCTTACATTGATGCCAAGATGCTCAAGAACATGAAGATTCTGATTGATGATGTGACCACCGAGCATGGGTTCAGGCTAACCACCAGAGCAGAGTACTTGCACAAGATGGAGCGCAGCCTTTGTAACCCTCTACCTGCCCCGGATCATGATTTCGTCACTTTATCCTCTGCTCAATACACTGCTTTGATGAGCCGTCTAGACATTGTGACTGCTAACCAGGAGGAGTTCAAGCATCAACAACAGCAAATCATCGAAGCTTTGGCTGCCTTGAATGCCCGGTTTGATTCCCAAGTCCCTCCCCACCTTTGAACAGGAAGTCCCTTCCCCTTATCTCTTTTGAACTTAATTTTTGTTTGCCCCATGTTGAGGACAGCAGGTTTTGAAGTGTGGGGTGGAAGAATATATAACTTTGAATTGTGTAAATGTGGCGGAAATTGTGAAAATTTTGAACCATTACTCGTTTTAATTTTGTTTTAGTTGTTTAGTCTTTTTAATTTTTTTTATTGCATTGTGAATGTTGATTTGTGTTTGGAGTTTGTGTTGCTTCAAGTAAATTTATTTTATGTTTGCATTTTCTTTTGGTTTTAAGTAGATTGTTTTGTTCAAAAATTTTTAATTTAAGTTAGAATAAATTTTTCCATTGAGTTATTAATCACCTTACCTTTAGCTTGAGCTGCCAGTTAATCTTGAATTGAATTAGCTTAGACTCGTTTTTGAACTGATAATTTGAAAAGACTGGATAGCCGGAGAGCAGTAGTTTGTTCAGTAATGAGTTTCTTCTTTAAATTGATCTCAGTTAATCATATATCATTCAATTTTCTTATTTAATGAGCACATTAGGCTAAATAAAATTTTAACAATAAATAAAAATCCAGTGAGTGAAAGCAGTTAAGTGAAGGAATTTTGGAATAGTTAGAACCTTCCTCATCACCCCTCGAAACAAATATTCAATTTAGGCAGGTTTAGGATATGACCCAAGCAGCCTTCTTTGTTAACCAATTTTTAAATGACTTTTGACCTACCCTTAGTAAATTTTACCATTGTTAGCCCCTTTGAGCTTAATTGGTATGCTAAAAGCGTACTACATTTTTTTTTATCGCACTAATGCTTAACCATATAGCCTAAATGCTTTTGTCTTTCCCGTTATGGAATTGGCCACTCTAGGTTGGGTAATGAAATTTGCATGTCGGGTTTGATGAATTTATGATTGTCAGTTAAAAAGGGAAAAGTTGAATAAATTTTTAGGAATTGTTGAGCTTAAACGTGTTAAATATTCTGGGACATAGATGATAAACAATTAGTGCTTTTGGTACCTTAAAAAAAAAATTTAGTTGTAATGCTGCAGAAATTCTAATTGATTCATGATTGCAGAAAATAAGTGTGGGGTACCTAGCATTTATAGGAAGTGTCATTTATCTTACTTCCTACAATTTTTGAGAATCCAACTAATGTCCTAAGATCAATTTTTCATTCTTATGATGATAGGGTATGGATTTTGAAGAAGTTCCTTGAGAAAGTTAGGTGGGTTGTGTTTCTGGATAGTGTGGCTAATTCTGTATTGCTAACTTATAAAATTCTTGGAACCTTTGCCTTATCCCCATTACAACCTTAATGTAAACCCTGGTGATCCTATTTTGCTTTAAATTGTTTAGTGGAGATGACCTTTGTGGTTCAGGTGCTAAAGGAGAGGCTTATGACTATTCTAAGTTGCAAACACAAAAAAAAACTGTCATAATTCTATGTTTGTTTGATTGCTGGAATTCACTGGTAGTTTTGGTTTCAAAGGAAAATAAATCTGTTTTAGCCTCACACACACACGAGAAATTGTTGATATAGATCAATTTGAGTCTTTTTGATGAAGTTCTTCTTCTGAGTGACTTCTGCTAAGAGTTGTTCTAGCACTTCTGATTTTTCCTGTTCTGAATTGAAGTCTTGAGTTTTTCAAGATTGTGGATAATTCATTTGCTTGAGGGCAAGCAAAGTCTAAGTGTGGGGTATTTTGATAACTCAATTTCAGTATTTAGTTTTAGTTTAATTTAAGCCTAGTTTTCACTCATCTTTTAGCATCTTTTGCTTTGTTTTTACTAGCATTTAATAATTTATCCGATTCTCAGTTAATTCTAGTTTTTGTGTGATTTTTGAGAGTTTTTGACAGATTTTTGTGATTTTCAGGTACCTCACGGTTACTAGGAATTTCCTAGTAACCGTGACCCATGCTTTCTGTCAAAACGCACCGTTCTGAAGCTTGTCACGGTCAGCATGGCAATTGTACTTGATGGGCTGGTAACCGTGACCTATGGAGTTTTTAATACAGAAGCAAGAAGAGAAGCATCTCACGGTTACTAAGGATTTCCTAGTAACCGTGAGGCAGGCAATTTTTCAGTTCAGAATGAAGAGGAGAACTATCTCACGGTTACCAGGAATTTCATGGTAACCGTGACCAAATCTTGAATTTTAGCTCCGAGCAGTCTCACGATTACTAAGAATTGCGTAGTAACCGTGACCAATTTGAATCAAAAGAGGGTTTTTTATTAGAGGTCACGGTTACCACGAATTTGGTAGTAACCGTGACCCATGCTGACCTTTATAAAGCTGAGTTTTCTGAAGTCGAAAAGGGAGGAGTTTTTTTGGTAAATTTTAGTTCCTAGGTTTTCTTTCTTCTCTCTTTGAGCTCTCTTAGTTTAGTTTACACACAAAAATACATAGATATACTTGAAAATAGTGGGATTTACACAAAAACACTTAGATTAAACATAGATATATAGTTTACAAGTATAGATCTGCATATTTTGAAGCTCATTTTTCCTGTAAGCTTTGGAGAAAGAGATTGAAGAGCTTGGATTCAGCTGGGTTTTCTTCACCATGAATTTCAGGGGTTATTCTATCTTTTTCTCTTTACATTTTATTATGGATAGTGAGTAGTCCTTTTTGTTGCTTGGGGATCTTTGAATCCCCTACTCATAATGTGAATCTTGAACTCAAATTAATTTTACATGAATGGATGGTCTATTTCACTTGTACTTATTTGTTTATCATTTATTTCTCGATCTATTGAGTTATTTTGTATTCATGGATGAATGGTGTTTATTATATGTTTTGATGGGTATTGAGCTTAATAGATTGGAGTTTATGAATGATTTTGCTCAGTTTTTCTATCATGAATATTGTCTATTTTGGATGGCTCCGGAATGGGACTCTGGATGTGTGGTATTTGTGATTTTAAAACTAGAGTAGGGAGTGAAATAGATGGGTTTTGGGTTACCTGGCTCCGGAATGGGACGGTAGACCGAACTTAGGATTTTAGACCCGGGTTTAGGCTAGTTGTTGGGCTGGCTCCGGAATGGGACGTTTAACAACTATAATAGCTGCTCCGGAATGGGACGCTTGGGTTGAGAAGGGTTATCCCGTGTTCATTCATGTATACTTTTATGTAAAAATTTATTCACATTTGGGTATGGGGTGGATAAGTGAACCCGAGTAACGCTTTATTTCTATAGATATTTACACTTGTTAATTGTTCAGCCTTTAATACTTTGAATTTAAATTTCTCTACTTTACATACTTAAGTTTTACAGTTACATTATATAAAGCAAACAACTCATACACACAACAATTGGGAATTCTTTAGCATACAATTAATCTTCACAGTTTTCACACACACAGTTCCCTTGGGTTCGATATTGAGGGTCCTAACTATACCCCACTTTATTACTTGTCGATCTAGTGCACTTGCTAGGGTCGCAACAAAGGAGAAGGAGGCCGAGTGGGAGAAGAGGGAGGAGGCTCGGGAGGAGAAGGATGCTGAAACTTTGGCAGAGAAGTGCATGGCATTTAGCACTAAGATTTTTGTTACTGTAAAGGGGAGATATCCCGAACTTGACCTATCCTTCCTGGATGACGTGTATCCAGATGAGGACTAACTCATTGTAATACATTTTTGCCTTAATAAAAATCCGAGCTTTTTCCCTTCCTCTTGTGTTTTAAGTTTGCTATTCGTGTTCGGTCTAATTAACCTAAGATCGATTTTTTCAGTATAACACAAAATCGCCAAATCGCACCTAATTAAATAAAGACACTGCCCGAGGAAAGGGCTATTTAAATAATGAGTGCGGCATGACGCGTACCTTTTGTCCGGGACTTCGGCGCAAGGGATTCAGAACACCTGGCTGATTGTGGCCTTAAGTCGGTGTAATCAGCATACTTAGAGAGATTGAGCATCATTAGTGGGTCGGGCTTTTAAGACGATGATTTCGAGCCTCGGCCTTTAATGTAATTAATTTTGCAAGTTAAGTTTTACGGCGAATGAAGCCGAACTTAATTTAGTGATTATGTTATTTTGGCGGAGATGTCAAGCCATTTAACTATAAGCATATTTAGCCTTGTTAGCAAGTTTAGCGGCGTAAAGTGCCAAACTTGATTTGATAATAAGGCGATTTTGGCGAAATTGCCGAGCCTTTTAACTATAGGCATATTTGGCCTTGTTAGCAAGTTTAGCGACGTATAGTGCCGAACTTGATTTGATGATAAGATGATTTTGGCGACAATGCCGAGCCTTTTGACTATAGGCATATTTAGCTTGTTCGTCACTTCGGTCATCCCGTTGGATTGCGGATGGTAAACCGAGGTGAAGTTCAACTGGATCTTTAGCTCTGAGCAGAAGTTCTTGAAAGCTTGATAATCAAACTGTTTGCCATTATCAGATATAATTGAGTGGGGGATACCGAACCTCGTTATGATGCTTTTGTTCAGAAACTTGAGAATGTTCGCCGGTGTAATGGTTGAAAGTGGCTCTGCTTCCACCCATTTGGTAAAGTGGTCCACCGCTACCATCAGGAACCGCTTCTGTCCTGTTGCTCGGGGGAAAGGGCCCAGTATGTCAATGCCCCACTGGGCGAAAGGCCACGGGCTGTGGATTGGTTTCTGCTTTGCCGAGCTTTGGTGTGAAATATTTGCAAACCTTTGACATTTGTCGCATCTTTGGACCAGAGTCTTAGCATCAGCCTCCATGGTCGGCCAATAATACCCCTGTAAGAGAGCTTTTCGAGCTGTGGCTTGTGCACCTTCATGGGCCCCGCATATGCCTTCATGAATTTCTCTGAGGATGTAGTTCCCCTCTTCATTGCTCACACATAAAGACCACGTATTGGAGAAAGATCTCCTGTACAGCTTGTTGTCCAGCACAGCATATAAGCTCGATTTTCGAACTATTTTCTGGGCTTGGGTTCGGTCCTCTGGCAAAGTTCCCGACCTCAAGTATTGATAAATGGGTAAGCGCCAACCTTTCATTGGCTCCTAGACTTGAACTTGATAGGTCTCGTTGGTGGGGCGCGAGATAATGATGGAAACGATGTCCGGAGTGTCAACCGAGCTATTGATACTAGCTTTCTTTGCCAGAGTATTTGCCTCTGTGTTCTCTGATCTGGGTATCTGAGTAATGGATCAAGCTGCCCCCCTTTCCTCAAGCCCGGCCAACAGGGAAGAGGTTAACTCTTTATAACGGATCATTGATCGATCCTTAGCTTTGAAGTTTCCTTTCAGCTGACTGACCACCAGTTGAGAATCAGAGAATATTTCTAAGATGTCCGGCTTTATTTCTTTTGCCAACTGTAGCCCATAACAAAGGGCTTCATACTCTGCCACATTGTTGGAGGCCGAAAAGGTTAGGTGTGCCATGGCTCGGATCTTGATTAACAATGGACTCATCAAAATTATTCTGATCCCTGCTCCCTCCGAACTCGAGGCTCCGTCGACATACAACTTTCATGATACTTTATCTGGTTTGAGAATAGGTTCATGTAACTCGGCAATGAAGTCAGCTAACACCTGTGCTTTAATGGATGTTCGTGGCTCAAATCGAACATCAAATTCTCCTAGACGGGCGGCCCATTCTCTTAGTCTGCCCGAACATTCTGGCCTTGTAACACCTTTCTTAAGTTTGTGTTTGTCCGTACCGAAATTGTGTGGGCCTGAAAGTACGGTCGGAGCTTTATTATTGTTGTGATGAGTGTGAGGGCCAGCTACTCCAGGATGGGATAATTTAGTTCGGCTCTCCGAAGTACTTTGCTGGTGTAATAAATGGGGAACTGTTGGCCATCCTCTTCTCGGACTAGCACTGAACCAACTGCACCAGTTGAGACGGCCAGGTAGAGGTATAAGACTTCACACGCTAATGGCCCGCTGAGCAGTGGTGGTGTTGAGAGGAACTGCTTCAAGGCCTGAAATGCTTGTTGGCATTCTTCCGTCCATGCAAAATTTTTGAGATTTCGGATGGCTCGGTAGAAAGGCAAACACCTTTTCGCCGAGCATGAAATGAATCTGCCCAAAGCTGTTATCCTTCCGTTTAGCCTTTGTACTTCCTGTACTGTTCTAGGCGGGTCTATGGCTACGATCACTTTGATCTTCTCTGGGTTTGCTTCGATCCCTCTCTTCGATATCATGAAGCCCAGGAATTTTTCGGACTGGACCCCAAATGCACACTTCTCGAGGTTGAGTTTCAAGCCTGATTCCCGAAGTCTTTGGAAAGTCTCTTTCAGCTCGGTGCATATGTCTTTCGAATTTTGACTTTTGACAATCATTTCGTCCACATAGATCTCCATGTTTCTCCCCAACTGATCGGCGAATAGCTTATTCATCAGCCTTTGGTAAGTGGCCCCTGCATTTTTCAACCCGAAGGGCATGACCCGATAACAGTAGGTTCCCCTGTGGGTGATGAACGTCGTTTTCTCTTCATCTGTGAGGGCCATTGGGATCTGATGGTAGCCTGCCGAGGCATCAAGGAAGGCGTACTCTTCAAACTCCGCTGTTGAGTCCACTAGTGTGTCTATGTTTGGCAGTGGATAACAATCCTTCGGGCATGCTTTGTTAAGATCGGTGAAATCAACACACATCCTCCACCTGCCGCTGCTTTTCCAGACTAGAACCACATTTGTCAGCCAATCTGGATAGAATATCTCCCTGATGAAACCACTATCAAGCAAAGTTATCGTCTCTTGCTCAATGGCTATTTGTCTCTCTGGGGCATGATTCCTCTTTTTTTGCTTTACTGGCTTGCATTCGGGCCGGACATTCAGCGAGTGAACAGCTAAGTCCTTTTTGACCCCTTGGATGTTTGAGGTTCTCCAGGCAAAAACATCCATAAACTCCCCGAGGGTTAAGAGTAGAGCTTCTTTCTCCGCACCTGTCTTTCCCGCAGATATTTAAATTTTCTTGCTTGGCTCTAGCTCGACTACCTGGAGCATTTCTGCCGGCTCCACCCTTCGTTCTTCTTTTTCTGATACATCTATCGCGTCAAGGGGCAGGCCCTGATTGGCCCCTCTGAGCATGGTCAAGTATGTTTCCCGAGCCGTTTTCTGATTTCCTCGCAAAATGGCCACTCCTTCCTCTGTGGGGATCTTAAGCACCAAGTTTTTCACAGAGATACAGGTGTCCACTTCAGACAGTAGGGGTCGGCCGAATATCACGTTGTAAGACAGCGGGATATCAACCACCATGAAATCTGCCCGGCAAGCACAAACCACCGCATCGTCTCCGAGATGTATGGGTAGATTAACTAGCCCTTCTACCCGGACAGGTACTCCGGACAAACCAATAAGGGGGATACTGACTTTCTCGAGCCTGTTGTCTGATATCCCCATTGCTCGGTATGCTTGAGCTGTTATTAGGTTGACCGCACTCCCTGTGTCGACCAGAATTCGCTGAACTAGGAAGTCTTGAATGACTGCTTTAACAACTAGTGTCTCTGTGTGCGGATGCCGGACATGTGCCCCATCGTCCTTCAAAAATTGGATTACCCCTGTAGTCGAGCTTTTTCCCCGCCCAACGGACATAACCTCCTTTGACTTCCTCTTCCGGGAATGGTCCCATTGTTCACCTCCTGCGATCATATGTATGACTCCAGCGGGTGTTCACCTTCTGCTATTGGTTCTGTTTGGTTGAAGAGATGGCGATCTCTGTCTTTTCCCTCTCTCGTCTTGCCTTGTGAAACGAGCAAGTTCTCCCTTCCGAACAAGATGCTTGATTTCCCGCTTGAGTTGCCTGCACTCTTCGGTCCCGTGACCTTTGTCTCTATGGAAAGCACAATAGAGGTTCTGATCCCGGTTTGGATTTTTCCTCATGGGTCTTGGCCAATTAACCTGTCCGTTCTGTTTTAACCAAGATAGAATATGTTCCCGAGATGCCGTTAGCGGTGTGAATCTTTCATCTTTTTTGTTGTCTGGGCGGGGAGTGGTGATTGCATATGACCTGTTAGTCCAGCTGCCTCCTCTGTACCTCTTTTGGTTTGCCTTGCTAGGATTTCCTCCTTTTCGAGTGAACCTTGTGCTGTCTCCACTCTCCTTCTCAGACGCCCATGAATTATGGGAGGCATGGCAGAGATGCCGAGCCTCATCCATGCGGATGTACTTGTGTGTTCGGGACATTAGCTCGGTAAAGTCGTTCGGTGGTTTCTTGCTTAGGGAGTCGCTAAAATCCTGACACCTTGTGTTTCGAATTAGGGCATTAATGGCGACCTCCAGGTTCAGATTCTGTATATCCATGGCTACATCATTGAACTTTTCCACGTAGACGCGTAGTGACTCCCCCTTTTCCTGATGCACCAGGTTGAGATCGGCAGATACCTTGTTCGGGCGAATGGCAACCACAAACTTGGCGACGAACATGTCACTGAACTATTCGAAGTTCTGAATAAAATGTGATGGCAGGTTTCAGAACTAGATTTGGGCTGAGTCGGCTGGGGTTTGGGGGAAGATCTTGCACAAGGCTGGGTCGTCGGCTGTGAGGACCAGCATAGTGTGCTGGAATTGGTCAATATAAGCTCGGGGATCAGTGTTTCCGCTGTAGGTTTTGAGATGAGGGAGGCGAATGTTAGGAAATGGGGTGGCTAATATTTCGCGAGAGAGGGGTGATCGAAAACTGCCTTGGTATTGAAGGGTAGTTTGGTTTTGTTGCCTCTGGATTCTGTCGTCCAAAAGGCGGTTGAATTGCTCGGTAGTTAGGGTGATAGTGGGGTTGGGGTTTTGAGGTAATGTTGGGGTGAAGGTTTCCCGAGCAGGAGGCTGAGAAGGGTGAGGCATATTGGTGTTTTACTGGGGCGATGGCTGAGGTTGAGCCTGTGCTACGATTGCTGATAGCGCGGCGATGAGTGATTGGACCGTTTGCGGGGTAATGCTAGGAGTAATGGTTGGGATTGTTGTGGCTGGAAAAGCTGAGACTGGATCATTGGGTTGAGGGAGGAATTGCAGCATTCCTGGCAGAGTGGTGTTTGGTGTTTGGTTTTCTGGCTGGGAAGTGTTTGGATTGAGATCTGGGAATAGGTCCATGTTTCACGCTCACCGCACCAAATGATGACAAGGAGAAATGCACTGTGAGTTCCTGGCGATTTCGAACACCTGCAAAAAGCAAACAATGGACCGGCGAATTTCCGACAAGGGAGCCTCCGACGATCAAGTTAGAGATTCTGAGTGAAACGATAAGAGATTTTTTTTACCAGAAATTAAGTGACCTTTTTATACCTGCCTTTGCACCTTTTATAGGTGGACTTAACGCATTTCCATGAGCTAATGGGAGGAGTTTTCCGTTTTTACCGGCCACTAACCCATTATCGACGAATCTCGAGGGAGCGTGGATTAGTGGCGGTTGTCTGTCCAACGTGGTGGAGATGTTTTCGGAGCTAGCCTGTTGCCGATCTATAGCTCGCCTAGGCGTTATCGAGGAGTTTAGCATTAGGTCGATTTGTCGGACTCTCTTTGATCAAGATATTCGGTTTATTCCGGACCGCTGAACAGCCTAACAGATCGATTGTTATCAATTAACAAGGCAATTTCTTAATCAAAATAGAATAAAAAGTAATTATGTAGTTCAAGGCTTTGAGTTTTCTTCTCATTGGACTATCAAATGACTTTTTGCCTATTCTATGTTTTGGTCAATTCAATGTGAAATGTGAAAACACATAGGCTACGTTTGGTATAACGTAAAGGAATGTAATGTAATGGCTAACGTAATGGATTAAATGATGTAATGTAATGTAATGTAATTTTGATTACATTACTATGTTTGGTAACATGAGTAATGTAATGTAATAACAAATACATTACTATGTTTGGTAACATTATATACATATTTTGAAATGTAATTGTATTTATAATTATTAATTAATTTTTTATATAATTATTTTATTTTTTTAATTATTTTAATATACTTATATATTTATTATATTATAAATATATAAAAATCTAAACTTAATAAAACATAATGTTAAAAAAATTATATTAAAAATGCAAACTCATAAAAATATAATTTTTAACTATAATATTCAAAGTAAAGTTTACATATTAATAATAACTAAAAATATCAAATAAATTGTTTAATAATACTCAAATATCTCCGCTAAGTAAACTTTTTACCCAAATTTCTTTCTCATCATCAGGTATAGTAAAAAATATATCAGTTGTTTCACGATCACAACCAATTTTTCTCGTTGCCTGATGTCTTTCACGCATAGTCAAACCACCCAATTTTGTCAACTCACTATTGATCATCAATCTTTTCTCATTTGCATCGCCATCTTCTAATGCTCGACTAAGTCTATCACTAGCCTTTCCAATTTCGATGCTAATAATAGAAGCCGACTCTTTAATAACTCTAGTCAAACTTGAAATACTTTCACTTCTACTCTTTTTTGCCTTAGAACCCTCTTCATTTGTCCCAAAAAATGAAGCAGAATCATTTGGAATAGAGCTTACTTCATTTTCATTGACTTCATTGGTCATTTGTTTGTCCAACTCTTCTATAATATCTGCAGCCGTTTCAGCATCTTTTCCAGTCGCACGATCTTTTTCAAAAACAATACAAAGCTCCTCCTAAAATGGAAAAAATTTGAACCTGAACGGTTCAGCATCCGGATGACTCTGCAAAAACATATAACAATTTTTAAATTAATAAATACATCTGCAAATAATAATATTGTTTCATGTTCAATCTAATTTATAGCAGAAGATATCATAAGCCAGACTTTGACTTGGACAAATAAAATGAACAGAAAATTATTACATGAGAAACATATCACAATAATAATAATAATAATCACCAGTTTAACTTTAAAAGTCAAGATTAAGCATCAGTTACGACCATGAAAAATATCACAATACTTAATTGCCCTAGTAGTTGATTATTCTATGTAACAAATTTCTAAGTTACTCACAAGATCCGGTGGCCAAATACCTAGTTGTTGTCCTTAAAGAAACAAATACATAGAAACAGATCTCTAAAGAATCTCACTAACTTTCCTCATCTTCAAAAGTAGAAGTTGACTAAATGAGTGCAGACAGTGAGCAAAATTAGGCTTTGATATCAAACTTGCAATAATTCGGCCTTAGAGTCCACCCCAAACTGTATAATTAATTAAAATTTCCCAATTATTTGTTGTTTTGATATTTTTCTTTAATATAAAATTCCAATGTTTAATTTTCATTTCGTTTCTTCCTGATTATAAGTTCTGGCATATGCTTTATTATTATTATTATTATTATTATCATATACTAAATAAGCTAATAAAAACAACAAATCTTTAGCATACACAACAGCAAGTATCATTTATCTTACTATATATATATTTTTTTACTGATTTTGGAACGAACTAAATAATGTAGACTATAATCTGTGAAATGTAAGGCTGTATATAGAATATTAAAACCTTTTAATCCATTAGATGAAATGGAAACCTAAAGATAGAAATAGTTGATAAGGATCTGCAGCAACACATCACCAACTCAAATATTGCTTATGTATTCAGTTTTACTACTATAAAAATAAGCTCTGTTTTTGCCACTTAATGGTAACAAGAGAATAGTGAATGATACAGTTCGTTGACAAACTATATATATTTATCTTACTATATATATATTTGGTACTGAACTAGCTCCATATCTATGTACCAGATGCAAAATCTACACATCCTTGAGGTGAGGTTGGTAATTTCATGCAGTAAAAACATTACTTTATCATTCACCCAATATAAGATCCCAACCTGTTTTAATAAAGCAGTAGCAGTGGAACCTGTTTGAAGACCATGAACACACAGTTTCAAGATGCATTAACATCACTACTGCTCCTAAGTAAGTTATATCTGAACTATTATGCCAAATTGATGCTGGAAATTATGATATAAGTAGGTATTTTATCTAGACTTTTCAATAAATTGAGTATCTAGAGAAAGAAATCGAAAGCATGCTAAGAGCTGTTAATGCAACATCTAAAGAATCAGATGTAGGAGGAGCTTTTAGAAGTTCAATAAATGAAAGAAGAGATGTATGCATATATTCAGCATATTGCAGGAACTACCCAAAGAGAATTAACCGAAGCTCCCATCCAAAACGATTTATTTGGACCCAAATACAAGGTAAAGAGAATTAACCACCACTCTCTTTTCAGAAAGCCCACACAATGCACTTTCCCAACTTTCATGGGCACTCATTTTACTAACATTCCTCTCATGAAGCAAGATAATCCAAGGCCCCATTCTTCGTCTCTTCATTTTGCTCCACAAAAAGCAAAACAAAAAGGGCTGTGATATCACTCTACCTTTTGCCTTCTCTTTATTTTTCCTTTCTCCCTCTCTGTTTCTTTCCGTGTCTCTCTATCTCTCTCTCTCTCTCGGGATTGTAGAGTGGTAGCCGCACCCTTAATCCAATCCATTCAGCCATGGATTGATCACTTTGCTGCTCAATTTCTACTTTTTTTCATCTTTTTTCGTTTAAATTACTCAGGTAATTTTGTCTTTCTGCTACTTTTTTACTCATTTTGTTAGGTTTTCTATTTTTTCTAGATCGGGTTTGTTTCTTGCGTTCAAAATTAGATTGAATAATCTCAATACTCCAAATAATCCCCAAATTTTGTAAGAGAAGCAACACAATGAAGAAATACAGGGCAGAGAATGAAGAAATTTTCCAAACCGAAATGGATAGATCGTGAAGGAGAGGGGAAACTAACCGTAGAGAGAAAATCTGAGCAGAAAGTGGCCACCGGAGGAGGAAGGTGTGGACAAGAGAACGGCACCGCCAGGGATGGCCACGACGTCAGCGGCGATGGCAGTGGAGGTGAAGGAAGAAGAAAGACGATAGTTTAGGTTACAGTAGGAAGAGTTGTAATGTAATGAAAATTACTTGGCTTAAGGAAAGTAATGGAAAATACCTTTATTAATGCATTCAGGATTACATCAGTAAATAGAATTACATTACATTAATGATATTTTTATTAACAAACAGAGGATTAATTACATAATCAATTACATTACATTACAATGCAGCTTACCAAACATACCCATAGTAGCTTCAACTAAATAGTCAGCCTCATGCGGGGTGGTGGCAATGGTTTGGATCGGATTGGTTTCTCTTGGATTGTAGTTATAGACTTCATTATAAATAATTAAAACATAAATGGATCAAGTTATATTGGATGCATCGTAAACTAAACTGATTGTATTATAAACGGATCAAATTTTATAAATTATTTTTTAAGAAATGGTTAAAAGTATAAAATTATTCATGTATAATTTATATAAAAAAATTATGTTTATATTATATAAAATAATTATAAATTTATAAAAACATAAATTTATCGAATTGGGTTGTGATCTAAAATGCACAATAATGAATTAAGTTCGATAACTTGATGGTTCAAACAGATTAAGTTATAAATGGACAATTGGTAGATTAAATTGAATTTTTGGATAAAAAAACACAGATGTTGCGGTTGGCATCAAAATTTGATAAGTATGCTCATGCATGCTGATTAATTTAATATAAATAAAATTTCATTGGTTTTTTTTTTATTAAACTCTAATTCAATTTCTCCCTCGTAGAAATATGAAATCCAACGTTGCCGATCCATATATTGCGAATATTATTCAAGAATATTTTTCAGAAAGGTCAACCTCTTTTAATATTGAAAAATAAATATGAAAAGTAGCCGCCTGTATTTAAATAATTAACATCCCATTAACAAGCAAAATAACGGAGAATAATGCTATAAAAATAAATATTAAGTAAGATAATAATCTAAACGAAAAGGACATTGGAATATATTTTATTAAGAACAGTAATTGTCTTAAATATTTAGAAGTAATTGTAATTTTGTGGATAATTTTAGTACTCAGCATTTAAAAATTAAAATCAGAAAAGTATATTGAGTTTATAAGTTGGTTGTTCTACAGCCAAAATCTTTTGATTTTTGTTGATATTATTTTTATATTGAATTAATCTTAATTTTCTTTTTGCATTTTTGAGGCTTGACTTTTAAGATTCCAAAATTGAAACCTACTTTTCATTCAACACTTTGATTCAAAAATTTAGCTTTCATTCCTTACTTTTAGAACCAGTGGCTGTGGTTCGTGTTGAGGTCTAAGGGAAATATCTATTCCAATCGGCCAAATAAAACCACTCCCTTTGAATTTTAATTATAATCGAATTGAATTGAATCAACTAAAAATTAAAATTTAATAAAAATTATAAATAAAAATCCAACCGATGATTTTAGTATTAATTGAATAAAATTGATAATTGATTTTTTTTATATCATTAATCAAACTGAATTGATTAAGTATCTGAAAAATCTTATTAGGTAAGAATAATGCCATTAAATTTTTTTTTTCACTAATCTTACCGAACCAACTAATTGAATGAGTTGGATTTGATTTTCAATTAAATTCGAATTATACTTGCCCCTAATCAAAATAACATGTAGAGATAAATAATTTTTCGCGAAACCAAAAAATTTTACCTTAATGATATTGGCTTGAAAATTTAGAATTTCGCATTATGGGGATGAACTCGTATTTAAAAGAAAAATTAAATAAATAATTACAAAAGAAAGTGAATTATTGATTTCTGTAGTCTGATTTATGATCGAATAATTTTTATTTAAATTGATTCGTAAACTTGCATGGTGAATAGCATTTGTACACAGTAATCGGGTTTGAGCAAAACTTTTCTTCTTGCCTAATCTCAGACATTTGGTGCTTAACCAGCTCATTTGACTCATCTCCATACGTTTCTTAATGCATATCGTAAAATACTAATCTGCCAAACCAATAGTTTAAGATAATATTTTTTGGTTCAACATGTATAGGAACTCTCACAATCTTATCTACTTCATTTGTCCTTTATTATAATGCTGAATACTTACGGAAATTATTAATATAAATAAAGCACCATCACACAATAATTAAGAAAAATGACACATAATACTCGCTCATATCTGGTTTAATTAAATAATTACAAAATTTAAATTAGACGATATTATACATTTTTAATTAAATCCCTTGTCAAATTCAATCTAAAAGACTTTTCTTGAAAATTCAACAAATTCGAGTATACTTAATTAGACTGCTAACATTCTTTTTCTTTTTTTAGTTAATTATTCAATTTGTTTTTCATAATTGCCTAATTTATAAATATTATAAATATAATCCACTCAAGAGGAAGCCAAGAGGAAACTAGGCATATTATGAAATGAATTAAACGTAGAAAACCTGACAACCTGGCTGCCAAACTGGTGGCACGCGAGGGTACAAGAATGTGGAGTGCCAATGTCCACAGCACGCACGTGCAAAAAGAATTTGGGCACGCCATGAAATTTATACTTTTCATTTTTTTTAAAATCTTTTTCACTAAATTACCCTCAATTTTTCTTTTATTGGCATTTACGTCCCCAAATTTCACTGAATAAAATTAAGTGCGGGCAACACTGTAAGCGCTTTCAAATGTAATTTTCCGTAGATAAAGATATTAATATGATTTTGTTAACTATAGAAAAGCTTAAAAGTTTAAAATGAATAATTATTATTGCCCATAAAGTATGTAGTTTGTTAAGGGATATACTCTGTTCAATATTGTAGTTATCTCATTCTTTGTATTTATCTTTTATCTTTTACTTGTGTATATATACCTATATTATTTACTCTAGTAATACATTGAGAATACAACTCGAATACTTCTCTTTACATGGTATCAGAGCTAACCTAGAACTCTCCATGTCCACTAATTCGTCCAGCCCTTTACCAGCAGCATCTCTTTCATCTACATCTTCAATTATTCCCTCTGTTTCAACTATGGCCAACATCTCTACAGCACCTACATCTCATCTTCTTTCCACCAATCATGCATTTACTGTCAAACTCAACCGCACCAATTACATCACATGGAAGACCCAATTCCTCCCTATTCTTAATTGCTACAAATTAATGGGTCATGTAGATGGCACCACCCCAGACTATTCCCTCTCCATCTGACATATCTAGTCTTATTCCCATCCCCGGTTACTCTTTGTGGTTCTAAAAGGACCAAACACTTCTCACATGGCTTTTTGCTTCTATAACTGAAGAGGTATTTACTTATGTTATAGGTGTGGAGACAACATATAAAGCATGGCAAGCCTTAGCCCATGCTTTTGGATTTGTATCTCAGAACCGATAATTGCAAATCCACATAGAACTCTAGGAGTTGAAGAAAACTGATACTGGAGTTGCTGCATATCTGCAGCTTGCTAAAGCACTTGCAGATGAACTTGCTTCAGCAGGTGCTCCACTCACTGTTTTCCAATTCAATGCCATTATTTTTCGTAACATTGGACATGAATATCACTCTATTATTACCTCCCTTGCAATGCAATCACCACCAACAACATTTTATCAACTCTATGGCCACCTTGTTGTCGATGAAATCCTGTTAAAAAGTTATCATGAGAACCCGAATGCTCTCCTTGCACAAAGACCAACAGCCCATGCCAATGGCCACAACTCTGTCCACAATAAAAATACCACCAATAAATGTCCTAGAGGCCCATGTTAGATTTGTCACTTGCGCAACCATACAAAAGATCACTTTCGTCGAAGGTATGAACCTCGCACATCTGCACCTCCTGGTAACACTCATTTCTCAGCTACCAACTCTTATGGTGGTCAAGCACATGTTGCCTGGGTTCCACCCTCTACTCCTCCTCCACACATGCAGACTCCATGGACCACTCCACCAGTGGCTCCTCTACCTCAACGAGCATGGTATCCTGACACAGGGGCCACCCATCACATGACTGCTGATCCCAACCACTTGCACACAATGGCACCGTATCATGGACAAGACACCATTCGGGTTGGTAATGGCCAAGGTATGGCAATCACTCATACTGGTTCCTCATCTTACTCAAACTTTTATCTCAATGATGTTTTGCTGGTTCTTAAAATCACTAAATCTCTTCTTTCTGTGCAAAAATTCTCTAAAGATAACAATTGTTTATTTGAATTTTGGCCTTCCTATTTTTTGGTTAAGCATCAGGTGACGAAGGACATACTCTTAAGAGGCCCAAGTGATCGTGGTCTGTACATCTTGCCATCCACACTGAAGCAAGCTTTTTTTGGGGAAACTGTCTCCTATGATACATGGCATGCACGGCTGGGTCACAGTAACAAGAGAATTACTTCTTCTATATTACGTTCCAACAATCTTTCATTTTCTGCTTCAAATAAAAAGTGCTCTTCGTGTCCTTTGGGAAAATTGACTAAAACTGATTTGTGTCCCATTGTTAGGAGTAGCACTGCTCCTTTTGAAATAACACACTCTGATGTATGGGGCCCTGCCCCGGTTGATTCCATTTTCAATAAAAAATACTTTGTTTTATTTGTTGATGAATATTCACGGTTCACTTGGGTTTATTGTCTCAAATTCAAAAGTGATGTGTTTCGTCTTTTCCTTGAATTTCAAGCAATGATTAACTGGTATCTAGCAAGTGTACTAGATCGACTAGTAATACAGAAAAATATATATTAAGACCTCAAAATATCATATCCAAGGGAATATGGATTGCTAAGGATAATATTTATGTATGAATTAAATCAACCTGAGATTGTTTTCCAAATATTTTTGATTTAAAAGCAAAAATTAAACAAAATAAACAAAACAAAAACTAAAATTAAACTAATATGAATTAAAATCAAAACAATAACTGAAATTCTCTTACTAAAGGAACCGTCAACCTTAACTTCTATTGTAATGACTTAAATTCAATAAAAACACCCGTGATTATGAAAAAACTAGTAATTAAAGCAAGATATCTTTATTCAAGTATATCATTTTTAGTACTAAATTTATAGACAAATCTAATACTTAGCATGAAAATCTAGTTTTAACTTCCTAAATATTCATTAAAGTCTTTTTCAAGTAATTCAACTCCAATTTATTCTTAGTTCATCCTCTCTTAGTATTAATCAATAAAATTAACACATAATTATCTCATATTTCGGATAATAATCATGCATAAATATTAAAGAGTTAATCCAAGAACATGCAAATCATTTACTATATCAAAACTAATTTTTAGTTATTTATTCAATTAATCTCAACACAATTAAAGATAAGAATATGCTTAAAACCAAGAAATAATCAATCGATATTAAGATTAAGCTCAAAATAAAGTCATAACAATGAAAATATAAGTTTTCAAGAATCCATTAGCAAAAGAAGAAAAATTACTTCCTAAACATAATTAAAAACTAAAACAAAGTTGAAAGAAAAATAAAAATAGAAAACTGAAAAACAAAGTAAAACTAAAACTAAAGAACTCTACTAGTTCTTCTACTTGATTCCTCTAATTTTCTAATTGATTTCCTAATTGATCTCCCTTCTTTGGTATTAGAGTTGTCTATTTATAGGCCAAATCAGTGATAAAATCCTTCTCAAACTCCAGAAATAAAACAGGAAGTAAATCCTCCTTGAATTGGAAAAATCGAAAAATCCTTCGTCAACTGGGAATTGCTTGCACGTGGCCACGCCCAATCCAGTGTTAATCCACACGTGGGCACGTGCATTTCCTTTTGTTCTTCACACGTGGGCACGGGTTCCTCATATGTTCTCTTTTAATTACTCTCACGTGGCCATGTATGTTTTTATCATTGCTTTCACGTGGCCATGGCTTTCCAAATGCAACCCTTCACGTGGCCACGTGTTATTTTCTTCATCTATTTCACGTGATCACGTGAAAATCTTCTGGACTCGATGCTTACTTTCTTGCATCAATTTCTCATTTTTACAGTTTTGACCCCAATCTTTGCCTTTTTTGCAATTTAAGCCCTTTTTCATCAAATTAAACTTGAAAAACATCCAAAACTTTTAATTAACTTCAAAAACATACACATCAATAATTTAACTCTAATTCAACCTAAATCACACCAAATTAACTAAATAACAATACTTAAAATATGTTAAAAAGTATACATAATTCACACTTATAAATGATCAAATTATAATTTAACTGTGACATTAAGAAATTTCAATCTAATTTTGGTGGTGAATTTCAAAAATTATCTTCTTACTTTCACAAACATGGTATCATACATCATTTAGCATGCCCTTATACCCATGAACAAAATGGCATTTCTGAAAGAAAAATTTGCCATATAATTGATACTATTCTCACTTTACTTGCCCATTCCAAAGTCCCATTCGAGTTTTGGAACTATGCAATAACCACTAGCGTTGAGCTTATTAATTATCTGCCCTCTCCATCTCTTAAAAATGAGTCTCCTTATCTTTGCCTTTTTCATAAAACTCCTGATTTTTGAAACTTCAAAATATTTAGGTGTGCCATTTATCCACTTCTTCGACCCTATAATAAACATAAATTTGACTTCCATAGCCACCAATGTGTTTATGTGGGAAAATCAAAATCTCATTCTGGTTTCATATGCCTCCATCCATCTAGTGACAGACTTTATATTGCTAAACATGTCAGCTTTGATGAAATTGTGTTCCCATTCAGCATGCTACCTGTACCACATGAGTCGGCTACCTCATCTTAAACTGCTTCACCGTGGATGTCTTGACAAGTATCGATTCCGATTTCAGCAGTCATCTCCTCTGGTATGTCCTCACTTCCTCATCTTTTTCTTCTTCGTTACAACCTGATGCCCCTCTTTCCAGGCCATCACCTTTACACACACCTGTGCCCTCTACTCCCAGCACTTCCGTTACACCTTCTACTTCCCTTTCTCCTCCCTGCCCTGCTCCACAACCACCACTTAAGACACACCCGATGCACCTTCGCCCACCAGAGTCTAGGAAACCACCCAAATACCTTGCTCTCACACACTCTATTTCTTCTGCTGACTTTCTTCAAACTGAACCACCTACATTTGCACTTGCTCGAAAAATACCAGTATGGCGTGATGTCATGTCTCATGAAATACAGACACTTCTTACTATTCATACCTGGCAATTGGTACCTTATCCTCCTCATACGAATGTCATTGGTTGTAAGTAGTTATTCAAGATCAAAGGAAAAATTGATGGCACGGTATACAAATATAAGGCTCGTCTTGTAGCAAAGGGGTACACTCAATAGCCTGGTATCGACTATAATGAGACTTTCGACCTAGTCGTAAAACCAACTACAATCCATATTATTCTTGCTCTTGGTTCCTCACACCAATGGGCAATCCACCAACTAGATGTATCCAATGCTTTCTTACATGAAAATTTAACAGAAACTGTGTATATGCAGCAGCCTCCGGGGTTCCAAGATGCATCTTACCCTGAGCATGTTTGTCTTCTTCGTAAGTCATTGTATGGACTTAAGCAGGCCCCTAGGGAGTGATTCTCAAGATTATACAGTTTTCTTTTGTCTAAGGGATTTCAAAAATCACAGCCTTACAACTCTTTATTTATTAATGTTTATGCTGACATTTCAACCTTTGTTTTGTGCTATGTCGATTACATCTTGGTAATAGGGAACTCTTTGGCATCTGTTCAACATACAATCTCTCTAATGGAGGCTGAATTTCCCATCAGAGACCTTGGTCGTGTTGCCTACTTCCTCAGTATAGAAGTTGATGATTCACCTACAGGTCTGTTGCTTAGGCAATCCAAGTATATTCATGACCTCTTGGAATGCACTCATCTGCTTAAAGCCAAATCTTGCCTTACACCAATGTCCGTTGCCCCCAATTTGTCTAAATCCATAGGCCAGCCTATTCAAAATGGAGCTCAATATCGCCAGGTTGTGGGTGCACTACAGTATTTCACCATGACTCGCCCTGACATATCATTTGTAGTAAATAAGTTATGTCAATTTATGTATGCCCCATCAGATCTCCACTGGAAGGCTGTGAAGAGATTACTTCGGTATTTACAAGGAACAAGCAGACATGGACTCCTTCTCCCAACTCAGCATGTAAACTCTCTACAGTGTTACTCAGATGCTAACTGGGGTGGCTGCCCAGATGATAGGAGATCAACTGGAGGGTATTGTATTTTCCTTAGTAAAAGCCTTGTCTCGTGAGGTGCTAAGAAGCAGCCAACAATCGCTCGCTCCAGTACAGAGAGTGAGTATAAGGCCATGGCCAATGCTGCTGTCGAGTTGCTGTGAATTCAATCTCTGCTAAAGGAAATAGGTCTTTGTCATCTTCGCCACATCACTATGTATTGTGATAATATAGGTGCCATATACCTAAGTCGAAATTCTGTTTTTCATGCTGGAACCAAGCACATTGAGTTGGACTATCACTTTATCAGGGAATTGGTGGCCAACGGCACTGTGATATTGAATTTCTTGCATCGGATGGCCAGTTAGCAGACATCTTTACTAAGCCGCTAGGTGCCCAACGATTTCTTACTCTTTGCCAGAAACTTCAAGTTTGGGACACCCATTGGCTTGAGGGGGGATGTTAAGGGATATACTATATTCAATATTATATTTATCTCATTCTTTGTATTTATCTTTTATCTTTTACTTGTGTATATATACCTGTACTATTTACTCTAGTAATATATTGAGAATACAACTCAAATACTTCTCTTTACATAGTTGACCGTTAACTACCATCCCCCCTTATATTGAAAACAAAATTTTCAATTTAGACATTTTAAGAAATTACATAAATATTTAATATTATCGATTTTAATACTTTTTATTCATTTTCCTTATTAGAATTTGAGAATTTGAATTAATTGAAAATATAATTTGGTACTGAGATATTAATACTTAAATTAGTGAGATACTATGGATTTAATTGGACTAAATTTGGTAGTATTAGTGAGGTAATTAAGAAGTTTTTTTTTTCTGATAAAAAAAATACAATTATAATTTATAACTCAACCAAATCCACAGTCATAAAATAAAATCCAAGAAGTGGGACCCTAAAACTGAAAGTGAGCACGTGAGGATACAATTTTAATGTCATTCTCCAAGGGTATGATTGCCATTTTATTTAAATTCAAGGGTATTTTCGTCTTCCGGGCAATTTTTCCCCCTCTACCTTCCTTTTTTGCAACCGCGTCATTGACTCGGAAACTCGGTTTGACTCAGCAGCCTTTCCTGCAAAATTCCATTTTTCAAAAATAAAAATAAGAACTAATAACAAAATTTAGACAAAAACGTGTGGACGGTAAAGTAAACTTTTTTTTTTTTTCCTTTTCTTATTATATATATATATATATATATATATAAAGTAGACGCAAAACTGAGCTCATCATATATATATATATATATATAAAGTAGACTCATCAAAAAAAGACCAGCACAGCCTTTGTAGTTCCTTTCTCAACTCTCATTTCTCTCAATTTTGCAGAAGCAAATCAAAGTTTCATTTTTTTTTTTAAGAGAGAGAAAGAGAGAGGGAAAACAAAACTAGATGGCACTGGCTAAAGAAATCATGGGTTCTTCTTTCATTGAGAAATCATCAACGAATAAAGTAATTTTTTACCATAAAAATTTTCATCAGAACAATCAGTTTTGGGCCCCTCCATTTTTGCTGCCTGTGCAGCAGAGGAAGATGAGTATAAAGAGAGTTGTTAAGGGTCCTGTGGCTGCTGTTAGTGAAGATTTGATCAAGGCTAATAATAACAATGAAATTACTATGCCTGAAAAGGCTGTGAGATTCAAGGTTAGAGCAGTGATCACTGTGAGAAACAAGAACAAGGAGGACCTCAAAGAGACTATTGCCAAACATTTGGATGCTTTTGCTGAGAGAATTGGGAGAAATGTTGTTTTGGAGCTTATTAGCACTGAAGCTGATCCAAGTAAGCTTCTTTTCTTTTCTTAATTTTTCTGGGTAGTGGAGAGAAAATGTTAATTTTTTGGGTTAAATTATGAACTTCTGATACTTTTCGAGGTTGTTGCTTCTGGGTCAATCCTTTTTCAGCCTTTTATTTATAGTTTTTGGTAAAGTACCCGACTGTTATGTGGGGTTTCAGCTTTATATGACAGAAGTGAGCAAAATAAATAATGATCTTGAAAATTTTGATTTTTTAGGGACCAATGCTCCAAAGAAAAGCAAGGAAGCCGTGTTGAAAGACTGGTCCAAGAAATTAAATGTTAAATCTGAGAGGGTCCATTACACTGCTGAATTTGTTGTGGATTCAAATTTTGGGTTGCCTGGAGCAATCTTAGTGAGTAACAAACATCAAAAGGAGTTTTTCTTGGAGACTATCACCATTGAAGGTTTTGCTTGTGGTCCAGTGCATTTCCCTTGCAATTCCTGGGTACAATCTAAGAAAGATCATCCCGAAAAAAGGATATTCTTCTCCAATGAGGTACTCATCATTGATTTTTGTTCATTTGGTTTATTGATTTTTGTCAGCTTAAAGACTTTTTGGAAAGAGCCAGTCGGTTCTATCTCAACAAAAACAATTTCAAAAGGTCAAACATGAGATAATTCAGGTTTTGAATCATTGCAAATGACAAAAAAATGAGTTGGAACAATTCAAAGCATGATCTTTTCTGGTTTTAACTTCGTTTTCTTGTTTCGATTTTTTTAAATTATTATATTATTTACTTGTTGGTAGTTGATTGATCAATTTTTCTCGGTGATTTGGATTTATGACTAGAATTCATAATCACTGTTCACTATCGTTACCCGTCAAAGAAAAAGAAATAGAAAATTGACTGTTTAGGGGCCACAATTTGTCTTTTTTGAGATTCCCCTTACGATAGGATGGGCCGCACAAAGAAACATGGACCTATGATCTTGAATATGTAGCGACTAGAACTTAAGCTGTTTGTTTCTTGTTGTGATAATTAAGTCCATCATAAATGAGTAGTTCTAACAGTTTTAAGAAACAACTGCATTGCGTCTAGTTGAGGTTATTTGGTTGTGACAATCTAATAATTAAGTTTTGTAAAATTTTATTTGAGCAGCCATATTTACCTAGCGAGACACCAGCTGGGCTGAGAGCATTACGAGAAAAAGAGCTAAAAGATCTCAGGGGTGATGGCAAAGGAGTTAGAAAGTTATCAGACAGAATTTATGACTACGATATCTACAATGATTTGGGAAACCCAGACAGGGGTATTGATTTTGCGAGGCCAAATCTTGGAGGTGAAACCAGACCATATCCAAGGCGGTGTCGTACTGGCAGAGACCCTACAGATACTGGTTAGAGCTTTATTCAAATTTCTCTTATAGTACATGGTTTAAAGTTTGTGTCCACAATGTGGATGTACTAATTCCTTACAATGGCTACATGTGTTCCAGATGTGAATGCAGAGAGCCGTGTAGAGAAGCCATTGCCAATGTATGTACCTAGGGATGAACAATTTGAGGAGTCTAAGCAAAACACATTCTCAACTGGGAGGCTCAAGGGCGTGCTTCATGCCCTTATACCATCCTTAAAGGCCACCATTTCTGAAGAGAATCACGATTTTAGTGCGTTTTCAGACATTGACATCCTCTACAGGGAGGGCCTGCTACTTAAAGTGGGGATTCAAGACGAAATCTGGAGAAGGCTGCCATTGCCAAAGGTGGTTACCAAGATCCAAGAATCCAGTGAGGGGCTTCTCAGATATGACACACCCAAGATTCTTTCCAGTGAGTGCCATTTCGTAATTTTCTCCATTATCCTGATGTGAATTTTGTTTGGTACTAAATACAAACTGCCATTCGTTAGCACTTCTTCACAAACCAAATCTCATAGCTGGCGGTCTGATTTTCTTGGTGGTCCACTTCCATGTATAATTTAGTGCTATCCAAGTCAGCTGTAAATTTTAGAATAAAACTCTCATAAAATTTTGAGAACATCTATGTGTAGCACTAGGTGAATTATATCGCTGAGGGAAAAGCACCCACCATTTCTTGTCTCTTTTGCTTTACTGGCTGCCTATTGGGAGCCCAACTTGGATGTTTTAAAAAATGTTTTTGCCATGCGATTCCTTTACAGTTTGCTTTTGTCATTTTGCATAGTGAAGTATATCACAATCAACAAATTTATCTCGCGTGTATAGTTATATGATTATTTTAACAAAACCCAAAGTTACTTTTTGCTAATCTAGATGAGACTTCCATGTGCAGAGGACAAGTTTGCTTGGTTGCGAGATGATGAATTTGCCCGTCAAGCTATTGCTGGAGTTAACCCTGTCAGCATTCAGAGGCTGGAGTCTTTTCCACCGAAAAGCAATCTTGACCCTGAAATCTATGGTCCTCGGGAGTCTGCTTTAACAGAAGAGCACATTAGAGGCCACCTAAATGGCTTGTCTGTTCAAGAGGTAATATCACAATTTCTTACGGCCAAGTGAAATATTTCTAATCTGAAGTTATCTTACAAATTAAGGCGTTATGTAATTGTAATGCTTTGTGATTATTTTTGCAGGCTTTGGAGGAAAATAAACTGTTTATGGTGGATTATCATGATGTTTATCTCCCATTTTTGGAACGCATTAATGCCCTCGATGGTAGAAAAGCATATGCTACTCGTACTGTATTTTTCTTGACCCCTCTTGGGACACTTAAGCCCATTGCTATAGAGCTTAGTCTCCCACCAGCAGGACCAAATTCCCAACCAAAGCGAGTAGTTACATCTCCTGTTGATGCAACCTCCAATTGGATGTGGCAGCTTGCCAAGGCTCATGTCTGCTCCAATGATGCTGGGGTCCATCAGTTGGTTAATCATTGGTAAGGAATATGCTTCAAAAGAAGTAGACATGACCAAAGTTGGGTCACTCAGTTATCCTTCACATTTATTTATTGATTTTAACTGAAGAGTTGTTTTTATTATTTTGTGAATCATAGGCTGCGCACACATGCCTGCATGGAGCCATTTATATTAGCAGCACATAGGCAACTGAGCGCAATGCACCCCATATATAAGCTTTTGGATCCACACATGAGATATACCTTAGAGATCAATGCATTAGCCCGCCAAAGCTTAATCAATGCTGATGGTGTTATTGAAAATTGTTTCACTCCTGGTCGCTGTTGCATGGAGATCAGTGCTGCTGCATACAAGAACTTCTGGCGATTCGACATGGAAGGCCTTCCTGCTGATCTCATCCGCAGGTACTTACAACTAGCTTAATTGTAGAAATATCAATAGTGAATGCTTATCTTTAGCTTGGTTGTTTAGGGTAGGATGAAAAAAAAAATCAACCAATGTGATTCCATTGGGGCAATGAATGACAAGAGAATATAGACAGGAAGTACAGGATCCGTTAAGGATCTTTGTTTCTTTCCTGAAAGGGAACTTATGTTTGGACAATTTGGTGGGTAAAAATCTTGATCGAATCTAATGATGGTCTTTGTTATCTTGCAGGGGTATGGCTGTACCTGACCCTACCCAACCACATGGCCTCAAACTTCTAATTGAGGACTACCCATATGCTCAAGACGGGCTTCTCATCTGGTTTGCAATAGAGAACTGGGTTCGAACCTATGTGAACCGGTACTATCCGAATTCAAGCCTAGTTTGTAATGACAGAGAGCTACAGGCTTGGTATGCCGAGTCGGTCAACCTGGGCCATGCCGACCTCCGTCATGCAGATTGGTGGCCAACATTAGCTAGTGTTGATGATCTGGTCTCAATCCTCACCACCCTCATTTGGCTTGCATCCGCTCAACACGCAGCTCTCAACTTCGGGCAGTATCCATATGGTGGCTATGTCCCGAACAGGCCACCACTGATGAGAAGGTTAATCCCTGAAGAGAATGGGCCGGAATACGAAAGCTTCTTAGCTGATCCACAAAAATATTTCCTGTCAGCATTACCAAGCCTGTTACAAGCAACAAAATTTATGGCTGTGGTAGACACCTTATCGACACACTCGCCTGATGAGGAATACATTGGGGAACGACAACAACCATCCATATGGACAGGCGATGCTGAAGTAATCGAGTCCTTTTATGGGTTCTCTGCGGAGATAGGACGGGTAGAGAAGGAAATAGATAGAAGAAACAGAGATCCTAAGCTTAGGAACAGGTGTGGTGCAGGGGTTTTGCCGTATGAATTGCTAGCACCTAGCTCAGAACCTGGAGTAACATGTAGAGGCGTACCAAATAGTGTGTCTATATGATCCAAAACTGGGATTCAAATGCCTCTATATAGACTATAGTAATGGCTCAAGATATATATAATAGGACCATTCTAGTATAATTGTACTTGCCAAATTTGTCTGTGTAGAGTGCCCTTACTGGCACTTTTAACTTAGGGTTGTATATGCAAAAATAGTGCGCAATAAGCACACCGCTGTATCATAATCTTGTGCTATTTAATATGCTGGGAAGAGAGTTTTTAATTTCACGCTCTACTTGTGTAAAAGGAGTTAGCAAGAGTTTCAGCCACCGAGCTCGAGCAATATGAAAGTGGTCATCAAACAACTAAAAAGTTCAATATAGTTAATTACATCAAACCTCACAGAAGTTATTTTTTATTCAACTATTTAGAAGATGGAAAAACTAAGTTGGCATGAAACGCCTTCTGAAAGGCTACATTTAAGGCATCGACGTCAAATATTGGCACGTAGTTGTTATATTTGATCTGCTATAATCGGTCGCAACATGGCATCCACATGGGATGGATCGAACTTGAGTCAAACGTATAGCAAGCTCATACTGTTAAGCATTTATTTAACAAATTAGATTACTAGCAATTATCGATCAAGATCGCATCACTAGATTCAGTTTTTTATATTCCAAAGTTTATTCACCTAATTTTAGCGTTCATAATTTCCCAAAATTTTATTCCCTATTCAAGGGGCCAAATGATGGCCATGGCCATGGCCAGGTCTAGGACCAAAACGATTACCGAAGGTTTAAAAAATGAGTTAGTTTCATTAATTTACACCACAGCTGAGCCTATACCTACTTATTATCCTCAAATAAATTAAGGGAAATCTTTGATGTGAATGGAGTGATGTCAGTTTCGCAATTAAATCATCTTTTAGTTGACCAATGATTCATCAATTGTTTTTAAGAGCTCCGAGTGAGAACTCGAAATTATCAAATTGATTTGGAGTTCACACGCCAATGCATAACACGTTGGCCCCTTCGCTTTTTTGTTTTAACAACTCTTTTTTTATTTTTTTATTTATATATTTTTTAAGTGACGTGATAATTTCCAGCCAAAAAAAATAAAAAATTTAGTAATTACATTATCTTGTTGACAAATAAAAATTATGAGCGATACTTCATCAAAATCAAATTCTTTTAATAGAAATGCAGGCAACAACGAAATAATTATTTATACGGTGATAAAAATATGGACATTATTTGCTTACTTTTTGCAATTTGGATTGAAATGTTAATAATTTTATTGATACGATTTTTTTTTAATACAAGTAATTAACGCACCAACAACTCTATTTTTAAATTTTTGGGTAAAAGAAAGAGAACGAAGCCGAAACTAGCCTGGAAAATGGCCCAGCGGTGACGTCTTCTCTAAGAAATTGATTTGAAGTTCACACCGCATAACCAGTTGGGCCCTTTGCTTTTTTTTGTACAAGTGGACAAGTAATTTCCAACAACAAACGCACAAACTTCATATCAGAAATTTTTATTCGCACTAATTCATTGAAATATTTATTAATCAAATCAATTACCCATTTTGTCATAATTGCAGAGTAATTATTCTTTTTGTACCATCACAAATTGTGATTTACAACCGCTAACTTCAAAAAAAAAAAAAGGGAGAAAAAATAAATCACTAAGCTCCAAATTGATGTTAGTTGGTGAGGTTCATGCCCTATTTTCATCGAGTATTTATTAATCAAGGATGCGAAACCAGCAGGATTATATACATTATATTATCCATTGACAGATATTTATTTTAAGAAAAAATATTACAACTTGCGTAATTGAGGAAATCCATACGAAATTACCACTTTATTTTCTATCTCAAAGTTGAATTAATTTCAAAGTTATTTTTTTTAATTTATATATTTTTATGGTAGACTTAGAGGTAAGTATGAACCGGTTAACCGGTTTATTAATAATTTTATTCAATCAGTCCATTAATTTCGTATAACCGCTATATCAATTTTGATTTTTAACTCAAATTTTCGAATTTATTTATTGGTTAACTACAAAAAAATTTTAATATATAAATTTAATAAATTAATATTATTTTTAATAGTTAAAAATAATTTAGAAATAAAAAATATAAATTAAATATAATATCCATTAAAAGAATCAGAATAAAAATAAAATATTTATAATTAATTATAAAAATTAAATATATTCAATATAAAATCAATAATAGAATGCTAATTATTCACATATAATAAATAATAATAAAAAGATAATTTTAATGTTTATTTACTAAAAATATGTATTATAATAATTTTTTAAAAAGTTATATATCATAATATTTATAAATTACACAAATATTAAAAAATATATGTATAAAATTTAAAATATAACTTATAAAATGTTTATAAATCGGTTAACTGTTAGTTAACGGTTAACCGTCGATTTTTAAAAATAAAAATTATAAATCTAAATTTTTGATTCGATTAAATTAAAAATCGATTTGATTCGATTTTTCGGTTAATAAAAATTTTGATTTTTTTTCTCAGCTCTAAGTAGACTTTCCTCAAATAGTTGCAAGGAATGAAATAGGAAGTTGCATATATTTTCATTATGGACAGAGAAATTTACAACTGATAAAATTATATATGATTTTTATTTAACAAAAAAGTGGCAAATAGAACTTAAATAGTGATTATCTATATTATCTTGTCTTATATATAGTTTATGAACATTCACATTTAGAATTTTTATTATGACAAATGTTTTTTTAATGTACTATTTGGGTCCTTCCAAACAATATTTTCTTGCTCCGCCCATTTATAGTGCCAATTATGTAATTGGAAAGTTGATTTTTATTTAGAAAATATTAATCTGAAATATAATTTAATTATTTGCCCTTTTAAAAGTATAATTTTTTTATTCATTGGAAATTACTGTTTTCTAAAAATAATTGCGTTAATTAATTACTCCACTCCTCACCGTGAAGCCGCCCGCTACCTCGACTTTAGTCAACTTAATTAAAAGAAATAAAGAACCTTAGTTTAGTTCTACTTTTTACCGGTAGAAACTAGAAAGTTTCCAAGAAAATGAAGAGGAAATCACAGGATTTATACAGAGAGACTTTCAAAGTCAATGGTCAAAGTCTTCAAATTATTTATTTATTTTTTAGCACTTCTCCCTTTGCCATACCGACCAAGAACTTGCATGCAATTGGACAGAAGCAACATCAGTCAATTTAGCCCTTACTCGGTGTGAACTAAATTATAATTTATTAAAAATACTTATGAATATAAATTAATCACATTAATAAATTTTAGATATTAAATGATATAATTAATGGTTTACTATTATAAAAAGATATTTCTTTTACTTGATTAAGTATTATAGAGTTGATAATAAATTTATTTTTTAATGTTTAGTGTAAATCATCGGTTAAATTAAATTTTAAATACATAAATCCAGTCCACATATGTAAAAGATTTTAAAGGTGAATTTATTTTCTGGATTTCAAATCTTATAACAGCAGATTATGAATATTCTAGGCTAGGTGATTATGAATTTTAAATTTAAGAAATAATGAAAAAAACTACTGGAATCTTGAATGGAATTATGCACTAGCAAAGAAATTACACCCTACAGAAAAATATTCAATTGATAATAGTTTTGGCACATTTTCATGGAAAAGCCGATACAAATGTATTGAAGTTTCTTATTTTCGAGATTCACATTTATTTATTTTTTAATTGGATTAATTTTATTATTTAACTAAATAATTTTTTTTTAAACTATTAATATATGTATTTTATTATAAACTAAGTGGGAACCTGTCTCAACAACTGACTGTGTGTGTGTAAGCGACAACTTGTATTTATTTTAAAAACAACTAAACGCTGCCTTTACACCACTATAAATATTTCTCGCATACTTCCATTTTCCATCACTCCAATTTCCATAGCTAAACCAAATTCAAAACCCACCACCCTCAAAATGGATTCTCCGACTTGGGTTGTCTATGCCACCGCCGGGCTAGCTACCTTAGCTATGCTCCTCCTCTCTTGCCGCCTCCGCCGCCGGAAACTCAACCTACCACCAGGCCCAAAGCCCTGGCCCATAATAGGAAACCTGAACCTCATAGGTTCACTTCCTCATCGTTCAATCCACTCCCTTTCCCAAAAATATGGCCCCCTCATGCAACTCAAATTCGGCTCCTTCCCGGTGGTGGTTGGATCCTCCGTGGATATGGCCAAAGCCATGCTTAGAACCCATGATTTAACCTTCGTTGGCCGCCCTAAAACCGCCTCCGGCAGATACACCACCTATAATTACTCCGATATAACATGGTCGCCTTATGGGCCTTATTGGCGACAGGCACGCAAAATGTGCGTAACGGAGCTTTTCAGCGCAAAAAGGCTCGAATCTTATGAGTATATACGCAAAGAAGAATTAAGATTGTTCCTTAAAAACATGTTCCTGTCAAGCGGAAAACCTATTACCTTAAAAAATTGTCTGACGGATCTTAGCTTGAATGTGATAAGCAGAATGGTTTTTGGGAATAAATACACGGTAAAGACCGACGGCGAGGAGGAGATAGTGACGCCGGAGGAATTCAAAGAGATGTTAGATGAGCTTTTCTTGCTAAATGGGGTTTTGGATATCGGAGATTCGATTCCTTGGGTTGCTTTCTTGGATTTGCAAGGCTATATAAAGAGAATGAAGACTGTGAGCAAGAAGTTCAGTAGATTCTTGGATTATGTTGTGGATGAACATGAACAGAGGAGAAAAGGAATTCAGAATTATCAGGCAAAAGATATGGTTGATGTTCTTCTCCAGCTTGCTGATGACCCTAATCTTGAAGTTAAGCTTGATAGAACTGCTGTCAAGGCTTTTTCTCAGGTATGCTTGTAAAATTATGATCTTAATTTTTTTTTTATTTAATTAATTCATTCTTGCTAGTAATCTTTAATCTTTGACTAACGAGACAAAAGTCGTATTATATTTTATTAAAGAAAAATATATCATGGTAGTATATTGCACTCATTTTATAATCTTGCTAAATAATCATTTCGTTTTTTTATCGGTTATTTTAGTTATTTTTATAACAATTAAAAAATATTAATTAAATTTAAATTTAATATTAAATTATGTAATTTTAATTAAATTATTAAACTTAATTGATTTTAAACAAATTAATTTTTATTGAAAAAAAATTAAATTATATTTAAAATTTAAAAATGACGGTTAAATGAAATTTAAATTTTGTTAAAAAAAATACATAAAAGGGAATGAAAAGAGTACTAAATAATACACGTGTACACATCTTATGGACCATATGACCACATCAACATTGTATAGTAAGCTGACTTCAAGAAAACATTATATGTTAAGCTAAATTGTCATTTTAATTATCTTATTTTTAGGACATGATAGCGGGTGGAACCGAGAGCTCCGCGGTGACTGTGGAATGGGCAATCGCTGAGATGCTAAGAAAGCCAGAAATTTTCAAGAAGGCAACAGAAGAACTAGACAGGGTCATAGGAAGAGAAAGATGGGTAGAAGAGAAAGACATTGTTAGTTTACCATTCATCGATGCAATTGCCAAGGAAACAATGAGATTACACCCTGTGGCACCCATGTTAGTACCAAGACAATGTCGTCAAGATACAAAAATAAATGGTTATGACATTGTTGAGGGCACCCGTGTCCTTGTTAACGTATGGACAATAGGGAGGGATCCTACAATTTGGGACGATGCTAATGAATTTAACCCTGAAAGGTTCATTGGGAGGCAAATTGATGTTAAGGGGCATGATTTTGAGCTGTTACCATTTGGTGCAGGAAGAAGAATGTGCCCCGGATATCCTTTAGGCATAAAGGTTATTCAAGCAAGTTTGGCTAATGTTTTGCATGGGTTTAATTGGAAATTGCCTGCAAATATGAAGAAAGAAGATCTGAATATGGAAGAAATTTTTGGCCTTTCTACTCCTAGAAAGTTCCCTCTTGTTGCTGTTGCCGAACCTCGCCTTCCATCCCATCTTTACTCCTAGTGATTTTTGGAAAGATCTTATCCTGAATTTCTGAATAAATTTATAAATCAAATCAATAGAATGTAACTTTAAATAAAGGTTTAATATCTAAAATATTATCTGATTTTGTATTTATTTTCATAATTGATATTTGAACTTTTATTATATTTAGTTTACTATCTAAATTTTAAATAACGATTATAATTTACCATTTAATAGACTTATTTTGCTGATGTGGATTGAAATGTGAAGTTCACATAATTATAGAGCGTGAGCGTGATGATAAATAAAAAAAAATGCCAATAAAATAAAATCCAAAAAATGGGGAAAACATATCGAGCAAACTAATCTTACCTGCATCCCTTCCACAATTCCAGAAACCCAAAAATTGCATCCTAATTTAATCCAAGTTGTTAACTGAAATGTCTAATAAGCAAATCAGAAAGTTGGATAATCTAAAATTTGCCATGGAAATTAAGAAATCCAAATAGATAATAAATTAAAAATAATCAATAACTACAATAGCAATTAATAAAAATTGGGGAGTAAAAATGAATAAATATAGAGGAAACAACATGAAGAAAATGGACGGTGTGAACTAATCTGCAGAGATGAAACAAAGCCAGAACATATTGATTTTCAATGAACTTGGCAAAGGAAAGTAGAAAAACAGTAAACCCAAAACCACATAAGTATAAACCCAAAACTGATCATAATCAAGAACATAGACAGTATTTTTCTCATCAATTCCAGCCCCTTTCACTTGTGTTTTCTCCTCCTAGCTTCGACACCCTCCTTTCACACCATCAATTCTTCACCAGCCACCGCTGGTGGCTCCTCCCTCCCTCTTTCTCCCACACGCGACGGTATAGCGGCCTTGGCTGCTGCATTTTTTTCTTTGGCAGCCATTGTGCCTCACTGTTTCCTCTTGCCTCGATTGCCAAAGCCACACCGGACTCATCCACCGTGAACAGCAATCAAGAAGTGAGATCCAGTTGCTAAAAATCTGAAAAATAAAGGAAAAAAAGGAGATAGATTTTGAGTTTAGGAATTTAAAAATTCAAAATTTCAATTTTGGGCTTAAAAGTTTGGAAGAAGATCTGTTTAGGTTTTTTTTTTCTTTTTTTTTTTAAATTATGTCACACTTTTAAATATGTATTTTTTTTTTTATAAAAGTAGCACTTGTGTATCTCGTAGTAAAATAATTATGTACTTTTATTTTTAAGTGGTAAATTATTATCATTATTTAAAATTTAAGTAGTAAACTAAATACAATAAGAGTTTAGATGTTAATTATAAAAATAAATATAAATTCAGGAGATAATATAGATATTAAATCTTAGATAAATAAGTTAAAAATTAAAAGTGATTAATAATCATAAATAACAATTTACAATTGGTTTGTTTTATAAAAATTTCATGGATCAAATGTACTTAGATGTTCTCCTTGAATAAAAAATAATGTTAAGGGTTTTTATGAGAATGCAGTACTGTGGATGATGAAGGGGAAATTTACTTATTTACATATTTCACAATATTGTTCATTTTGAACATGTCTTCTAATTAAATATGGTTAATTATATTAATCATAAAACAAATCAATAACTTAGCAATTTAAATTATTTTCATGTAGAAAAATTACTTTTCATTTAATCTGACATGTTGGTTCGATATTGATTTAATTAGTTGACACATGAATGATTATATATTAAGGTCGAAGAATCAAAATTCCCGTTGGATAAATATATGTTAGAAAACATGAAAATAATGATCCGCTCTACAAGGGTGGACCTAAGATGGAGAAAGAGAAGTGGACCAAAAATATAGTCCGAAATTAATTTTAAGCCAAGAACTAAAAAAATCTTTATTTATTTATAAAAATTGTGAGGACTCAAAATTTTATTATGTTTTTCAGAAAACAAAAATTCAATATCATGTTATATTAATTTTACTTTATTTTCTTAAGTGGGATTAGGTTCTCCCTTGAGTGGGATTAAGATTGAAGCCGACAAAAATTTATTTATTATGTTCATTTTCTTCTAATTTTTTGATCAATAGAATGCTTGGATGAATAAAATTATTAGACTCATAAATTTTTCATAAATCATTTATCCATTATTTTTTTTCAATTTTATTTTATTTTGATTTAATTCATGGATTCAATTTAGACAAATATTTTCCATTTGTAGAAAATAAATTATCCTCTTATTAATTTATCCCATAATTTAACAAAATTCAATAATTTGAGAAATATTATAACTTACTAATCAGGCTCAATTTTGCTCTTTATGGGTCCATATCCTAATTGGGCTGAAATTTTGCTTTTCTTTGGTCCATGGTTGAGAATAAGCATCCACGATTCCTTCCACAATTTATATTTTTTTTATCTTCGTTTTATTAGAAATTACGAAATTGGCTTACAGTAATAATAATAATAATAATAATAATAATAATAATAATAATTGATAACACCTGAAAAAAAAAATCTAATAGTCCAAAAGCTTTAAAGGAAGCCCAAGACGAAAGCCCATAAAGTCCTGCCAACTGAGGAACTGAACACAAAGATTGAGGCTGTCCGATCGGATTTGACCTGTTACTGACAGACGAAAGTCGTCTGACACATGCCACCATCCAATCGCCATTACCTATAAGAATAGGTCATACTGATTGCAAAGTAGAGCAATTGTTAGACACACTGTTCAAAGCCCCCCCCCCCTCTATATATAGCAAGTTTCTTTTTAAAGAAGACACGCTTTCTCTCTCTGAATTGCTTTTTGCTAACTTAAACATCGAAATGTCGAAACTCGGGACAATCGGGCTTAGCACCTTTTTGCAGGATCCTTCAACAATAACCCGATCGGGATAGATCTCCAACCCTCAGCCAATCCTCTTGTCCATCACAACACAGAAATACCCTATCTTTATAAAATTTTGTGATTTACCATTTGGTACTTTCGTTGAGAGACAGCGGCTGAACTGAAACATCTAGCTCCCATATCCCATGAAAAAGTATAGATTTATGATCATATGGTGAATATGCGCAATCTACATGAAAGTCTTCGAGACTACAAGAAAAACCACATGGCAAGCATGCACGATCTCCATGAAAGTCTCCGAGACTACATAAAAAATTTTCATATTGTGAGCAAGGAGTACTGTAGGGAGAAAGACAAAATATGGGGATTCTGTGAAAGTTCCCAAGACTACACAAGAGCCCAATAAGCAAAAGCTAAATTCTAAAATCGAAAGAAAGCGATGAGCCATGCGTTAAGATCGAAAGGAAGCGAAACATCCTTCTTTTAGTCCGTTGCGCAAATGGTGCATGACACTCCCAGAAGTAGCCTACCGGAAAACATATTGGGAAGGATGAAACAGATGCCCTCCCTCTCTGTCTCCAAGTGAATTAGGTAGGGTTTAACACTAGAGCCAAAAGACTGCCCTAGAAGTACCTCCCATTCCGCGAGCTCAGCTAGTCTAAGAGATACTAGGAAGAGGAAGTTGGATTGGATAAGGGAGACCCCAAAAAAGAAGCAGTGCCGACGTTGTGCCCTGTGGATGAAGACAATTGGAGGAACGAGAGACAACGAAATGAGAAAAAGATGCAAAAGCCATGCCCCACTCCCTTCTAATGGCCTAAGGCAACAAAGCCCAAACGAGCCCTATGAAAAAAATAGCTAAGGCGAAGAAGGCTCTAAAAACATGCCTTTTTCTAAGAAAAGAATGCAAAGGATGGCGGAATTGCATCTCTCATCCTGATCAAAGTATCAAAGAAAATCATAGCCATCCTGATCGAAAGATCGACGAAAATTGTTCTAATCCCAATGTAAAGATCGATGAAATCATTATTATCCCGATTGAAAAATCGGCGAAATGATTATTGTCCCGATCGAAAGATTGATAAAAATTATTATTATTCCGATCGAAAGATCGACGAAAATTGTTGTTCTTTATACATTGATGTAGCACGTCAAAAATAGAAATAAAACGGAAAGCAGCATATGCCTCAAAAGCATTGCATTTAATCAAGATGTTACAAACGCCCCTCACTTATGGCATGTCGGGGTATGGAAAGCAAGAAATCAACCATAGCCTAGGAGGAAGAGGAAACAATAAAAAAACCTCGTGGGAAAAATAAAAGTGATTTCATTCATGGAAATACGAGGTATACATGGCAATCGCAAAATAGCCAAAGACCTATTAGTGGTCATGATACAAAAAAGACAACAACGATCGAAGAAACTAAAAAGATAAATGGATGCAACCATTTGTCGAAAGACAGGAATGATGACCTAACTCTGATCTTGAGCAGGCCTCGACCCAGACACAGAAATCATATTGGGGAAAATTGGCAAAAGAAGTAGGAGATGTCCGATTGGATTGACAAAACTCCTAGTTTCACCAGCCTAGTAACAGCCAGCAGAATCTGTGCATCTCACCTATTCCACGTCATGTTACTGATCATCTAAACTGACAAGCAAAAGCTCAGCATTAATCATGAGAATATCAAAGAATAGGCCTGATCGGGATTATCTTTATAAAAGATAAGTGTTATTCAACCACTATTACTTCTTTACAAGTCTTTACCATTTCATCACAAATAAAAAAAAAGAGAGAGTCGAACATACAAAAAGGCTAAATACAAAACATTCAAGGAATTATATTTATTTTAAAGTACAAAGTATATAACAAAGCTTCCTTCTTACAAAGTGCGCAAAGAGCGTTCTCCCTATCCAGAAAAGCATGGCCAGAGCTTCTTACTTCCACTCCCACAAAAAAAAATAAAAAAAACAAAAACACAACAAAAAGAAAAGAGAGGGCAGAAGAAAAAGGAAGAGAAGAAGAGAATAAAAAGCAAGGCTAACTACAAGAAGAGAAAAAATAAGACAACAGGGAGAAAAGAGGACAGGAGCCTCGTCTGGAAAAAAGCTTCGCTGCTGCCTCAACCACTAACTCCGCAACAAGACCACCTCTCATTATAGTCCTCTGCTGACCGGTCAGCATCCGAAAAAATAGAAAAAAAATACAGACATATATCCACCAACATGATCAAACAAAAGTCCAGGGCTAAGAGAAGAAAATCGTAAAGGTAGCAGGCCACATATCTTGCTAGCACAAGCTATATCCAGACAAGTCGAGGGCCCATTTTTTCATTCATCTTCCTAAAATGAAAATGTTAATGGTGAACCATGGAAGATCTGGAGGTCTCATGGTCATGCTTAACAGCCAGGTAGCAATAGACATCGAAATGAGAAGAAGCGAAAGGGATCACAAGAGGAAGCAGGAAAAGATAGCGTGAGAAGAAAAACAGAAGGAAGCCCCTTTTATAGGAAATTCCAAATATCTTGTAAATGCATTAATAAAAATGTCATGTGTCACAACTCATTAATGCATGTCCGAAAATCGAAGCGTCAAAAAGGGGAGAAATCAACCGTCAAAATGTAAAAAACAAAACGATCATCATCAAGCCAAGGAAACGAAACGACGCTTGACAAAAAATATCGGAATGACTGATGGATGAAAAAAATCGCATGAGACCGGTCTGAATGAGGTAAAAAGGACATGAATCGATCGGAGTACATGATTAAAACCCCATTTGCCATTACTCCACTTCCCTTCAGGAAGACATGCGCCAAACGACCACAGGGCAGCTGACAAGCCCATCAGGTAACTTCACTCTCCCCCCTAATCGTTGTCATTGAAATTGTCTGCTTGCAGCAACTACAAAAAGTGGTAAAAAACTAAGACTCTAGATCTTTCGAAATACGATCGACTCCCCAAAGAGGTACAGCATAGTGAATGAAGCCCATTCGGCCACCAACGAGAAAGGGAACAAATAAAGGTAGCAACGATCGGTAGTGCCCCACGTTTGTAGCCACACTAGTAGACATGTTAGAAAGCAAAACCTGAATAATAATCCATTATTATAAAAACAACAATTTACTTCGCAGAGTGAAGTTTCGAGAATATTTCAATGATGTTTCATTAATTTCGATCGATGATTCATCCCGATCGATGTATTAATTCCAGCCTCTCCAGGCTGATGTCTTATTAATTCTGATTGATGATTCATCCTGATCGATGTATCCTTTACTAAGAGATGACCTATCTCAATCAATTTGCTTATCCCACTAAGGTATCGAGATTCAATGCTTAAAGAATTTCGTCGATAGCAATACCGTACAAACTGGCATAGCGGCATCACAAATTCGATTTTTCATCGAATTGATCGACGGGGACGAATGATAACACCTGAAAAAACAAAGCTAATGGCCCAAAGGCTCTGAAGGAAGCCCAAGATGAAGGCCCATAAAGTCTCGCCAACTGAGGAACTAAACACAAGGATCGAGACTGTCCGATCGGACTTGACCTCTCACTAATAGACGAAAGTCATCTGACACACGCCATCATCCAATCGCCATTGCCTACAAAAATAGGCCATACCTGCTGTAGAGTAGTGCAACTGTTGGACACACTGCTCAAAGCTCCTCCCAGCTCTATAAATCGCAAGTTTCTTTCTAAAGAGGATACGCTTTCTCTCTCTAAATGAAATTATTCTGTCTCTGAATTATTTTTTGCTAACTTAAGTATCAGAGTGTCAAAGCTCGGGACAACCAGGCTTAGTACCTTTTTGCAGGTTCCTTCAACAATAATTCGATCGGAATAGATCTTCAACTCTCAGCCAATCCTCTTGTCCATAACAACACAAAGATACCCTACCTCTATAAAATTTTGTGATTTATCAATAATAATAATAATAATAATAATAATAATAATAATAATATAGTACTAGGATTGCATTTTCAAAATTAAAAAAGATGCTTGTTATTTTTTCTTGTTGCAGCTCTCATCATAGCAGTATGCCACAATATTTGCCACTTGGATCATATATGCAATATTAAAACAAAAATAATCAGCATAATACTATTAAAAGAAAGAAATAAATAAATTTCATGATTCATAAGAATTCCCCACAGTGTTGCGGAAATAAATAATAAATAAGTAATATTACCTAAAGTTGAATTAACGTTAAGAAAATCATTCACTATGATTTTGGCACATCTTTGAGTGCATGTGTAAACAGAATTAAGCGACGAAAAGCAAAGACTTGCACAGAGAGTGAAAATTGGGCCACGATTTGAATCACATTTATCGCAATCAAGAAGTGGATATTGGCTTTCAACTCTTACTATCACTGCCAAAATCACTATTGTTACTGCCAAGATCTTTCTCTCCATTATTTTTCTTTTTCTTTTTCTTTTTTCTTATTATGGCCTCTCAAATATAATTAATGGTTTACTATTATAAAAAGATATTTCTTTTACTTGATCAAGTATTATAGAGATGATAATAAATTTATTTTTTAATTTTTAGCATAAATCACCAGTTAAATTAAATTTTAAAAACATAAATCCAGTCCACATATGTAAAAGATTTTAACTGTGAATTTATTTGCTAGACTTCAAATCTTATAACAGCAGATTATGAATATTCTAGGCTAGGTGATTATGAATTTTAAATTTAAGATTTATTGCTTACTACTGGAATCTTCGTATTTAAAAAGAAAAAAAAAAACTACTGGAATCTTGAATGCAATTATGCACCAGCAAAGAAATTACACCCAACACAAGAATATTCAATTGATATTAGGCTTGGCACATTTTCATGGAAAAGCCGATCCTAATGTGTTGAAATGTATTATTTTCGAGATTCACATTTATTTATTTTTTAATTGGATTAATTTTATTATTCAACTAAATATTTTATTAACTATTAATATATGTATTATATTATAAGCTAAGTGTAAACCTATCTCAACAACTGTGTGCGTCACACTAGAAAGCGACAAACTTTTATTTATTTAAAAAACATCTAACCAACAATGGTTGGCTCAAGTGGTAAGCGGTTTGATTCCGCTTAAGCAGGATCTTGGCTTTGAGCCTTAGCGAACGCAGAAAATCTCCACCGAAAGACTCACCCACCAAAGCTAAGTGCGCGACGCGGGTCGGATCCGGATATAGTCGGGGCAAAGCTCTGGTGAACCAGGTGGGCAACCAAAAACATCTAAACACTGCCTTTAAATCGGGTTAGTTTCATTTATGGTCACTGAACTTTGACCAAATTACGCAATAATCATAAAAGAAAAATTTTTTTCATAAAAATCACCGAATTTTATAAATTTATACAATAAAATCATTTTGATTGGATTCCGACGAAAAAGTCGCTGGAAAGTCTACATATCAGCACAATATGACACGTGACATGCTGACATGGTAAGTCCAAATGATGATACATAAACTTTTCGATAATTTTTTTATCGAAATTCGGTTAAAGTAATTTTATTGTATAAATTAATAAAATTCAATGATTTTTATGAATTTTTTTTTTTATGATTATTTCGTAATTTTGTCACAAATTTAGTTACTACTATTAAAACTAACCCTCTTTAAGCCGCTATAACTAACCCTCTTTAAGCCACTATAAATATTTCTCGCATACTTCCATTTTCCATCACTCCAATTTGGCAATCTAAACCAAATTCACAACCCACCACCCTCAAAATGGATTCTCATACTTGGGTTGTCTATGCCACCGCCGGGCTAGCCACCTTAGCTATGCTCCTCCTCTCTTGCCACCTCCGCCGCCGGAAACTCAACCTACCACCAGGCCCAAAGCCCTGGCCCATAATAGGAAACCTAAACCTCATAGGTTCACTTCCTCATCGGTCAATCCACTCCCTTTCCCAAAAATATGGCCCCCTCATGCAACTCAAATTCGGATCCTTCCCGGTGGTAGTCGGATCCTCCGTGGATATGGCCAAAGCCATGCTTAGAACCCATGATTTAGCCTTCGTTGGCCGCCCTAAAACCGCCTCCGGCAAATACACCACCTATAATTACTCCGATATAACATGGTCACCTTATGGACCTTATTGGCGACAGGCACGCAAAATGTGCGTGACGCAGCTTTTCAGCGCAAAAAGGATCGAATCTTATGAGTATATACGCAAAGAAGAGTTAAGATTGTTCCTTAAAAACATGTTCCTGTCAAGCGGAAAACCTATCACCTTAAAAAATTGTCTGTCGGATCTTGGCTTGAATGTGATAAGCAGAATGGTTTTTGGGAAGAATTACACGGTGAAGAGCGACGGAGAGGAGGAGATAGTGACGCCGGAGGAATTCAAAGAGATGTTAGATGAGCTTTTCTTGCTAAATGGGGTTTTGGATATCGGAGATTCGATTCCTTGGGTTGCTTTCTTGGATTTGCAAGGCTATATAAAGAGAATGAAGACTGTGAGCAAGAAGTTCAGTAGATTCTTGGATTATGTTGTGGATGAACATGAACAGAGGAGAAAAGGAATTCAGAATTATCAGGCAAAAGATTTGGTTGATGTTCTTCTCCAGCATGCTGATGATCCTAATCTTGAAGTTAAGATTGATAGAACTGCTGTCAAGGCTTTTTCTCAGGTATGCTTATAAAATTTTGATCTGAATATTTTTTTTTTTTTATTTAATTGATTCATTCTTGCTAGTAATCTTTAATCTTTGACTGAAAAATAACCCGATAAAAGTCGCGTTATATTTTATTAAAGAAAAATATCTCATGGTAGTGTATTGCACCCATTAAACCTTCTTAAATACCAAATTATACACCTGTGCACATCTTATGGGCCACACGATCACATCAACATTGTATACTAAGCTGATTTCAGGAAAACATTATATATTAAGCTAAATCAAAATTTTTATATATGTTACGCATGTATATGTGGACTTTAGCATTATTAATGATTTATTATAGCATTATTGAAATCATGATAGCATTTTTAATGATTTATTATATTTCAATTTTTTTTTTAAAGAAGAAGAAAAAGTCGCACAGATAATAATACATGTGTGGCAGTGGTTGTCTTCAATTAAAAAAAAAAAAAAAAGGCCAGTTGATGCTCCTTGTATTATCATAATAGGTTGATAACGATATTGCAATAACTGAATCAATTAAAAAAGATCAGCCAAACCAATATCATAATCGCAATAATCTCTTTCTAATTATCTTCCAAATTATCTTATTTTTAGGACCTGATAGCGGGTGGAACCGAGAGCTCAGCGGTGACTGTAGAATGGGCATTCGCCGAGATGCTAAGAAAGCCAGAAATTTTCAAAAAGGCAACAGAAGAACTAGATAGGGTAATAGGAAGAGAAAGATGGGTAGAAGAGAAAGACATTGTTAGTTTACCATTCATTGATGCAATTGCCAAGGAAACAATGAGATTACACCCTGTGGCACCCATGTTAACACCAAGACTATGTCGTCAGGATACAAAAATAGATGGTTATGACATTGTTAAGGGCACCCGAGTCCTTGTTAACGTATGGACAATTGGGAGGGATCCTAAAATTTGGGACAATCCTAATGAATTTAACCCTGAAAGGTTCATTGGGAGGCAAATTGATGTTAAGGGGCATGATTTTGAGCTGTTACCATTTGGAGCAGGAAGAAGAATGTGCCCCGGATATCCTTTAGGCATAAAGGCTATTCAAGCAAGTTTGGCTAATGTTTTGCATGGGTTTAATTGGAAATTGTCTGCAAATATGAAGAAAGAAGATCTGAATATGGAAGAAAATTTTGGCCTTTCTACTCCTAAAAAGTTCCCTCTTGTTGCTGTTGCTGAACCTCGCCTTCCATCCCATCTTTACTCCTAATGATTTTCGGAAAGATCTTATCTGTGCTGAATTTATGAATAAATTTATAAACCAAATCAATAATATAATGTAACTTTAGATAAAGGCTTAATATCTAAAATATTCTCTGAATTTGAATTTATGAATAAATTTATAAACCAAATCAATAATATAATGTAACTTTAGATAAAGGCTTAATATCTAAAATATTTTTTTGAATTTGTATTTATTTTTATAATTGATATTTAAATTTTTATTGTATTTAGTTTACTATCTAAATTTTAAATAACGATTATAATTTACCACTTAACAGACTTATTTTGCTAATGTAGACCGGAATGTGAAGTTCACGTAAATAGAGAGCATGAGCGTGATGATAAGTAAAAAAAATGCCAACTAAATAAAATCCAAAAAATGGGAAAAACATATCAAGCAAACTAATCTTACCTGCATCCCTTCCACAATTCCAGAAACCCAAAATTTGCATCCTAATTCAATCCAAGTTGTTAACTGAAATGTCTACTAAGTAATTCAAAAAGTTGGATAATCTAAAATTTGCCAAGGAAATCAAGAAATCCAAATAGATAATAAATTAAAAATAATCAATAACTACAATAGCAATTAATAAAAATTGGGGAGTAAAAATAAATAAATATACTGGAAACAACATGAAGAAAATGGACAGTATCAACTAATCTGCAGAGATGAAACAAAGCCAAAACATGTAACGCCCCAATCCTTGGGTCGGTTAATGATAGAGAAGAGTTCTACTCCTAAATGTACTCTTATTTACTTAGTATTGTATTTTGTAACTGTCTTTGTATCTTACTACAACTCTACCATTATATTTGTATATATATGTACACTGAACAACATAATGTGATATATATAGAGAACCATATTTGTCACATGGTATCAGAGCCCTCGATGGTTTAAAAACCCATTTTTTATTTTCGTCAAAATTCAATGTCCAGCTCCGCTGCCTTTGTTTCTTCTACTGGACCCACAAACTCATCCACTACCGACACCAACCTTGCCTCTTCCACCATTTCCAAAAACCCCTTCTCAAGTAATCTCTCTCACCACCTATCAGTCAAATTAACAACCCAAAATTTTTTATTTTGGCAAACTCAAATGACGTTGATTTTGAAGGGATACAAACTTTACTCCCATGTCACTGATACACCACCTATCACTCATTTACCCAATGGTATAGAAAATCCTGCATTTGGTGTTTGGGAGCAGCAGGATCATCAAATTCTCTCTTGGATTTTTGCCTCTATCTCCGAAACCATTTTACCTCAAATTATTGGTGTTGAAACTGCTAAAGAAGCTTGGGAGAAGCTTCATCAAGCATACTTTGTTGGTTCGAGACCACAGATTCGAAGTTATCGTCGTCAGTTGCTAACCCTCAAGCATGAGAATAACAGTATCACCGCCTATATGCAAAAGGCTAAGGTTTTGTATGATCAATTAGTAGCTTTACAAAGTCCAATGGCTGAAATAGACTTTATTGATTTTATTTTAGCTGGTTTAGGGTTTGCATATCGCCCATTTGTTCATGCCTTGGAGCCTTGACTTGAACCTATTAGCTTCGGCAACCTATATTGTAACACCCTTATTCCGTCCGACTATATGCACGTAATAGGCTAGTGTTCAACCATATTATTCATTTAATTCCTACTCATGCCTTTGCTAACCCAATTCTCACGTAAATTAATTGCTTATTACTTAACTCATAATTTCTTAATTTCACTAGTCATCTAAAAATTTCGGCATAGTAACGACTGTAATTTAGCCTACCCTCTTGCAAGCAAACAAATTTTCTCAAACCCTCAGGGCACAACAATTAATCCATCATGCATATATTCATAATTTATCCCACTACTTCAAGCAGGCACAATATATATATATATATACTGGTTATTAAACTATCCATAACCTTTACAATGGTTTATACATATACATGCCAAAATAAATATACAAGATATTTACAACTAAACTATCTAATATCCAACTTCAAGATTACTCCAGTATGCTTGCTTCGCCAAATTTTTTTTTTGTGGCAACCTACACGCAGTTAAAATAAAACTACGTGCTGAGTGTAACACCCTTATTGTAAAAGTCTTATCAAATTATGCAAATGGTCGGAATTTTTTTTTTACCAACAATTAGCTTTTCCATTAGAACTTAATATCCTTCTTTCACCTAACTTCTATTAACATAATAACCTCCTTTCATATATAACTCCTATTAATCATTGAACTATAACTGTCCAGTTTATATTATGCATTTTACAAAAATTTGACAATACAACGATTATAATCTTAACTAATCCCTCCTAAAAAACAGACAATAACACAGCCTCTCTAAGGCACAATAATTTATATCCAATCACATGACATATCCATGTACTCCGTCATATAACACATGCATACTATCTACTTTCTGCAATTCTTCATCCACACACTTCCATATACAATATAATACAAGTATCATTACAATTTTGTTCTCATAATACAAAACATAATAGATATATATATATATACATGCCACACAAAAAAATATTCCTCCTACACTACAAAAAAAACTGAAATTAGCAACGAAAAATTCCGTCGCTAATTACCTGTTTTCCGTTGCTAACTTAAATTAGCGACGCCGTGATGAACAGTAACTAAAAGGCTTGTCACTAATATATTAGCGACGAAAATATTCGTCGCTAATGTTTTTTCCGTCGCTAATTTATATTAATAATTAGTCGCCGAAATTATAATAATAATATTTAGCAACTACATTTTTCGTCTCTAATTCCGTCGCTAATTATAAATTTACTCTAAAAGTTAGAGACGAAATTGTAGTCGCTAATTATTTCTTTAATTATATCTATTACACATTATCGACAGTTTCTGTCGCAAATCCGTTGCTAAATTATTGCATAATTATTTTTTTTGCTGTATTTTTTAAAATTTTAATCCTGTATAAATTATCGCTATTTATTTATTTTAATCATGTACATAACAATGATCTCAAACATACAAACATATATTTATTTCAAATAAAAATATGTTCCAAAATACACATATATAGAGAATTATTTGAAACATTACATAATAAGACCCATTTTGTAAGAAAACAGTAAACATACAAGAATCAAATCTTAATCCTTTGCTGTCAATCAACAAGTTACAAATACAAATAATAACATAAGAATAACCAGTCTAGCCCAACCAAGACAATTGGGGGTCAAATCATCTACAGAATTCACAGCTTCTCCTCCATAAGCTAAAACCAGGAGTTCTATATTTCTTCTCTTAGCTCTTCAAAGGGCAATTATCTAGAAAAATATCAATGTTAACACACGTTGAGTTCTGGAGACATGCAACTAACGAAATAATACATAAAGATGAAATAACAGGGTATCTCAAGACACATAATGCATAGAAATTGATATTCTAAATAATACCATTGTATGCCCTCAGCCAAGATGTGGAGTTGTTGCATACTGAACATTTTGAGTTGAGATCCTAGGGTGCAAAACTGCAGTTTCGAGAGCTGATGATTGAATTTGTGATTCAGAGTGTTTCTGCTGTTCATTGGCTTCACTATCTGAATAATTATCTTCACAAATGTCATATTGTCAAGCATGGAAAAGTTTATGCTAGACATCAAGCATAACAACTATCAAATTAAACAGCCTCAAAGAAACTGTCAAATCCTCTAGTAACTACAAAGATTCTTACAAAGATCCTGTACAACCCCAAGTGCTAATCGAAGACTAAATAGGCAATCAATTTACTACATTTCAGGCATCCATAAATACTTCAAAATTCAAATTTAGATTTCCATTTAAGTATCCCATATCTAGAAAGAAGGGAATTATCTCATAATTATACCTCTATAAAAATTTGGGGTAGGTCCCACCAAAAGAGGCACGTTACATTCCTTTTTCTATTCAAACAGAGAAAAATATTCCCACCAAGATAACAGTCTCCTAAAATAAAAAAGAAAAAGAAAAACACATATCCCCACAGAAAATTTTCAGAATAGTACATAACCCAGACAATAGCAAAGCTCAATTGCACCACTGTCATGAAAATAAGATTTTATTGTATGCTGACAAGATATCGTTAAGACATTCATTTTATCAGTAAAATTACCTGAAAGATCATGCACAGAGGATGTCATGAGGCTGTTATCCACTAAAGAATCAAGGTTAGACAACAAACTTGAGCTTCCTCCAACGTTATTATAAGATGTAATATCCTCAACATCCTGAATCTGATGGGAAAAAGAATTTTGATCCAGGGAAGTCCACTCAATGTTTCAGCTTAATGATTAAAAAAAATGTCTACATACCAGGGAAGCTTGAGCCTTCATATCGTCAAGATTAAAGTTCCAACCACTAATTCCTCTTTTATATTCGTTCTACATACATTCAAAAAGGAAATATTAAAAGCTTTGTAGAAGAAATAGAAAAGAAAAACCGAACAATAAAAAGTAGCACAATAATATAGGCCGAACAAAATAATGGACTGAAATATTATTCTTTAAAAATAAATAAGGTTAACAATAACAAATGAAATAAGCAAGTCTAGTTACAATAAGCATACAGGAAAAGTGCATAAACAATAAACAGAAAATTGATTAACAGCAAAATACACATACCTTAAACCAACTCCAAAATCAATCATAAGAATACCACAATCATATGATAGTTCCTATGATTACATGTTTGGTGGAATAACAAAGTTCCTAATTACCTGTATATCTAAATCAAAAAGTTTCAAGTGCTGGCGGGAATGCCGCAACAATCAAGATATGAGGGAAAACTTAAACTGAATTTTCAATTTTCCTTTCATCCCTGTTTCTTTTATGTGTGGATCGTGAATAATATCTTCTAGGGGGAAGCAGCATTTTAATTCTCATTTTTATACAACATAAACTATTTTTAATGGCAAACAAGCATCATCAATGTGTACTGCAGTAACATTACTGCTTAATGAATCATTATGCTTCTAGCATTACAAAACTGGCGTTAAAATTTATTACTCTTAATGAAAAAAGCACTTTTTAAACCTCTTTATCAAAGTCGTACAAGGTTATCCCTACATTAGCAAAGGGTGCCAAAAAGAAAGAAAAGAGCCACCACAAACAGACAAAAAGAAGTCAAGGTGAAACTAAACTTGAAACCTTCCTGGGCGCTGATATACGATACTGTTCGTCAAATAAGTTGATGTGGTTGGTGTCACCTGAAATATTTAAGAGCTCAACACATATTCTGAGCATAAGCAGCAAAATATATATCCAACAGTATGTACCTCCATACAGTATTTAATGTTGTTTTGGATTAAATGACTCAAGATATCTAAGATGGCAGGTACAATTATTATATTCTCATATGCAAACTGTTGTTTGATAAAAATTTTAACAAAAAATTAAAATCAAAGTCTTCTCATACTAAAAAGTTTTTTGCATTTTCTCTTCTTGAGCAATAGAAACCTAAACCCTAGCTTAACAGAGAATGAGCTTCTTGGACAATACTTCTAACTAATCTAGGTTCCTTTGAAACAAACATATATAAAAATATCATCAGGATACCATCAAAAGCATAAAGGAGAAGTAAAGCTAGGAATTATTCAGTAAACAGTGGAAGAAACCCAAAATCCATACGATTAAAGAATGGACTTAAAGAGAAAAACCAAAATGAATTGACCTAACATGAATTAGATAAATCAAATAAAAAGCAGCAAGATTACCTCCAATGGATCTATAAGTTTCTCCATTTTTGTTAAGAAATTTGAACCAGGTCTTGTTTAACCTTGAGGATGAAAAATTTAACAGCAATTTTAAAATTTAAAACAAAAAAATAAATATACATTAATTGAGAACACAAACCTAGATCACGAATCGGAGCGCTCACCGGAGATTCGGTAGAGCCTGGCCAGCATGAATCGGGAGCACCTGCAGGTAGCTGACATCAGAGAGAGTCCGATGATAGCAGTCACGGGCTCAACCACCATCCGATTTGGCCAGGATCTCACTAGAACAGTCGGTGCCTTATTTTCTCCGATCTGTCCATTGTCGGCGAGTGGGGAGGGCCATTGGACATCGGTGTGATCGTCTCACCGTTGGGGTCTCACCGGTGCTAGTCGTGTCCCTAGGTGCCATCGTCGCTGATCGGATCTTGATGGTAGGTACCGTGCCCCTGTTCTGCCTTTCTTCCCTCCCTCGTCTCTCCCCTCTTTCTTCTATTGCTTTACCTTTTCTTTCTTTTATTTTCTTTGATTTTTTGTTAAGTAGTATGGTTGTGTTGTATTACATAATAAAATAAGTTATTAATTATGCATTAGAGATTATTTTCATAATTAAAATTTGATTATTATTTTAAATTATTGTGTACATTAATTATTTGTTTGGTAAACATATAATTAAAATTTTTAATAATTAATATTTGATCAAAATTTTAACAAAATAAAAATAAATTATTAAATTTTTCAGAATTATTTTAAATGAGATAATAAATTTCATATTATTATTTTACAAATCTTTATTTTTATTAATCTGCATAATGTAATTATAAAATAAATATAACAATTAATTTATTATTATTATTAAAAATGTAAATTTTCTAAATAAATAAGTTAAAATTTTGGGATAATTGACAAAAAAATTATTAAAAATGTAAATCAGGCAAATCTAACAACAAGGAGCTTTGAACGTACTCACCAAAAATTATTAAAAATATAAATCAGGACAAAAAAAATATTAAAATTATTAACAATAAGGAGTTTTGAACGTACTCACTAAAAATCAGTCCAATCTAACGACAAATGATTTTTCGATTATCTTCGTATACAAAATTAGTCATTACGTAAAAAAGTCAAAAAATAACTTCTTTTTTGTAACAAAAACCGAACTCACAGACCTTAAAAACTAATCTTCACCATTCAAAATTTACAACAAGGAGTTTCAAACATACTCATCAAAAATTAGGCCAATCTAATGGCAAATGATTTTTCGATCGTCTTCACATACAAAATTGGTCATTATGTAAAAAATTCAGAACACGGCCTTTTTTACAACAAAAACTGAACTTACAAATCTTAAAAACTAACTTTCACCGTCCAAAATTAACAACAAGGAGTTTTGAATGTACTCATCAAAAATTAAGCCAATCTAACGGCAAATGATTTTTCGATCGTCTTCGTATACAAAACTTATCATTACGTAAAAAATCCAGAAAACAGCCTCTTTTTTGTAATAAAAACTGAACTTACAGATGTTAAAAACTAATCTTCACCGTTCAAAATTAACAAAAAGGAGTTTTGAACGTACTCACCAAAAATTAGGCCAATCTAATGAAAAATGATTTTTCGATCGTTTTCGTATACAAAATTGATCATGACGTAAAAAATCCAGAAAATAAACTCTTTTTTGCAACAAAAATTAAACTTAAAGACCTTAAAAACTAATCTTTACTGTTCAAAATTAATAACAAGGAGTTTCGAACGTACTCACCAAATATTAGGCCGATCTAACGGCAAATACTTAACTGTTGAATCTTTACTTACACTATTCCGTATAAAAGCTGTTCAATTTGTATTTGAAGATCCAACCAAACCGTAAACATGCAGATTCAAATGGACTATATATTTGGATTTATCAAATAATATCTTAACTTATTTATTAATTTGGCCATGTTTAGAATTTCAAAGCCATTTCTCCATTTTCAAATAAGTAAGTTTTCTCAGTCTTCCATACCACTCAATTAGGTAACCGCGGTAGTGAAGTTAAATGGTAAGGATGAGTTTAGATGGAGCTTTGAATATTTTGAAAAATAATAGAAATAAAATTGAAAAGTGTGTGTGTGTGTATATATTAAAAAATTTATTCATTTAGAAAAATAATAGAAATTAAATTCAAAAATTTATTCATTTTAACTTGTATGAGTTTAAGTCTTGTATTGAACTTTATTGTCTTATTCAACTAAATAATAAATTAAGCTTAAAATCATATACGTATTAAATTGAAACGGTAGAGAGATATGAGGGAAGATAAAATGTTATTTTTATATGTAGGGTAAATTTTTGAAATTACTAAAATGCCCTTACTAAATTTCATCATTTTATCCTTGTATTCAAGGATAATTTTATAAATATATATTTTAAATTTTTTAATAATTTAAAATTTGAAAATTTGATCAAAATTTTAACAAAATAAAAATAAATTATAAATTTTTCATAATCATTTTAAATGAAATAATAAACTTTATATTATTATTATTATTATTATATAAATATTTATATTTATTATTTTTCATAATATGACTATATAATACTTATAACAATTACTTTATTATTATTATTAATTTTTTTAAATAAATAAGTTTATATTTAAGGATAATTGATAAAGAAATCAATGGAATTCATAATAATTTAATATCTGACTTAAATTTTATAAAATAAAAATTAATTACAAATTTTTTATTATTATTTTGAATGAAATAATAAATTCTATATTACTGTTTTATAAATATTTATTTTTGTAATCTTAAACACGCAAATATATAATAATCGTAACAATTAGTTTATTATTATTATTAAAAATATAAGTTTTTTAAATAAATAACTTTAGATTTTGGTATAATTGATAAAAAATTATTATCAACGTATAAAATAATTTCTAATTTTCCGTTACAAAATAAAATATTCATTTCATATGGTCTATATTAAAATTACTTAAAATTATACATAAATCACGTGGGTGAACTTAAAAAAAATTATTTCTTAATTTATTTGCGACGGATTAGCGACTAAATACCTCCGTCGCTAATTGTTTTACTGTAACAAATTACTATTAGCGACGGCATAACTTCCGTCGCTAAACCGTCGCAAAAAAGGCGCTATATTTTCCCTCCAAAGTCGCTAAATTTTCTGGAACTAATTTATGAATAAAAAATTATAAAATTTAGCGACGAAAATATTAGTCGCTAATTCCGTCGCAAAAACTGGCTCGCAACTTTTCGCCAACAATTAGCGACTATTTATTCATTGCGTCGCTATTTTGTCGTAAAAAATAGGAAATATCCTCCCCATGACGGATTGTAAAAAAGTCGCGAATCCGTCGCTAAATTTGCGACGAAAATATGCCGTCGGTAATTGTTGTCGCTAATTGGCAGTTTTTTTGTAGTGCTGTTTCTTCAACCTCAATTGTTTCCTATGTACTCATACTCCATAATATTTGTACATGCATGCAGTAAATCCTACTTACTGAGCATTAAATATGCCCAATGGTGACTAAAAATCATAATATTTTCCTAAAAACATATTTTTCTATTTAAGTGCAATTAAGTTACTTGTTAACAGTTTTTCTCGTATAAAAGCATATTATACTATTAACAACTAATTTTCCGATTTAACTGAAAACTTTACTTAATTTTTCAGTTTAGTCCTTAAACTTGTTATTTATTCCAAAAATACCCTTTTATGCTTTTAATTACCAAAATGCCCTTTATTTTTCTTATTTTCTCAGTTTAATTTATTAATTGGCTTATAAATTACTGATTAATCCCTGTTTTGACTTTTTATGTAAAATTACATTTTAGTCCTTTAACTTTACAAAGTTGACCTTTTTACACAATTAGTTGACCAAATTGCCATTTTACCCTTATTAATTCTTTCTTTCTCACTTTTACTTATTAAATTCATCTTTTAGAAAAATTACCGTTTTATCCTTAAACTTTTAACTCTTTTCATTTTAGTTCTTTTTCATCTTAAACTTCAATTTTAACCTTTTTTTACACTTTTAACATTTTTTTATCATTATGCCCCTAGTACAGACCTGACAGAAAATTTTTAGATCGGATATGCGGGACGTGGACCCCATGGAGCCATAACCAAATGAGAAATGACCTCCAAGAATCATTCCTCAATAAAATATGAACAAATGACAGTACGTATGATAGGTACTATGGAGATCAATGATCCAACCATAGTAAAGCAAGTCGCCATGACTTGCACTGCGGTACATGGATCCCTATGGCCAGCCAATTACATCCTGAACTAGGTTTTACTACCTGACTCTTTCTAAGGGCACATATTTCCTTAATTTTCATTTTATTATTCAATTTTTCCTTTTTTTCACTACTTTTCATTACTTGTCAATATTGTACCAGTGCATTACAAATACAGTCAGTCTTCTTTACATAATCTGTGAATTATTTCGCAATAATTAACCATTTAATCTATAAATTATGTAATAATTCCTCATAATTTCACATTTTTCCTTTAATACCTAACCAAAATTTATTCCAAAGATATTCATTTAATTCCCATAAATTCTATAAAAATTCATGGACATCAATACTCATTATTATTATCATTATAAAGCTTAAATACATTAAAATAACTTAGAATAACATAGATTTCCCTTACCTTTCCATTTGGCCTCAACTAGAATTACACCATACAAATTATTTTAGATTCATTTAAGGTTTCTAATAAGCATAAATAAGTCCCAAATACATGAATATAACATTACTTTCAATTATACTTCAATATATTAAAGTTTCCTTAATAAACCTAAAGGAAATTCACTTAATTAATAGGGAAATAAAAGGATTAATTAGTCACAAAGCTTTTTTTAGTGATTATCTTTGCCTAGGCTTCCTTTTCTTTACCTTTGGCTAGTGAGATAGGCTCCTCCTCTTGAATTCCTTCAATGACCAAATTCTTCATCAAAATAAACTCTAATATTTTGACTTCAAATGCTAAAATTAATAGTAAAAATGAACTCTAGACACCCAAAACTAGTAGTAGGCACCAAGAAATCAAATTACAATCAACTATTTCACTTACCTAAATTTGACACCTAAAATTTAACCCTTGATTTTTTTTATTCTCTTCCTTGAATCAAAGATCAGAGATGGCTAGAGTACTCTAGAGAGGCTGAAATCACTTCTTTGAACTTTGATTTGGTGGGATTTGGGTAAGATTTGAAGGAAAAAGAGAAGAAAATGGAAGTGGGGGAGTTTGGCCACCAAAGAAGCTGAAGAAGGTAGATTATTTTGTTGGAGTTTTATGGAGAAGAAGAGATTTTATATGGCCTTATAATAGGCCTTGGGCTAGGCTTTAATTGGGTTTGGACAATTAATTTATTTAAACCCGATAATTACTCGATAAATGGCCCTAATTAATTTCTCCTACTTTTCAACTTCAAATTTGATTTAATTATTCATATCATATTAAAAATAGGCTACACCTAAAATTTTAACCCAATCGAAGTTTTTTTTGGGTCCGATTCAAAATTACCGGTGTTACCGAAAAATTTACTTTTTGTTACCAAAATAATATACATATTATTTTAGGCATCTATGTAATTTTTTATAATTTTTAAATTTTATTTGCTATTTTTAATAGTCAAAACGATCAAAAATCAATTAAAAACCCTAAACCTTAATTATATCGATTTTCGTTCTTTTGGCTTTTGAAGGCTTATTTGACCTCAAATTTACTTCAATATCAACCCCGTACTACCCATGACTAATACTTTTCAATAGTCCAATAAAATATTTTTCACTTTCAGGTGTAATTTTTAGCCTGAAAATACTATTCACTGTCGGAGAGTACTATTCAGGATTAGCCCGACTGTAATGGCCTTAATATCGGGTCAGCCATGAATAGTACTTTCCGGCAGTGAATAGTGTTTTTCAGGCCCGAAAAAACACCCGAAAGTTGAAAATATTTTATTGGACCATTTGAAAGGAATAGTCATGGTGAGTCTAGGGTTGAAATTTGAAGTGAATTTGAGGTTAAATAGGCATCCAAAAGTCAAAAATACGAAAAAGGTAGCAAGTCAATTTCCCTGGTAGGGAAGGGAATTTGATTTTGTTTAAATAATTAAAAATCATAAATGAACTCCGAATATCATCAGATTTTGTGTGCCTACATGAATTTTTATGTAGAATATTTTGGTGATGAAAATTGAATTTTTCGGTGACTCCGGTAGTTATCGAATCGGACCGATAAGTTTGAGTCGGACCAATAACGGACTCTGATTGAGCCAAAAATTTATTTCCTTCCTATTTTTGATGTTTTAAGAATGATGGAATTAAAATTGAAGTGATTTAGAGTGAGGAGATGAGAGAAATCATTTAGGGTTTGAATTAGGTGGTTAATGGGCTTTTATTTGTTAATTAAGCCCAATAGCCTAATCCAAGCCCATTTCACCCAAAAGGCCTAGTATAAATAGAGTGAAAATTCTGGAGAAATCCAGTATATTCATCTTCTTCCTTCTCCCCTCCCTTTGGCCGAACCATGGTCTCTCTCCCTCTCTCTTTAATTTCTTCTTCCTCCACTCCAAAGCCCTCATATTTTCCAACATAACAATCAAAGTTCTATCTCCCTAGATTACCCTAGTAGCTTAAATTAAGTGATTTGAGCAAAGAAAGGCTATAAATCAAGGGATTGAAGAAAATAGGGTAAGTTGGAGTTTATGAATTTTAGTATTTTAAATTATTTTTTTGATATTTTCCCATAGATTTTGAGGTCTAGATAATGAATATGAGCTTGGATTTATCATTTGAGGACAAAAATTTGATGTTAGGAAGCTTGAAGATTTCGGCCAAGGAGGAGATTGTGGATGGATGGAGTTATGCTTGGTGCCAAGTAAAGAAAAGTGAAACTTAAGGAAGCTAAAGTTTGAGAAAAAGGTAAGTGACTACAAAATCTATTAATTTCCCTTTTTTGTGAAGAAATTCCTTTAATGTAATTAGGTTAAAAAATTTTAAAGTGGTTAATTTATGATATTTGTTTAGGGTAAATGAAATTGAACCTTAGAGAAGATGAAATGAAAGATTAAAAGGGAAAAAGAAAATATTTTAGGTGGAATTTTGTGATGGCCGAATATTGTAGTAAGGGAAAATGAAGGAATATTTGCATGAAAATAATATATGTTAGTCTAAATTAATTGTATAAATGATAAATGGTGCCCTTAAATTTTTAGTGAATTATTGGAATTTATTTTGAATTTTTAAAGCCTATGTATTGGTTATGTCCATAGTGGAAATTGTGAAATAATGAAGAATAATTGATTATGTTAGTGGAGAATGATGCTAAATAATGAATAATGCATAAATAAATTTTATTGAAATTTATTGAATTGATTTGGATATTATTGGAATTTTTAGGTGAATATGTACAATGAAAATAATTTAATTTTTAATGCATAAGTGTATAAAAATGACTAGAGTGATGAATAAATATGAAAAATAATTTAATATCAATGACGAGAAATAAAAAATCAACCGACGGATTTTTCGAAATAATTATTGGGTCATGAAAATAATAGGAATCATGAATTATTGGTAAATAATTCATAAATAATCGGAAATGATGAAAATAAATTAATACGTAAATAAAAGAAAGATAAAATGAATTTTGAATAGAAAAATGATTTAAATGAAGGAAAATAAAAGTTTTGAGAAAAATGGTAATTTTGCTAACGTAAGTGATTAACGCGTAAAAATAATTAAGAAATACTTAATAAGGGTAAAGTGGTAAATTCAGAGGCCTAACGGTTTCGGAAGATAGAATTTCCGTGGTTTAAGGACTAAAATAAAATTTTACCCAAAATGGTAAAATAAAGAATTAAAAGATGAATCATGGAGGAAATTGTATAATAAAAATGAAAATAAATGATTATAATGGCAAAATCGTAATTATGCATTTGAAATGAATAAATCAATAGAAAAAGTTAAATTATGTATTTTTGAGTTATAAAATAATAAATTATATTAATAGAGTTCCTAATTGAATAAAAAGTAGGAACATAAAAATGTGACTAATTTATCAAAATAAATTAGTCAACAAAAAGTATTAAGAGAATAAATGATTATAAAATTAATTCGCTGATATGCTTTTTCTAAAAGCTTAATTACCGCAAGTATACGGTGTACCGATTATAGTACTTCAGATATCGATCGTACGAGGAATGTTGATTAACATTGTACACTATTACTACTTGATTTTAATCTTGTTTACAATGCTCATTAATTTACAAATTAAAACTATTATTAACACTATACTACACTAAATTAAATATTATTCTACTTTAATGATAATCCGAGAAGACTTATGAATATGATGAATATAACATTTACATAATTATGGAATTTGATCTTTTTCTCTTATTTATAATTCAATCTTTATCATGCAAGCCAAGTTGGAATAATGTTCTATGTCGCAGCTCTCGCATCTAGACTAGATTATGCCTTAAACATGCATTTATGGTTCTAAATCGCAGCTCTCGCATTTAGACAAGAATTACATAAACACACATTCAAAGAATAAAAACCAACCTATAACAACTATCTCCATATGTGATCTCTCAAACTATGCTTTGATAATGAATTTCCTATTAACTTTCAATAAGACGTTGCTCTCGCTAACTCCCTTATCTATGACCATTTTGTTAATTTTCAGAGAAGGAATTGCACATCGAAGGTCGTCTTCCTTAACTTATAATGATACTAATAAAGTTTTAATAGCAAATACTACATATAAAGATAAATGAAAGAGAAATGAATAAATATGAATAACAACAATCAAATTGCTAAAAAGAATTCATAATAATAACAAAGAAGAAGTAAAGATTAGAAATAGAAGAAGAGGATCTCTCAACCCTTCTTCATTTCACCAAATGTAGTCCTCTCCCTTGTTTTTGCCTTCTCTTCAATCCATAAAACTAAAACTAAAACCTACAACTACTATTCTCTAATTACACTTTTAAAATAATAAAAATAAATGATTCATTCATCCCTCTAATGATTATAACTTCTAGGGTATATATAATTTTTCAAGCATCAAGTCCCTTCAAGTGCCCCTCCATAGGTATGCAACCCTTGGTGAAAAGTCATGCCTCTTTAAAATTTGATTTGAAATTTGAATTGCATAACCACCATTTATATTTATAACTTCCTTGCCAAGCATTGTGACCCTTCAAGCACCTTTCCATAACAACATAACTCTTCAAGTATCCCTCTAGAAGTATACATCATTTGGTGAAGAGTAGTGTCCCTTTAAAGTGCCTTTTAAACATGAACTGCCTATCACCGCCTCCTGTCGCGCTCGCGACGGGACACACTTCCCTTGTCGCGCTCGCGGTACCTGTCGCGCTCGCGACAGGGCTTCTTCACAATTTTCTCCCTTTTTCTCCTACATACACAAAACTTGATAAAAACATTAAACACACCTAATTCTAGCACAATTTAATATAACTAAACATTATTTTGGTAATAAAATATGGATTAAATATGAGCTATTTAGGCTCATATCATTCGCCAACGAAATAAAAGTCGGCATATCGAATAATTGAAAAATTGGACTGAAAAAGGAAAAAACTGTAAAAATGTCAAGCCTAAAAGTATTAAAAATGATTTGTAAAGAAGTATACATGAAAAATAAAAGAAAAGTCAGAATTTGTGTAAAAGATCGAAAAATTCAAGTGTTTGAGTGAATTATTAACAAATAATTCACAACAGTGATTTGAAAAAACAAAGTGAAAGAAAAGATGTAAATTACTGAAAAGCCTAAGTATCTGTGTGAATTATCGAAGGATAATTCACAAAAATGATCTGAAAAGATAAAGTCAATGATATAACAAAAAGTTATTGAATATCCGATAACAAAAAAAGAGTGTATTTGATCATAATAAAATGTATAAAAGAATATATAACACCCTTCTCGGAACAGTACTTTCTGAAACGAAACTTAGCTGACGACAGCAAGTTTTTTTTTTTCACTGAACACTTTAATCCACTCGGAAAACTTATACAGTAATTACAGAATCGAATAACAGTCTTGTGAACAATCATTAATCACCAAATCAAAACTTATTATGATCCATACATTCGAGGCAAATAAACATATAACCACAATATCATTTAAACATTTACCTTAATAGTCTAAGTATATACATGCCAAAAGCTTACACTCACTAATACAAAAATCTTCTCTTCCGACCTGATCTTTCCATGTATTGTGCTCCCGTAACTCTTCAGAACCTGCACGCAGTAAACACTACGTGCTGAGCATTAAATATGCCCAGTGGTGACTACTAATCCAAGAATTTCCCAAACATAAGCATAATTACATACTTTATGCTACTAGTATTCTTATTTCATTAAGTATTTCCTTTTATTTCAGTTATGACTAATCTCGTTATTAAGTTCGCATTCTGATAACCATTGGTCTTTGTTTCTGAACTATTAACTTTACTTTGCAGTATATTCTTTAGGTAAATCAATATCGGATTTACTCTTTTACTTTTACTTTTATCACTACCTTCGTTCTATCCTTTAGTCACAGCGATTTAACTATCATTCCAGTTAACAATATGTATTGGTACTCGTGTCTTTACTAGTACCAAAATAAATTATTTAAATTCTTGTTTCAATGTTCAATTATTCAGTTTGAACTCTAATTGTACTTCTTGCTATTTATTCTTTTATTTTTGTTTCGACTCTTTACCAATAAATACATTACTAATTAATAGCTTTTGAACTTTATTGCAAAGTGATATAAGTATTTCGGGACACTTTGCAGTATTTTCTTTCCTTCACTCATATATATATATATTACTTTCATTCAAATATTAATTACGACATAAGTCCTTTACCTTTTTTTTCATCATCGGTCAATCATATGTCTTTCTATTGTTTTACTTTTTAAATAACCTTTCTTCCAGAAAGACATTTCATAAGCATTAAGTTCACTTCATGTCAAAATCATTACTTTTAACTTTAAACAGGAAATTAATATTGTTTTTTCAAATTTGTCACTTTTCACAATAGTAATTGGTACGAGAATATCAATTAATCAAATTCATCCTTTTCACGAAAAACACAATACATTCTGAATTCTTATAAAACCTTTCTTTTCTTTTTCCTTACTAATTACACTTTACAGAAATCTTTACAGATTTATCTCAATTATTTTTTTCATTTTCTTTTAAACGAATCATTTTTCGTTATAACTTTTCATATATTCAATTCAATTAAACAGTACTTATTTATTCATTTCAATGTGCCCCTAATGCAATATAACAGGTTTCCCACAAAGAATACACGGGACTGGACCCAAAGGTCCCATGTAGCAGATAGAGAAATGATCTCGAAAGATCAAGTCTCACATAACAGATACAGATACAGATACACTTTCACAGAAACTATGGAGATCAAAGATCCCAACCATAGCTAAGCAAGTCGCCATGACTTGCACTGCGATACAGAGATATCCCTATGGCTAGCCAATTATATCCAAACCAAGAATCATACTACCTGTCTATCGCTAAAGGCAAACATAATCAATCTCATTGCCAACATTTTTTAACATTTAAAACTTTTAATTTCTTTCTTTTGTTTATTACTATACGTTATTTTGATCAAATGTACTCTTTCGTGCCTTTGACTATTCAATAACTTTTTATTCACTTTTTCTTTTCTGGTCACTTTTGTGAATTATCCTTCGATAATTCACTCAGATACTTAAATCTTTTAATCTTTTATACAGATTATAAATTATGAATATAGCATTATAATTCACACTTTTCCTTTTTATTATTTTTTTCATATAATTTTTTGTGAATTATTCTCTAATCATTCAATAGTTGACTTCTTTTTCTTTTATTGTTCAGACTTTTTAATCATTCGGTATGCCAACTGTATTTCGTCGGCGAAACATTTTTATAATCATTAATTCTTTTAATACTTTTTGTCGACTAATTTATTTTGATAAATTAGTCACGTCTTTATTTTTCTACATTTAGGCATTTAGGAACTTTAAGTATATCAACTATTATCTTATGCCTCGAACAAGCATAATTTGACTTTTTCTATCGATTTATTCATTTCAAATGCGTAATTACGATTTTGCCATTATAATTATTTATTTTCATTTTTATTATATAATTTCCTCTATTATTCATCTTTTATTCTTTAATTTTACCATTTTCGGGTAAAATTACATTTTAGTCCTTAAACCACAGAAATTCTATCTTTCGAAACCGTTATGCCTCCGAAATTACTATTTTACCCTTACGAAGTATTTCTTACTTATTTTTACGCGTTAATCACTTACTTTGATAAAATTACCATTTTGCCCCTAAAACTTTTATTTTCCTTCATTTAAATCCTTTTTCTATTCAAAACTCATTTTATCTTTCTTTTATTTACGTATTAATTTATTTTCATCATTTTCGATTATTTATGAATTATTTACCAATAATTCATGATTCTTATTATTTTCATGACCCAATAATTAATTCGAAAAATCCGTCGGTTGACTTTTTATTTCTAGTCATTGACATTAATTAAATTTCACATTAATTCCTCATTTTTGTCATTTTTATACAATTATAGATTAAAACTTCAATTGTTTTCATTGTACATATTCATATAAAAATTTCAATAAAATCTCAATAAATTTAATAAATTCCAACAAAATTTATTTATGCATTATTTATTGGTTATTGTCATTTTTCATCAAATTAATCATTTAATTCACAATAAATCACAATTTTCATTCAATACATACACTATATAAAATCTTAAAAATTCCCAAATAAATTTCAAATATTCTCTAAAAATTAATAGACATCAATTATCAAGTCTATTATTATTTTAAGCTAACATACATTACTTTCATGCATTTTTCTCATCATTTTCTTCACCCTAGTAATTCGGCCATCAACTATTTTCTACCTTAAAAATTTTCTTTCTTCCATTAATGCCTTCATCTCATTTCCTCTCATGGTGAATTTCATTTATCCTAACATAATTGCATTAATTAACAATTTTTCATATTTTTACCTTAATTACATAATTAAGGAAAATTCATATTAATAGGAAAATCAAAGGATTTGGTAGTCACTTACTTTTTTTCCATGCTTTAGCTTCCTTAAACTTCACATTTCTTCACTTGACACCAAGAAAAACTCCATCCCTTCACAAATATTCCTTTGGCCGAAATTTCAAGCCTTCCTAACATCAAATTTTTGTCCTCAAATGAAAAATCTAATCTCATAATTAGTTTAAACACCTCAAAAACTATAAGAACACACCAAAAACTCAATTAAAACTACTTGGATTTTCAAGTTCCATCTTACCTCTTTTTCTCTCTTCACTTGATTTCTTGCCTTCCCTTGCTCAAATCTCTTGCTTAAGATCACTAGGGTGATCTAGAGAGCTGAAACTTCATTTCTTATGTTGGGGTTTATGAAAGATTTGGGGTAGAAAAAGAAGAAATCCTAGGGAGAGGAGGAGAAGAGGTGGTTCGGCCACCTAAGGAGGAGACAATGCTGGAGTTTTCTGGAGTAATTCTCCAGATATTTGGCTCTATTTATACCTTCTTTATGGGCCAAAAATGGGGCCAAATTAATGGGATTAACCCATTTTGTTCTTAAGGCCCATTTAGGCCTTTCTAAAGTCCAATTAAATTTCTCTCTCTTCCTCACTTCAAATCACTTCAATTTTGATTCCATCATTCTTAAAACATCAAAAATAGGTAGGACGTAAATTTTTGGCTCAATCAGAGTCCGTTATCGGTCCGATTCAAACTTATCTGTCTCATTCAATAACTGCCGGTGTCATCGAAAATTCTATTCTCATCACCAAAATATTCTACATGAAAATTCATGTAGGGACGCAAAATCTGGTAATATTCGAAGATCGTTTGCTATTTTTAATTATTTAAGTAAAATCAAGTCCCCTTTTCTACTGGGAAAATTAACTTGCTACTTTTTTCGTATTTTTGACTTTCGGAGGCCTATTTGACCTCGAATTCACTTCAAATTTCAACCACGGACTCACCATGACTATTCCTTTCAATTAGTCCAATAAAATATTTTCGACTTCCGGGTGTTCTTTCGGGCCCAGAAAATACTATTCACTACCGGAAAGTACTATTCACGACTGACCCGGTGTTGAGGCCATTACAGAATAGAAGAAAGAAATTAAGAATTTTTAAATGTTTAAAGTAATTGCAAATGTGATTGATTGTGTTTGCTCTTAGCAATAAACAGGTATTAAATTCTTATTTTGGATATAATTAGCTGGTCATAGGGACACCTCTGTACCGCGGTGCAAGTCATGGCGACTTGCTTAGCTATGGACGGGATATTTGATCTCCATAGCTTCAATGAAAGTGTATATGTTTCTACTCTGTAAGACTTAATCTTTCGAGATCATTTCTTTATCTGTTTAGTGGGACCTTCGGGTCCAGTCCCGAGTATCCTTTGTGAGAAACCTATTATATTGCACTAGGGGCACATCGAAATGAATAAATAAGTATTTTTTAATCAAATTGAATACGAATAGTTATAACAAAAACGATTCGTTTGAAATAAAATGCAAAGACCAAATAAATCTGTAAAGATTTCTTGAAATGGTAATTAGAAAGAGAAAGAAAAGAAAGATTTTATATGATTAAAATATTAAATCAATGTTTAATTAAGTTTCTATAAGAATTTAGAATGTATTTTGTTTTTCGTGAAAAAAAATAATAAATTTGATTAATTGGTATTTCTCGTACCAATTACTATTGTAGGAAGAAATAAATTTGAAAAAAAATAAGGTTAATTTCCTGCTTAAAGTTAAAAAGTGATGATTTTGATATGAAGTAAACTTATGGCTTACGTAATATTTTTCTGAAAGAAAAGTTATTTGAAAAGTAAAACAATTAAAAGACACATAATTGACTAATGAGAAAGAAGTAAAAGACATACGTCTTAATAAGTATTTGACTGAAAATAATATATATAAATGAAGGAAAGAGAATTTGACTGCAAAGTGTCCCGAAATACCTATATCACTTTGCAATAAAGCTTAAAAGCCTTTAATTAGTAATGTATTTATTAGTTAAAAGTTAAAGCAAAAATAAAAGAATAAATAACAGGAAGTATAATTAGAGTACAGATTGAATAATTGTCCAGTAAACCAAAAATTTAAGTAATTTATTTTGGTACTAATAATGACACGAGTACCAATACATATTGCTAAATAAAATAATAATTAAATTGTTGTGGCTAAAGGTTAAATTGAAATTATTGATAAAAGAAAAAGTTATAGTAAACATTAACGTAAAAGTAAAAGTAAATCCGATATTGTTCCACCTAAAAGAAATACTGCAAAGAAAAGTTGTAAGTTTAGAAACAAAAGACCAATAGTTATCAGAATATGAAATAATAACAAGATTAGTATAACGGAAATAAAGGAAAATGCTTAATGTAATAAGAATAGTAGAAGCATAAATTAATGAAATTATGCTTATTCTTGGAAAATTCTTGGATTAGTAGTCATCACTGGACATATTTAATGCTCAGCACGTAGTGTTTACTGCGTGCAGGTTCGGAAGAGTTGCGGGAGCTCAGTACATGGAAAGATCTGATCGGAAGAGAAGATTTTTGTATTAGTTAGTGTAAGCTTTTGGCATGTATATACTTAGACTATTAAGGTAAAAGTTTGAATGATATTTTGATTATATGTTTATTTGTCTTGAATGTATGGATTAATATAAGTTTTGATTTGATGATTAATGATTGTTCATAAGACTGTTATTTGATTCTGTAATTACTGTATAAGTTTTTCAAGTGGATTAAATTGTTCAGTGAAAAAAAAACTTATCGTCGTCAGCTAAGTTTCGTTTCCAAAAGTATTGTTCCGAGAAGGGTGTTACACCGACGTTGAGGCCATTACATTGAGCACTTATATGCTCAGTGGTAAATGCATATCCAAAAATTTTCCATTCAATAAATAAATCATACAAGCATATATACAATCATACAATTAATTGCTACTCAATTTAGTCCATTTAATCCAATTTCAAGCTCATATACATGTACATTTTATTTTATTTATTATTATTTTTAATCTTGCCTCCAGTGTTAACCTGGCAGAAATCTTTGAACCTGATATACGGGACATGGACCCGAAGGCCCAAACATGTGGGTGACCCCAAAGGATCACTAAACATGAACATGGCGTGTATTGTAGCTTGTGATCATGTGAAATGGGGTAGACAATTATTAGCCTACCAAATCGAGTCATCATGACTCGAACCACGATAAATGTGTCCCTATAGCTAGCCAATTATATTCCGTACTAGATTTCATTACCAGACAACTAAGAAAAAATTTTATTAAATGTATTTCTTTCATCAATTGATTTCTTTTACTATACCATACTAATTTACTACTTGTTTATTCATTACAATACCATAATTCTCAATATAAACATTTTTAAACATAACATAATATCCATATAAAATGTTACATGTCATTACCCAAAAAAAATTCTAATTAAATTAGCATATACTAATTAATGCTTGTACATGCTTTTATCACTTTATTTCCATTAAAATACCAACAATTTCCTTTGAATTTTCTTACCTTAGATTCGGCCAAGCTTAGGGAACATTAAATTTATTGTTTTCTCATCACCTACTTATTAATTTAACCTTATTCCATGTCCAATTAATCATATGTGAATTCAATTTAACTTTGTAATTAGTTTAAACCTTAGAAATCCTAAGGTAGGAATTCGGCTACTACATGCATTTCATTGTTATACATGTTTTTTTTATTTAAATCATTTAGATATTAATTAAGCCACATAACTCATCTATATACTTTAATTAAGCTATACATGCATAAATAATATTAGTAACTCATATACCTAAGAAAAATTCATAGCAATTAAATGAAAAAAAATGCATTTACTGACCTTGAAATTTGTTTTAACCTTCTTAAGCTTCTTTCGTTTTTCCTTTTTTTTTTAGATCCACCTTCACCTTCCTTGTTCTCTACATATAGCCAAATTCTTCATTCATTAAAACCTTCAATATTTGCTTCTTTACCTCAATATAATATCAAAATTAACATCCACACACCTTAATTAATCTAATTAACCCTTTAATTTAATTTAAAAACTTTAAATTTCTCTTACCTAGTTTGCACACCACCACTTCAAATCTTGAATTTTACTACTTGCTTGATCTAATTGAAGGTAAGTGGCCACTATAATGAGGAAGAGGGGCTAGAATTACATTTACAAACCTTGATTTAGTGGGATTAATGGAGGAAATTGAAGAAAACTCAATGGGAAGACAATGAGAAGGGTTCGGCCAGCATAAAAAGAAAAGAGGGAGAAAACTGGAGAAGATTCCACTCTTCTAAGATTTTTCTAGCTTCTCATAGGCCTCTAATTGGGTTGAGCTTGGCCCATCCAAATAAATCCAACCTAATTAAGCCTAATTCACCCATTTTGATGATTTAAGTTACCCTAATTTCTCTCTTCATCTTCAAAGATTCTAATGCCAATAAAAATGATTCCATCATACTTAAAATATTTAAATTAGCCTACATAAAAATTTTCATCTCAATCGGAGTTTATTTTCGATTCGGTTTACCAAAATCGGTTCCATTAGTCAATTTTCGATGTTACCGTAAAATTAATTTTTTTTATACCAAGTGATTTTACATCTCATAAGGAACTCAACTGGAAATTTTAGTAACTTTTGAAACTTATTTACTATTTTTAAAGGTCCAATCAAACCTAAAGTCAACCTAATTCTATTTAACCTGAATCGTGACTTTTTCGTATTTTTGATTTTCGAAGGCCTATTTAACCTCAATTTGACTCCAAATTTCATCTTCGATCTCGTTATGACTAGTATTTTCCAATGGTTAAATAAAATATTTTTTCATTTTCGGACGTATTTAATGTCCTCGGTGTACTATTCACTAACGAAAAATACTATGCACCACTACCGGAACTGTCAGGCCATTACATGTATAGATTGCTATTGAATGAGGAATTGCAGCTGGCCCGCGATCATGGAATGGATTCGTTTGCTCCCAATGCAAATCTTGCACATCGATAGACTCAGAATGGTAGAGGTCGTGGTCGAGGAAGAAATAGCAGAGGATGCTCTTCTTCTAACTTTGTGACCGATCGATCAACCGATAATTATTCTACTTTTGCTGCTCCTGTTGATACTTCTTCTATTATTTTCCATAACTGCAGAGATCAAGGTCATATTGCCTACCAATGTCCATCTCCTAAATTTAATCGAGATCAGCCTACCCATCTCAAACCATTATCTCAATTTACATTAGCCTCTACTTCTAACTCACAACTATGGGTTATGGATACCGGTGCCACTCATCATTTGACCTCAAATCTAGACAATCTTGCCATTCACTCTGAGTATCAGGGACCCGAGGATGTCACCTTAGGTAATGGTTCTATAATGCCCATTCACTCTATTGGTTCTTTTACTTGTTCTGTTAATGGTGAGTCTTTGTCTTTTAGAGACGTGTTATATGTTCCTACTGCTTCATAGAATTTTGTTTCTATTCATTCTCTAACTGCATTTAATAATATTTATATGGAATTTTTCTCTGATCATTTTTTGATTAAGGACTTGGCAACGAAGGAAAATCTTCTCAGAGGCCAGAGTAAGAATGGCTTGTACTACCTTCCACTCTCTTCATCTATTCCAGTTCAAATTAATATGGCATCTTTATCAACACAACATGCTCGTCTTGGCCATGCCTCCACTCCAGTTGTTAGGTGATGTTTAGATAGTAATTTGGTTTTTGTTTCGAATAAAACTGATGATTTTTGTCATGCGTGTGTTGTTAGCAAAATACATTGGTTACCCTTTTCTAAGTCTACTTTTCATGGAAAGAAACCACTTGAGCTTATTTGTTCAGATGTTTGGGGTCCCTCTCAAATTCAATCTCATGATGGTTATTCTTATTATGTTTTGTTCTATGATCATTTCGGTAAATATTCCTGGCTTTATTTTTTCAAACATAAATCTGAGGTATTGCATACATTTGTTAAGTTTCATTCTGTAGTTGAGAAATATTTTGGCTATCCCATTAAAACCTTTCAATCTGATTGGGGGGTGACTACCATGCCTTAACCACCTATTTGATTGAACATGGCATTTCCCACCGCACTTCTTACCCTTATACACCTGAACAAAATGGTTGTGTAGAACGTAAACATAGACATATTGTAGAAACTGGTCTTGCACTTCTCAACCATGCTAAATTACCTGCTCAATTCTGGACTTTTGCATTTGACACTGCCACATACATTATTAATCGTTTACCAACTGCATCTCTTACGTTTGACTCGCTATTTCACAAATTATTTGGAGTTTTGCCTAATATTTCTCAACCAAGAACGTTTGGTTGCTTGTGTTACCCTTGGTTATGTCCTTATGTTCCTCATAAGCTTGCTTCTCGTTCTATTCCTTGCATTTTCCTAAGATGCAGTAAGATTGATAAAGGTTTTAAGTGTTTTGATCTTGTGTCTTCTAAATTCTATATCTTACGCCATGTTATTTTTCATGAGCAGGATTTTCTGTTTGAGAGTTTACTGCAACGTGGCACTGGTATCCCTCAGCCCTTAAACCAGACTACATCAGTCCCCTATATTCATTTTCCACCAATTTTCGTACCACATTCAGCTCTTACACATTTGCCCACTACTACACTCATGTTGTCCACCTCGCCGCCTACTCTATCTACACCCACCAACTCACTTGTCTCCACTTTCTCAATTACACCTGTCCCTGCTCAACCTCCACCTTTGGTCCCTCCATCTGCTGCTGACCCTTGTACACCTGCTGTTGTGCCTTCAGATGATTCAACCTCCTTGGCTTCATCATCTCCTCCATTAGAAGCACTTACTGCTCCAACCAAAACACACAAGATGGTTACTCGTTTGCAAACGAGCTCATTAAAACCAAAAGTTTTCCATTCCAATATCTCTACCTCAGATCCATCTACTTATACACAAGCTGTTAAGTTTGCTCATTGGTGTCAAGCTATGGCAGATGAGTACCATACTCTTATGGTCAATAGCTCGTGGGAACTTATGCCTCCTCCGTCCAATGCCAATCTTGTTGGGTGCAAATGGGTTTTTAAAACCAAAACAAAGGTGATGGTTCTGTTGAGCACTATAAGGCTCGTTTGGTTGCAAAAGGTTTCCATCAATGTCCAGGTATTAACTTCACTGAAACCTTCAGTCCTATGGTATGTCCCACCACTATTCGACTAATCTTATCCATGGCAGTTTCTCTGCATTGGGATGTCCTCCATCTTGATGTCTCAAATGCTTTTTTGCATGGTGACATAAAGGAGGAAGTATTTATGACTCAACCTCCTGGTTTTGTAGACTCTAATCAGCCATCATTTGTGTGTAAACTTTGAAAATCATTCTATAGGCTTAAGCAAGCACCTCGTATGTGGCATGAGAAGCTTACCAAGACTTTTCAGTCATTTGGTTTCACAAGTTCCAAATCTGATTCATCTCTGTATTATTTTCTTTCGGTTACTACTAGACTTTATTGCCTTATATATGTTGATGACTTGCCGTTGACTGGATCAGACCTCAATTTGATACATAAGCTCATTGGTTTCCTTGAACACAACTTCATTATTCGTAACCTGGGGAGTTTGTCCTACTTTCTTGGTCTTGAAGCCTCTTGATCTAAGTCCGGCCTCTTGTTGCATCAGTTTAAATATACTCATGTCATTTTGTAAAAGGCCCAAATGCAAGGCTGTAAGTCTATTTCTAGTCCAGCTAATCCTTCGGCCAAATTAAGGATACAAGATATTGATTCATTCCTTAATTCCAGTCACTATTGCAGCATCGTAGGCAGCCTCCAATACCTGACATTTACACGTCCTGACATAGCCTTTGTTATCAACAAGGTATCTCAATTTATGCATGCACCTACTTTAAATCATTGGTCTGCTATTAAAAGGATCTTAAGGTATTTATGTGGTACTATTGACCAAGGTTTAAAGTTCCAGCATTCCTCTGCAAATAACTTGTTTTGTTTTTCTGATGTAGATTGGGGTGGTGATTCGCATGATAGGAAATCAACCACTGGATATGCTATCTTTCTTGGTTCCAACTCATCTCTTGGAGCTCCAAGAAGCAATGGACAGTTTCTCGCTCTTATACAGAGGCAGAATACCGAGCTGTTGCCTCCATTACATCTGAACTCAATTGGCTCATGATGCATTTAAATGAGCTTGGTCAGAGGCTATCCCATCCTCCGGTGTTATGATGTGACAACCTAAGTACAGTGTATCTTATTGCCAATCCTATCTTTCACTCTAATAGTAAACACTTAGAGATTGACTTTCATTTTGTTTGGGATAAAGTCCAGTCCAAGGATCTCGTAGTTAGGTACATTTCTATGGTTGATCAGTTGGATGATATTCTAACTAAAGGATTGACTCATGCTCCTTTCCAATTGCTTCGCTCCAAGCTAAACGTTCTTCCCACCGTTCAGCTTGTGAGGGGTGATAAAGAAGAGTTTTACTCCTAAATGTACTTTTATTTACTTAGTATTGTATTCTTTAACTGTCTTTGTATCCTATTACAACTCTACCATTATATTTGTATATATATGTACACTGAACAACATAATGTGATATATATAGAACCACATTTGTCACTCTTAATAATAACTCTTAAATGCGGTTAGTAATTAGAACTCCTGATATAAATTGTAGGAAATATATATATATATATATATATATATATATATATATATATATATATATATATATATATATATATATATATATATATATATATATATATATATATATATATGATGAGTTTATCGTGGGTATTGTTTTTAGGTTTTTAAATTATTGATTTTAATTAAGTACATTTTAACACTAAATAAACAAGAAATTAATACAAATAAAGTATAGGAGAGAAACAATAACAATAATAATTTTTGGAACAACAGAATTGAGACTTAGAAATTTGCAGACAATATACAATGGCTCCATAAAAAAATATAAAGGAAAGAGAGAAAGAGAGAGAGAAAACAACAAAAAAAAAAAAAAGAGAAAGAAAAAAGGAGAACATGCAGTAGATTGGGGCCGGGGGAAAAAGAAAGAGGGGGAGAGGGAAAAGCGTTAGCCGGTTCCAAAATCCAACCTCTTTCGTCGGCGTCCGTTGTGCTTCAGTCCCGTCAGCCGCTGCTCCTCCATAGGCGAGCTGCAAACACCTTCAATTTCTTCTTCTCGTAAACTTACTTTCTCTCTTTTTGAAACCAAAAACTCCATTTTTCGGTTAGTTTCGACTTCAAATGGCAACATGAGTACCACTATTAGATCCCTAGTGACAGCTTAATTCTTTTGGTACCCTTGGATTCTCCTCACTCGCCGCCAGTAAAAAGATCAGAGATGAGAGCATCAAGTCACTTCGATGCGGATCCCAGCCAATTCATAAAGCGGTGGAGCGTATGACCACCTCTAACAGACCTTTGATGGTCCAAGCTTTGTCTTGATAGCGGCGGCGCTCCTTCGATGAAATTTCGGTGACCGACGACCGACGGGGCAGGTTAGAATTTGACCGAAAATGGGTTAAAATTGAAATAATCGGCTCCAATTAAGTTAGTACTTCATAAATTTTACTTTGAATTTAACTATTAAGACTTTAAATGTATAGTAGGATTACAGAAATCAGGATTTTCCAAGAAAATCATGCTTTTATATGGATTCTAATTAAAATTAATATTACCAGTTTAGTTATCTTTCTTCAAGTTTTAGATGATTTTGGCACCCAGTCTCTTTCCTTTGTAAACATAATTTTTGAGCTTGTGTTACAGATGACTAGATATTTTTTTTTTCTTGCGACGTTATATCTATCAAATATTGATGTTTGAGCCAACGATTGATTTAACTTATGGATAATTTAAGCATTCATTTCTATTGTTTTTCTTATTCATGATGATGGCGAACGAGTGCTAGATATTTGTTCTGTTTGCTATTCAAATGGTGTTATTATTTTGCCCAGCTGTCTTATTTGGCTTATTAAGAATGAATAATGTGGTTTAAAGGTTATGAAATACAATGCTAAATGTTGTGGAATGGATAATCAGATCCTTCATTCGTGAATAACTTTGGGTTTACAACTTTAATCTCAATGAGGTCAATACCTATTCATTTGACAAAGCTGAATTGATATACACTTTTTTAGGCATGAATGTCTGTTCACCTTGTGAAGGTGTAACTTTCATATATGTTAAAATAGAGATAAGTTTTTCACAAGTGAATGTGAGAATCACTGAATATCTTATGCTTTGAACCATATGTTATTATTGTTTTCACAATCTGCCTTCTTATGTTTGAGTTGGACATTTTAGCCACTGATTGGTTGTAACACTTTGTGTTACTCTTATCCATCATTTATAGTGTTCAACTCATGCTCATTGATTTTAAGGGCATCAAATTTGTCTTGCCCATACCTGTAAAGTTCAGTTATTTTTTGCTATGTATATCATTTCAAGAATAAGTTAGGAAGAATTACAATACCATTGATCACTCAAGGTGTGAGTTAATTTTGCATTGTTTGCCACTGTATTATTGTGATTTTCTGAAAAGATTGTTTAATAGCTTCTCAACTATTCTTCTATATTAATCAATATATCAAATTATGATTTTGAGTAAATTTCACTTTCTATCTCTCAAATTCATAATGTCCCTCACTTTATCTCTCAATATAATACGCTCTGTCAATCTACCATTGAAAATATAGTATAGTTATTAGTGTCGTAGGTCAAATGTGACATGGAATCATCTATGAAATTTTATTTTTTTTTCTCTTTCATCGGTATTAGAAATAATTCTCTCTATGTACGATTTCACAGTTATTCATCTTTTGTCACTTGAATTTTTCTCTCCACCAGAATAATTCTTGCATGTTTAGGTAGAATTCAAGTTCTTGTCCTTAAATTTGTTAAGATATGAAGTTATGTTTTAGTTGACAAGTTTGTTGGATTTAGTTGAAGATTAATTGATCTCTTAACTTTGATTTCTTGACGCAAAATTTTAGCCTTTTAATTATTTGGTCATTGTACATGGCTAGATATCATGGCATTTAATTATAATTTCTTACTTTGGATTAAATAGAATTTTGAAATGCTATGCTGAACTTCGGAGTTGTAGAACTAAGTGGTTCTGATTTTCTTTCATGGGATATGTAGGAAGCTTGAGAATTTGGCATCTAAAGTCCAAACCAAATAATAATATAGTGATTATGAGTTCTGGTTTGTAAATGCGTGCTTGTTAAGGTAACATGTTTATAAGTTATATTTTAAATCTATAGCTACAGTTACTTTTAATTTTATTAATTAAAATAATTTATGTACATATATGCTTATGCATATCATATTAGTACGGATGAAAACCAATTTGATCCAATTGCTTGTTTATTATATGTTTTATTACTTGAGTTTTAAAGTGCAAGTAGGATTGAATTCCCATTCGATGTGATTGTAACTAAATATATGGCAAAAAATAATAAATATGCATAATAAGGCTTTATTGCACATTGTAAACAATGAAATTTCTAAATCGGACACAATTGATTGGCCATATGATGATAATTTGATTGGTGAGTTGAATGGATTCAAATAGTGTGTTTGGCGGAAATTGAATGGTGTTTTGGGCGGATTCGAATGGTGTAATGGGTAAATATAATGGTGTGATGGGTGTATTCAAACAGATAATAAGTTGCTTGTTGACTGTAAAATGCATTATTAAAAATTGTATATCTCACTACAAAAAAAATACAATTTAACAATGAAAAATTGATATTTTTCGTTACTAATAAAAAATAGCAACGGAAATTTTCGTTGCTAATCCAACCGTTGCTATTTTTTAGCAACGGAATTTCATTTTCGTTGCTAAATTAAATCAATTCCGTTGCTAAATTCAACCAATTCATTTTTAGTGAATTGGTAATTTTTAGCAATAGAAAATAAAATTCTGTTGCTAATTTTAGCAACGAAAAAGTCAATTTCGTTGCTAAAATTAGCAACAGAAAAGTAAATTTCATTCCTAATTTTAGTAACCAAAAGTCAATTTTGTTTTTTTTATAATCATATTATATATAGATCCAATACTCAATTGTTGGTGATTGTGAGATTGCGAAAATTGTTTGTACTTAATTTGTGAGCATATTGGTTGAATATGCTTCTGCAGTAAGCACAAGCACAAAAATAACGGTATTTATATATTATCTTTGTTCATGCAAATTTGGTCAAGAATGGTCCACTTTGTAATGCCCCAAAAACTAATAATAATAATAATAATAATAAAAGGTGGGATTTAAAAAAAGTTAGATGTGTAGTTAAAAAAAAAAAAGGTTGGAATTTAAAAGGTTAAGTGTGTGTCACATGTGTGGTTAAAAATAAAAGAAGGGGTAGGTGTGGTTTTAAATTAAAAAAAAAAAGAGGAAAGAAGTTAAAAAAAGGGAGAGGAAATCGTGGAGCACTCCAGCCACCGCCGCTGCTCATGACGCTGACGAGGCTCAGACCGCCGCTGCCACGCTACCTCTGGTCACCCCTACAAGCGTTGTCGTCCTTGTTAGTGGTGTTGTTCCTCCCAGTCCCTTCCGCCATCGTGGCCTCCTCTCTCTCCTCTTTTCAATGGTTTTCGATGGTGGATGAGGGGGCTGGCGGCACCGGTGGGATCCCGAGATCCAGGCGCTTCTCCGACGTCCTTCACTCCTCATCTCTCTCCGGTGGAAGGTAGATCGAAGAGAAGGTTTGACTGGCGGTTTTTGTTAGATCCCGATCAACTCCGATGGCCGTTGGGCACATGACCACCCACTGTGGAATCCTTGGGCCTGGATCTTCAAGTGAACGGCTTCGGTGCATTTTTTGACAAGTCTTCGACGAAGCTCTGACGAGCCTAAGGATGACAAAATGCAAAAAAATGCAAAAATCGACGCTAACGGGTATGTGAATATAAACTATCCTTAATTTCATTTAATTTTGAATTATATGGTGAATTTTTATATTAGGCAACTATATAAATTTAAGAAATAATGAGAAATAATTGGAGATGGTAATAAAAAAATAATGATATAGCATGAAATAGATGAGAATAAAAGAAGAAATCAAGTAATTAGTTGGAAAGCTAAATGATGTTTATGGAATTTCTAAGTGAAATGTGGTGATTTATTAAGACTTAAGTGTAATTATAATATTCTAATAATAAATACATTTGTTATGATGGAATTGAGTTAAAGATAATATGTGGATATGAAATCATATATAAAACATAATAAAATTCATGAGAGTAACAAAAAGATATTTAAATAAATTAAGTGTTAATTGACTTATATATACGAATACACATTGGTATTAGAAACATAAATAACATAAAACGAAGTAGGAAGAGATTTGTGAATGTTAAAAATTATATGCGGGACGAATTGTATACAATGGTATATGAATTGAAGAACTAAAATTAAATAGTACTTTACGTAATAAATATATTATATTAATTTACTGGAGTATAATTAGAATAATTTGAGTTAAATAAACTTATTAACATAAAGTGCAATATATATATATATATATAATGTAACATTGTGTGACTATACATAAGTGAACAAAAAGGGTAAAATAAATTGATATAAATTAATAATTTGGTGAATTAATGTAAGATGAACATAAGTAATATAAGAAAACAAATTAAAAGTATTAGATTACATAATGACCGAATTAGACTCCTATAATTAATATAACGGAATAAGTTAATTTATTTGGGAGTATTTAATAAAAAAATTAAGTAATATAAGATATAAGGAAATAATGGCCGAGAAATATAAATAATGGCCAAAATATATATATATAAAGGGATGTAAAATGTATAAATAATGTTTAGTTGAACAATTGATGATAATTAAAAAAAATAAAGCATAAGAAATGTAATATTGTTAACTGAGTGAAAACATAATGAGGAAGGACCTTAATTACATTATAATTTTAATGAAATTTGGGATTTATCATGTGTAGTTATTTCACCATGAAAGGACTATAAACGGATAGAAAATTTTGTATGATATAAAATGGGAAAGAGAAACAATTAATAAATGGAAAGAAAAATCTATTGATGCCGAATGATGAATATGAGTAAATTTTATAGTTTATTTACAGTTATCTAATAATGAGCATATATATAATGAATGCATGATTGATGTGCTTAATTGAATATGTTGAGAGCCTGATGTGATTAAAATAGAATAATAAGAAAAAAATAATGCATAAGTGTGATAAGAAATGAAAATTTAATAATACCCTTAGTGTCAGTGGGAAATCAAGTTCTTTGAATAGTATGGCTAGCCATAGGAAATTATTCCGCGGGATACCATGAGTTTATATGATAGCTGTTATTAGAAATGACTATGATATATGAGATTGGATAGCTGGCTTATTATATGTATCAGTACTGGAATTTTGGTGTCGCACCTAGTGGTGGGATCCTCCTAGTATACCGTATTTACGTCCCGTTTATCCAGTTCGTGGTTGTCCATGACTTGGGGCAAAATGGTAAAATTTGTATGCAATCAGAATAAAAAGTAAATATGATAACTTGGATGCCATAAATGTGATTAAATGATAAATAATGTGAAAAATAATATCAATGAGATAAGTAAGGGCAAAATCATAATTACGTGATAAATAAGGATAAATTGATCAATTAAAGCAACAATAGTGAATAAATAAGTTAAAAGAGTGAAATAAGACAAAAGGGACAAAAATGTAATTAGTTAAAAGTTAAGGAATTAAATTGTAAAGTTATAATCTTCGAGAAATTCAAAGAATTAAAACGATAATTTGTGCATTGAAAATTAAGTAAAAGTCAAATAAAGCCAAATGAGTCAAAATATAAGTTAATTAGAGAAAATAGTAAATTTGAATATTAATATAGCAATTAAATAAATTACATTGAATAGACAAGTTAAGAAGGATAAAATCGTCAATAGTAAAAAAAATCTTAAGGACCAAAATGTAATTCGTCATCATGAGAGAAATTTTATGATCTAAATTCTAAATTATGCATTTAATTTAAATTAAAGGCCAAAGGAAGTTAATCCAGTCAAAATTGTGATCAAAATTGGTTAAGGAAAAATCAATTTCGGGAAATTAAGAAATTAACTAGAAAGAATAAATGATAAAGAGGTTTAAACTAAATTATGAGTATATTAAGAATAGATCATGGAAGGAAATTGCAGAATTTAATTAAATAAAATATGAAAAAATAAAGGAAAGAGATAAAGGACTGATTATTAAACTGTAAATTGATATCAAAAGAGAGAATTAAGCTTAGATAAGAAAAGGTAAAGAGAGAATTTGAATGAATTTTTATAAATAATGAACGAAATCATAATATGGTCAAAGGAAGAACAAAAATAAATAAATAAAATATGAAATTGTTGAATGGACCAAAGAATGAAATAAAGGAACAAATTGAAAGAGAATAATAGTTCCATGGCGAGGAATATTCAAAGAGAAACGAATGATAAATTAATAGTTTTGAAAAAATAATTAACGAAATATTGATTTAGCTAGACAAGAAAATTGAAATTGTAAGTCGAACAAAAATAAGTACCTAATCGAAAATATAAGAGGAAAAGAGAAACTAATAGGAAAATAAGGTATGACAAAGTATGAATTAGTAAATGAGAAAAAGAAGATTAGAAAGAAAATAAAAATGGAATGTTACAACTAATGAATTTTTACTAGTGAAAACTTATTGTATAAATTATAGTGAACCAATATAGAATTTCACATAAAGTACCAAAAGAATGATAATTTAAATGAATAGACATGCAAGGACCAGTAAATAATAATAGAAATTGAAAGGGCATAAGCATTATTGAAATTAAATTGTGATAACAAATCAATAAAATATTAGATGATAAAGTTAATCAAATGAATAGACTTGTTTAAGATAATAAAGATACTAAAAATTGGAAATAAAAATTTAATCGAATGAAATTTTAAGTAGCTGTATCCACCACTAAGCACATAGTTGCTTAGCGTGTGGTTGTTGGCTGTGCGCAGAAACTGAAAATTTCGGAATATGAAAAAGAAATTTCGAATGGCATGTACGTAAAGATGTTGGAATCGCATAAACTGAGGTAGAACAATTTTATAATTAATGTCTGATATTTTTTTTATTTAGAGTTATTATTGTAGTAGTCAATGATTTTGGATTAATAGATATATGTGTATCTCTGTATAATGTATGGATATATAGATGAGAGTAGGGTGTTACATTTAATGGTATCAGAGCTCGGTTTAGGCGATCCTAAGATCAGAGTAAGTATGTTAGCGAAGAAATTATTACAAGTAACTTATGTACATGCCATATGGAATGAGTGAATTTGAAAAGGGCAAGTTTGTTGTTATCAGTTTCCTCAAATAATTTGAGTATAAATAAGTAAGTTGGTGATTAAGGACCAGAGTAAGATTCTTAGTTACCTCAATAGTTATAAGATAATGCTTTTGGGTGATTCCGTTAACCTAGCTAGTATACACTATCACTAATATTATGCATCAGTCATCTATGTGTACATTTGTATTTCTGTCCATGCATAGACATACGATATACATACATACAGTTCAGTCATATGGCCATATGCTTTATAGTATACATGTACATTTGTTATTGCATAGTCATACAGTTACATGCCTTGTATTCGGTTTTGTTTGTGGCAGTTTTGTTATACTAGTAAGGGGTTATAGCTAAAACCCAACATAGATTTCATCAGTTACGATGAATAAAGGCCTCATTGAGATAAAAGAGATGCTTGATTTCTATTAGTTATTGAATCATTCAAGAATAGACAGTAAACATGGATCTTTAGGAGCCTATGTACAAAAATCAAATATCAGAGTTGAACAACGAAAATCAGAATAACTAAAAGTTTAGAGGAGGGATGTGGTTAAGTGATAAAGGGGTTAAAAAGGAGTAATAGAAGATCAGTTAACATGAGACAAAAGACCTGTTAACTGATGAAAGATTGCTTATATTTCGGGTCGATGAAGTAATCAATTAAGGAACAAACATATGCTCTATTATAATGTTCCGAACATATCATGATGTGGAGAAATATGAGTAGCAGTAACTACAGTTTTGTTATTCAGATAAATTTCGAGGACGAAATTTTATTTAGTGAGGGAGAACTGTAACGCCCCAAAAACTACTACTACTACTACTACTACTACTACTAATAATAATAATAATAAAAGGTGGGATTTAAAAAAAAGTTAGGTGTGTAGTTAAAAAAAAAGAGGTTGGAATTTAAAAGGTTAAGTGTGTGTCACGTGTGTGGTTAAAAATAAAAGAAGGGGTAGGTATGGTTTTAAATTAAAAAAAAAAGAGGAAAGAAGTTAAAAAAAAGGGAGAGGAAATCGTGGAGCAGACCACGAAAAGGGAAAGGGAAGGCAAGAACATGCCGTCCAGCCATCACCGCTGCTCACGATGCCAGCGAGGCTCAGATCGCCACTGCCACGCCACCTCTGGTCACCCCTACAAGTGTCGTCATCCCTGTCAGTGGCGTCGTTCCTCCCAATCCCTTTCACCACCTTGGCCTCTTCTCTTTCCTCTTTCTGGTGGTTTTTTACGGCGAATAAGGGGGCTAGCGGCACCGATAGGATCTCGAAAGCCAGGCACTTCTCCGACATCCTTCACTCCTCCTCTCTCGCCGATGGAAGGTAGATCGGAGAAAAGGTTTGACCGACGGTTTTTGTTAGATGCCGATCAACTCCGACGGCCGTTGGGCGCATGACCATCCACCGTGAAATCCCCGAGCCTGAATCTTTAAGTGGACGGCTTCGGTGCATTTTTTGGTGAGTCTCCGACAAAGCTCTGGCGACCGGTTCGGTGAGTCTAATGATGACAAAATGCAAAAAAAATACGAAAATCAATGCTAATGGGTATATGGATATAAACTACCCTTAATTTCATTTAATTTTGAATTATATGGTGAATTTTTATATTAGGCAACTATATAAATTTAAGAAATAATGAGAAATAATTGGAGATAGTAATAGAAAATAATGATATAGCATGAAATAGATGAGAATAAAAAGAAGAAATCAAGTAATTAGTTGGAAAGCTAAATGATGCTTATGGAATTTCTAAGTGAAATGTGGTGATTTATTAAGACTTAAGTGTAATTATAATATTCTAATAATAAATACAATTGTTATGATGGAATTGAGTTAAAGATAATATGTGGGTATGAAATTATATATAAAACATAATGACTTATATATACAAATACACATTGGTATTAGAAACATAAAACGAAGTAGGAAGAGATTTGTGAATGTTAAGAATTATATGCGGGACGAATTGTATACAGTGATATATGAATTGAAGAACTAAAATTAAATAGTTCTTTACGTAATAAATATATTATCTAAGAAAGAAGAAAAATGAAAACGAAAGGAAGAATGGCATATCTAAGGAAGAATACTTACCGGTCACCAAAAATGGCAGATCTGAGGGAGAATGGACGGCCACAGAAATTGCAGTGCGTGACGAAAAGAACAATAGTGCCAGATCATGAAAATAATAAAAAAATGACAACGAAATGAAGAAACACAAAAGACCAAGCATAAAACTACTTACTGATCACCGAAAAGTGGCAGATCTGAGGAAGAACAAACGGCCACAGAAAATGGTTGAGTGTGGAGAGAAGAACTATACTAGATTGTGAATTAAGAGAAGAACATAAATGAAAGAAATAGGATTTTTCTTATATATATTATTTTTTAGCAACGGAATTTAATTTCGTTGCTATTATAACAACAATTTCAAATTTAGTTCCGTTGCAATTTTATGTGTGAATTAAGTGAAGGCATTATTTTTTGCAACGGATTTCAATTTTCGTTGCTATTTAAGCAACAAAAATTAGATTTTCATTGCTATTTTAAGTTCAATTATGTGAACACATTATTTTTAGCAACGAAAATTAATTCAGTTGCTATTTTAGCAACGAAATTTAGATTTCGTTGCTAAATTTCATCCCAAAATCTTTTCGTTATCAAATGCCGCCATTTTAGCAACGAAAATTAAATTTTGTTGCTATTTTAGCAACGGAATTTAGATTCCTAATAGCAACAAAAATTAGATTCCGATGCTAAATTTCATCCCAAATTTTTTTTGCTGCCATATTTAACAACAAAAATTGTATTCCGTTGCTATATGTTGGCGCTAAAATCTCCCTCCCTTTTTAGCAACGGAATACAACCATTTTGTATTCTGTTGCTAAATCCATAAAACTTTAACCAATTTTAGCAACGAAATTGGTATTCCGTTGCTACTTTAGCAACGAAATTCATTCCGTTGCTATTTTGATATTTTGTTGTAGTGTCTATACATATTAAATGGAGGTTTGAATTTAGCATGGAAATGTTGCCTTATTATATGCTGTGTATGCACGATGTCATAGGGATTAGTGACCTTTATATGATTTTTATGATTCTGCATATGTATGTTTGAATTTTATGTGTATATTATATAGTTTATGTATTTATGAATCATAGAACTAGAATAGCACTTGATATCCAATTTGTTTATTGGGTAAAAATATAAGGTGTTACAACGGGAAAATTTTGTATTGAAGTTTGAACTGAAGATGTATGGTAGGATAAACATAAAATGAAGTGTTTTGGATATCGTCTTTTCAGGGAATTTTTTGAAAATTTTAGGAGAAATTATGTCCAAATTTTTAGAGAATAAATAGTATCTGTTAATAGAATACAATCCATTTTTTTAAATGGTAAATTCTATAGTTGGTCCCTCTTAAAAGAATTCAAACCCAAGTGTAACATCCGTTATCCAAATTTTACAACTGATCGGGTATAGGGTGTTACAAAACATATTGAGTTTCAATGAACTTGGAGAAGGAAAGTAGAAAAACAGTAAACCGAAAACCACAGAAGTATAAACCCAAAATTGATCATAATCGAGAACATAGAATGTATTTTTCTCATCAATTTCAGCTCCTTTCACTTGTGTTTTCTCCTCCTAGCTTTGACACCCTCCTTTCACGCCGTCAATTCTTCACAGCCGTCGTTGGTGGCTCGTCCTTCACTCTTTCTTCCACACGCGACGGTACAACAAACTTGGCTGCTGCATTTTTTTCTTTGGCAGCCGTCATGCCTCACTGTTTCCTCTTGCCTCCACCGCCAAAGCCATACCAGACTCTTCCACCGTGAACAGCGATTGAGAAGTGAGATCCAATTGCTAAAAATTTGAAAAATAAAGGAAAAAAAAAGAAGAAGATAGATTTTGAGTTTAGGAATTTAAAAATCCAAAATTTCAATTTTGGGGTTAAAAGTTTGGAAGAAGATATGTTTATTTATTTATTTTTTATTTTTTTGTGTCATGCTATCAAATACACGTATTGGTTTCCTTTTTTTTTTTTACATAAGTAGCACATGTGTATTGTGTAATAAGATAATTATATATTTTAATTTTCATACAATAAATTATTATCATTATTTGAAATTTAAGTAATGAAATAAATACGATAAAAATTTAGATATTAATTATAAAAATAAATATAAATTTAGATATTAAATCTTAGATAAATAAGTTAAAAAGTAAAAGTGATTAATAATCATAAATAACAATTTATAATTGTTGTGTTTTATAAAAATTTCATGGATCAAATGTACTTGGATGTTCTCCTTGAATAAAAAATAATGTTTAAGGGTTTTTATGAGAATGCAGTACTGTGGATGATGAAGGGAAAATTTACTTATTTACATATTTCACAATATTGTTCATTCTGAAAATGTCTTCTACTTAAATATGGTTAATTATATTAATCATAAAACAAATCAATAACTTAGCAATTTAAATTATTTTCATGTAGAAAAATTACTTTTCATTTAATCTGACATGTTGGTTCGATATTGATTTAATTAGTTCATACATGAATGATTATATATTAAGGTCGAAGAATCAAAATTCCTGTTGGATACATATATGTTAGAAAACATGAAAATAATGATCCGCTCTACAACGGTGGAATTAAGATGGACAGAGAGAAGTGGCCAAAAATATAGAACGCATCCATTTCCGAAATTAATTTTAAGCCAACAACTAAAAAAACATCTTTATTTATTTATTTATAAAAACTGTGAGGACTCAAAAATTTATTATGATGGCTTTGAATTCGTCTTTGTTGGTTGAGAAACACCCTCGTGTTAATTATTGTAAGCAACTATGTTAGTCGATTAAGGGGCCAGACTTTTTTTTTTCTCAGAAAACAAAAATTCAATATTATGTTATATTAATTTTAATTTATTCCAATTTTTTTCTCAATAGACTTGTTTAGATGAATAAAATATTTTAGACTCATAAATTTTTCATAAATCAATCATCCATTATTTTTTTTTCAATGTTTATTTATTTTATTTTGATTTAATTCATGGATTCAATTTAGACAAACATTTTCCATTTGAAATAAATAAATTATCTTCTTATTAATTTATCCCATAATTTAACAAAATTCAATAATTTGAGAAATATTACAACTTACTAATCGGGCTCAATTTAGCTCTTTATAGGCCCATATCCTAATTGGGCTGAAATTTTGCTTTTGTTTGGTCCATGGTTGAGAATAACCATCCACGATTCCGTCCACAATTTATAATTTTTTTTTATCTTCGTTTTATTAGAAATTGCGAAATTGGCTTACAATAATAATAATAATAATAATAATAATAATAATAATAATAATAATAATAATAATAATAATACAAGATTGCATTTTCAAAATTAAAAAAGATGCTTGTTATTTTTTCTTGTTGCAGCTCTCATCATAGCAGTATGCCACAATATTTCCCACTTGGGTCATATCTGCAATATTAAAACAAAAATAATCATCATAATAATATTAAAAAAAGAAAGAAAGAAATTTCATGATTCATAAGAATTCCACAGATTGTTGCAGAAACAGACAATAAATAAACAATATTACCTAAAGTTGAATTAACGTTAAGAAAATCATTCACTATGATTTTGGCACATCTTTGAGTGCATGTGTAAACGGAATCAGGCAGCGAAAAGCAAAGACTTGCGCAGAGAGTGAAAATTGGGCCACGATTTGAATCACATTTACCGCAATCAAGAAGTGGATATTGGCTTTCAACACTTACTATCACTGCCATAATCACTATTGTTACTGCCAAGATTTTTCTCTCCATTATTTTTCTTTTTCTTTTTCTTTTTTTCTTATTATGGCCTCTCAACAATTGAGCATTATACTACTGAATGATGCAAGTTTTATAAAGGAAAATCGGCAGTTTCTAGTTTGTATCAAATCGTCCTTATTAGGAAGTAATAGATTTGTGGGTAATTAGGAATTAATGAAATATAATGGCCATTTCTATTCTGTTATTTCCTTTCTATTCATAGCTATGTTATTTCCTTAAAAAAACAATAGAGGAAGGTCTAAAGTTTTACAATTATTTAACATTGAAGTAGATACCGATCCCATATAGTATATATGTTATTAAAGTTTAGTTGTTGTTATTGTATTACTATTTCCTAAATAATCTTCTCCTGTGTTCAAAAATGAAATTTTGTCTGTCTCCCTTTCTTTTCTTTTCTTTTCTTTTCTAAATATAACAGGCAAGTTAAAAAATTTCTTCTTTTTAATGGCATCACTGTGAAAATTCTATGGTTTTCTCCAATTATATATGAAAAATGCATTGATAAAATTCCTTTCTTAATGTGTCAAGACCAAAAAAAAAGTTTTTCTTCCTAATAATATATAATATTCTACAAGGTCCATGAGACTCCAAGCCTACTTCCAATAGAGGTCCACACGGCCTACACAAGAAAAGTCTTATTGGACACATAAAATCCGTCACATCAAGCCCATTAGCTACCACAAAATTTGATCAACCTGATAAGAGTATATTGTATCAACTATATTGACATACCCAATAGGATATGGACAGTCAAATCACTGTCAGATTATACTCTCTGTCTACTAACTCCCACCCAAGTATCCCTGCCTCATAGGCTTTATTTCTTATAAATAGTCCAATCATTAAGAGTTTCAAGAATTACATTTTTGAAATTCTCTCCTTACTTTCTCTAAGTCTTTTACCAACTTAAGTTTTGAAATACTAACGCTCGGATTGATCGGGACAGTTTTTTTGCCTGTTTTAGATCGTTCACAATCTGACCGGCTCACACGCGTTCCCTATTTCTGATATTTTCATGATTACCACTTCCTCTAATTACTCATTGGTGTTTGTATATATTTTTAAGAGACGAAATTTTTATTTTAGTGGGAAGATTAAGGTACTATTTCTTTATTTATCGTACAAATTAATTTTTAAAAAAACTTTTGAATTTTGCATACAAATTCAGCTACGTTTTTTAATATATGCAGTGAAGGTCCTATTGATAGGAATATCTGATATGATTTCTTGTTTGATTAGATATGCATGAATGTATGTATAAAAGATTTTAGATTTATGACTAATATGATTATCAATGGATAAATATAAAGTGTATGAAGCACGAATTTGAAAAATATAATTGAACATTGCAGCAGTAAGCAATACCTCAATTATACCAAATATAATATACTCTATTTAGGACAGTATGTCAAGTGGGTAGTTGATGAGTGGATATTTTACCTAGATTTACAGCTAAACTCAAGAATAATGCTTTCTTCTACAGTTTGAACTCAAAATTGGGGAAATGCCACTCTAATTGATTATTAATTTTTGACCAGGAATTTTTTACTGTTGCTGATTTAATAAACTGAATTAACAATCTCCACCAAATGTAGGCATATTTGCACTTAACATCAATTTCAGTCAATTAATGTTCATGATTAACTATTAAGCATCAATATTATGGGATAGAAAAACATAAATTCAACCTAAAAGCATCATTAGCATCTTAGTGCTTAATTAGAAATATCAATAAGCAAGCAGACTAATTCTAAAAATCTCAAGTCCACAATTTAGGCTGATTTGAATATTAACTATTAAGTGTCATATTCTTCCGACAAAATTATGTTGAAAATTTGAGAAAAATACTTATTCTACATAGTAGGTAGCTCTAATGTTGTCACAATATAAATGTGTACACATAAACGGTGTTTTCTAACGGTTTTTTTAATCAGATTTATGTGAATTGAATCAATCAGAAACTGTCATGTATTAAAAAATGATAATTTTTTTAATACTAAAAAGTAGTATTAATACAATGAATTGTGTCCACATGGACATGGTCTATGCAAGTTTTTTTCCAATCCAAATTATCCTAACAAGTAGTTACACAATTTCTTTAAGAACTTATTTCATTAGTATCACAAGATTTGTACAGCACACAATTTTAACTAAAAAACTTGATTTGAACAAAGCATATTTAGAGTTAATTTACCATATTCAACATATAGTTAAAAATACAATCTATGGTGAACTGAAGATCACCTGATTTTTCTTTTTCAGTGCTAATCAAATTGAATTGGCTTAGGAGAATACAAACTAGTACCTAAAGTTCTGTACAGATGACTATCAGAATAAACAGCTCTAGACCTCAATGACTTGTGATTTCGCTTTCTCTGCCTGCGAGCTCTTTGCTTGCAATTCCCATTAGTCTTTTCTTTCTCTTCACGTTTATTTTCCTTGCCGCTGTCTCTTTTAGTTTCGTTAAAAGAAGGAGCAACGTAAACGAAAGGGGGCAACAATGGGAAAACTATTCAAGTCAAGAAGAGGCTCTAAGGTCTTGACCACAGTGCTCATGGTAGGCCTAGACTTGCATTGGTGGCTCAAGCAATGGTAAGCCAAGAGCAGCTGCCTTTCTTGCTGCTTCCGTAGAATACTGGCCTTCGAGTCTTGGGTCCATTATTTGGTCAAGCTTGTGATGATCTTTTAACATCGGTCTTCCCCATTTTATCAGGTTTTGCTCTCTTTGTGGCCGGTTCTTGTCCACGGATCGCCTCCGGTGAGTAGCTCTAACAGTACCACTCCGAAACTGAACACATCGCTCATTGTCGTTAAATGACCTGTAAAAAAGATGAGCGTGATTATTAAGAGATTTTTAGGTACTAATTAGTGAAGAACATCATAGATTAAGTTGAATTAAATACCTGTCATTATGTATTTCAGGAGCAGCATAGCCTTCTGTGCCCATTACACGAGTTGAAACGTGTGTGTCATCCCCCTGTGGACCGTCTGTTGCTAATCCAAAATCTGAAAGCTTCGCATTAAAGTCCTGAAGAAAAAAAAGATAAGAAACAATGAGCACTTAATTCTTATATAACCAGAGATCTGTAAAATTCAAGAAAATAAAACATTTAATTACCGCGTCTAATAGAACATTTGAAGCCTTAAAATCGCGATATATGACTGGCTTTACTTCTTCATGGAGAAATGCGAGGCCTTTTGCTGCTCCAACTGCGATTTTTATTCTGGTTAACAAGGCAAAGCTGCCAGAGTACTCTGCATTCATCAACCAAATCATCAACAACATGAAACCAATCGAACTCGATCTAGAAATTATTAATGGAGGAAAATGAAATTTTATATATAGCTTTTAAATAGCTGGGTTTCCAAGTTTCCTCGCTCCATGTATTCATATACCAGAAGCCTATGTTCATCTTCACAGCAGTAGCCGAACAAGTTCACCAGATGGGGATGCTTTAATTGCCCAAGAATTATCACTTCAGCCTAAAAAATAATCAAAACAATTTTATCAATAACCAAGCTTTTGACTGGCTGACTTGAAGATTTAATAACTAAATTGCTTACCAGCCATTCTCTGTGTCCTTGGGATCCATCCAAATCCAAGACTTTAACAGCAACAGGCTGAGCCTTTAATCCAGGCCTAAGCTTGTTAGTGATAAACCCTTTGTACACAGTTCCAAATCCACCTTCACCGAGAAAATTACTCTTGGAGAAATTATGAGTCACCATTTCCAGTTCTCTGAGTGTGAAAACATGGAGGTTGAAGATTGAATTTGATAGATCACTCACCGATAAAGGGGAACCCGGGTTACTCAAATCTGACAGGGATAATCTTTGGGAGTTTGTGGGAGGAGAAACTTGAATTTTTCGTTCAGGAAATTGCTCCTCTGTCTTCAGACATCCTGTGAAAAATGTCTTCAAACTCAATTTCTTAGGACCCATATTGTGTGGAAGTTTATGTATGATTGCTAAGATTGTTTAAATACATATAAAGGCGGATTGGCGGTACTGAGAAATAAAATAAAATTTCTGGTAGTTAGGAATCTGAGGTGGATACTTAAGTCTATAGTTTAATTATAACTGATCTCCTGTTTTTTATAGAGAAACCTTCCTTACAAAGAAATTATATATGTTTATTTAATTCTTTTTTTTTTTTTAAATCCAAATTTAACCGGCTTCGATAGAGACTTGGAATTTAGAATCTTCGTGGCCCCGTCTTGACTTTAAAATAGGAAAAGATTGTTTGGAATTATATTATATTACTATGACCAATAAAAGATGGTGTGATGATTTTTGGTAATTTAATTATTATAGTATGCTTTATTATAATTGCATAGTTTCTGGGTAATTTCGTTTGCTGGTCGTGTAGGGTGTCTGAGAAATCATCTGCTCGGTTAGGCAGAGATTTCAATAGTTTCAGCATGTGTAAATGGAAGAGGGTGACAAGCTCATCCTGTTACAGTATTTTCAACCATCTTTTTTTGAATTTAATCAAATTTTACTTGAGGGTCCTACTGCGCAATATTCCCAGTCTTAGGTTCATGAATTTAATCCCAGACATTGATGAATGCATTTTAGGCCTGTTCGCCAAACATGTATCATGATTTGATGTATTCGGTTCCATTTTTATGTTCTGAAAATTGATCAAATTGGTTCAGAAAAACTAAAAGAAAACATTTAATATTAATAAAAAAAAATTAACTACAGAGTTCACTAATATATAAAAAAAAAAAGCAAAAATTATTTATGTTAAAATTTAAGTTGGATTATTCTAGCGGCAGAATATCGTATTCGTATTGGCCGATTCGTTTCCCTTTTTATAATTATGATCCTAAGATATGATCAGCTGCCACTAAATAACAATCATGACTATAAGGTATAAGCATTAGAATTGCAAAGGCATGGGAATTTTTTTTAATTAAGCACTATCTAAAATCAATTCATGAAAATAGGAACAATTGCTTTATTCTTTTTAAATTACGGTATGATATGATTAGCTCATTCTATAAATAAAAATGTGAAAGTGGAATTAAAATTATTATTTGCCTTTCCAATAAACTCCATCATTAGAGATAAGTTTCCTATGCTTTTAGTCAATTAATCAATTTTGTTGACTCCATTAATACAAGCATATCTAATTTAACGTTATTATATATACTTGTTTAAAGGTCAATTAAACATTAGTTTTGCCAAAAAAATAAAAACAATTAAGCCTTTATCTAATCTATCTTAATTTCTTGGAAGTGGCATAGGTTTTTCCACCCACAAACATTTGTATTGAAAAAAAAAAAAAAAAGACCGATAATTTTAAAGTACAAAATCAGAATGACTTGATATTAATTAGAGAAAGAGATAAGATGATTAAGATGTGTGGGTGAAAAAAGAAAAATTCTATTTGATTTGATGAACTTAATCTCAGACATTGTAAGAATGCGTTTTAGGCCTTTTTGCCAAACATGTATCACACTCTGTTTGATTTGATGTTCGGTTCCATTTTTTTGTTATGAAAATTGATCAAATAAAATGACTATTTTCATTTATTACATATGTATATAAAAGGGCTCAAACAACTCCAATCAAATATTATTCGGTTAGTATCGTTTTTTTGCCAATAAGACCGAGCCAAATGCTTACCTCTGCTTTTAGTGCAACCTATACTCCCAGCATTTTTGTTAAGGTAACGTTTGTTAAATCGATTCAAGTAATTAAATTATTGATAAAAATAAAATCATAAAAATCATATTTTAAAAATCTTTAATTTTTATTTTTGTTGCTAAAATTACTTTTTAAATTTTTGTAAAAATAAAAACGGAAACAAATTTGCCGAACATATTTTTGTTTTATTTTTAAGAAAAAAAATCAAAAATAAAATCGTCCCCGAACGCAGCCTAAGTTGGACAATTCTGGCGGCGGGATATGGTATTGATGGATTTGTTTCCATTTTCAGAATTTCTCTCTCTTTTTTAGTTGAATTTTGTTCAAATTAAGAAAAAACATGAGAAGCACAAAATCTAACTGGACTATATATAATTATGATCCTAAAATATGATCAGCTGCCACTAAATAACAATCATGAGTATGAGGTATTAGCATTAGAATTGCAAGGCATGGGAATTTTTTAATTAAGCACTATCTAAAATCAACTTATGAAAATAGAAACAATTGCTTTATTCTTTTTAAAATACAGTATGATATAATTAGCTCATTCTATAAATAAAAATGTAAATGAGTTTTAAATTATTATTTGCTTTTTCAATTAAATTTCATTAAATTCACAAAAGAAAACTCCATCATTAGAAATAAGTTTCCTATGCTCTTAGTCGATTAATCAATTTTGTTGACTCCGTTAACACAAGTATATCTAATTTAACGTTATTATATATAATTGTTCAAAGGTCAATTAAACATTAATTTTGCCAAAAAAAAAAAAAACAATTAAGCCTTTATTTAATCTAACCTAATTTCTTGGAAGTGGCATAGGTTTTTCCACCCACAAACATTTGTATTGAAAAATAAAAAATAAAAAAGACCAATAATTTTAAAGTACCAAATCAGAATGGCTCGGTATTAATTAGAGAAAGAGATAAGATGATTAAGATGTGTGGGTGAAAAGGAAATTCCACGGTTTTAAAGTGGGCCAAATTATGAATAATCACAAAGAAGTTTTGCAGAATGACTTGATATTAATTAGAGAAAGAGACGATGATTAAGATGCATGGGTGAAAAGGAAATTCCATGGTTTTAAGCGGGCCAAATTATGAATAATCACAAAGAAGTTTTATAGTCTATGGAACCATCTTTTTGGGAGTTCATACTTCTAGACTATCAAAGTCGCCATTATAAAGAAGCCTTGTGCAATTGAACAGCAAAGCATACCACTTCTAGGTTCCCATTTCTTTTCTTTTCTTTTTTTCTTTCAAAAAATTAAAAAGAAAAAAAAACTATAAAATGGTCTGGTCTTCGCATAATAATCATCTTTCTTTTCTTCTTATCTAACTTATTTTTTTTAATTAAAAGAGTGAAAAAATTTAAACTCCGTATTTTTCTCGTCGTATAATATATATTTTTTAATTGTATTATTTCCGCACACTGTATATATAAAAAAAATAAAAAGATAAATTAATTGTTAAATGCAACGCACTAAATTATTTCTCAAGAATATGAATACATTTGTTAGATCGGTTTATAAAGATGACAAACATAAATCCATTCGCTTAAATGTAAAACGACATTTTGTTCATAAAATAAAATTCACTTTTTATATATAATATTTTATCATTAATTTGGTTTATAACAAAAATATAAACCATAAAATAAGAGTCATAAAAGACAAATTAAAGGTAATTACGAATTAGGGGTCAACTCATAATTGGCATGAAATTCAAATATTCTTGCTTGACGGGTTAATGGGGGAAAAGGGAGAAGGAAATCCAATACTTTTGAAATTTCTAATAATAGGTCTAATCAAAGTCTTATGTGGATGCAACTTTTTGTGACAAAACGCCAATCCTTATTAACCTTCTTTCCATACTTGGTGATTAGGGGTGTACAAAAACTTATCCGATCCGATATATCCGGATGGAGTTAATCGATTTGTTAGAATCGGTTCGATTATTATAGTGGGTGTTAGTTGGGTTTTGGATCGGGTGAAACCTGAATAATCCGAATTTTTAATATATAAATAAAAAACTTATAATTTCCCTATAATATTAAATTATTAATTAATATATAATATATATTTAATATAATTTTGAAATTGTTAGTTTGTTATATTTTTAAAATATTTTTATGGTATTTAATATTATTTATTTATATTAATTTAAAATTTTAATTTAAATATGTAAATTAAAAAATAAGAATTTTGGGTTAATCGAATTGTTCGAATCGGGTCCGAAAAATATTGGATTATTCGGGTAGGGATCCGATATTTATGTAGGATAGGATCAGGTGAGAAAAATATGTAAATTTCGGATTAGTCGGATTCACCCAAACCCGACCGATGGACGACAACGCCTTACCTAAGCATCAGCCGATAATTAAATTAATGCAAGAAATTTGGTAAATGGATTTGTATGTGAAAATTCATGAGCATTTGCAGGACGCATCTTATTAGATTTAGACCCAAGGAAAAATAAATTATATATAATAATAACAGTTGCCTATTTAGAAGTTAGAATTTTATCTAAAATCTTAATTTTCTACTGGTCATCATGCCCCAAATTCTTGATTCCAAGTGTATAATGATGGGTCTGTTTTGACAATTTGCAGCATTATATCATCAAATGCAGGAAATTAAGGAGGATAGATTTAGATGTTCTTGTATTTTCCATGGGACTAATATTTTTAATTCTTTTTCTTTTTTTTTTTTAATTTTGGTTGTCCGTATGCATTATTCGTGTATCACTTGAACACGAGTGGGGTAGATTATATTATATTTTATAAAAGAAATGACCGGAGGATTTTTAGACTCCTTCAAACCTCTGCCTCTGCTGGTGCCTTTCTTTCCCTTTATTTTATATTCTCGGCTTTCAAAAGGACGAATTTGTGGCCGGTCCGAACATTGCTACCGTGTGCACCAATTTGATAAATTCAACCGTTCATTGGTCAATACGTACCGTTATATTAAAAGAAAAATGTTTCTTCTCCATGATTGAACGGTGCACACAGTAGGTACAGGGACACGGTAGCACACACTAGCTGGATACCACAAGTGAAAAAAAAAAAAAAAAAAAAATATATATATATATATATATATATATATATATATATATATATATATATATATATATATATATATATATATATATATGAAATTTAGGATTAATACATAAATTTCTCCTCAAACTATTATCATTTATTAAATTTTTCTTTTAAATTAATTGCATATTAAATTATTTTTATTAATTTATTGAAAATATATAATTACCCTCATAGGAATGCATGTCAATTTACAAAAAAAAACGCTTAAAAAATATATTTCAAACTCTAACAGAGAAATAATTAATATTTTTAACAAATTTTAGTAAAATAATTTAATATTTTTAATAATATAAAATATAATTTTTACATTGTAAACGTATTCGAATAGTTAATCTGATATTTTTAAAAGTAATTTACAATTAATTCAAAAGAAAAATCTTATTAAAAAATAATAGTTTAGAATATATTTTATTTTTATGAATTTGTTAAAAATATCTTATTACTTCCTATAAGAACACTTATTAGTTCACAAAAAATGAATGAAAAATACATCCCAAACACTAATAGAGAAATAATTTCATATTTTTAATAAATTTTAGTAAAATAATTTAATATTTTTAATAATATAGAATATAATTTTTACATTTTAAATAAATTTCAGTAGTTAATATGATATTTTTAACAAATTCAGAAAATAATTTAACATACAATTAGGTAAAAAAAAATCTGATAAAAACGATAATTTAGATAGTAATTTATATATTATCCCTAAAATTTAATAATAAAAAACAGAACAGAGCTTGATATTTGAAAGGAAAAAAAATTAGAATGAAATGAAATAAAATAATAGATAGTAACTAAATCGAGCCATGAATTAAAATCGAATTATAATGAATTAAATTATGAATTGATAAATATTTTATGAGTTATAAACAAATCAAATTGAATCATGATTTAACTGAACCATTATTGCACACACCTAATCGAACTAGTCAAATTTTATGACGACGTCCATTAAAAGCAAGATATGTTATATTTATATTCACATTATATAAAAAAATAAAAAAAAATAAGATAATAACATCTCACGAAGGATAAAAAAAAAACAACACATTTGTAAAATAAAAATTGTATTTCACTTCACTTTTTCTTTACCCAAAATACGGATGGCCTAATAGAAAAACTCTTAAGCTCTTTTCGCCAAAAAGGAACTTGTTTGCCGGAAATATACAGCTGCAATAGAACACATACATTAATTAATTCAAAGAAGAAAAGAAAAAACGAAACAATTTGCAATATCTTAGAGAGCTAGGTTCATAAATACCTCGACGGCCACAAAAATCAAAAATATAAGAAAGGTTATTTACACAGAAAGATCCCTGCAACATTGAGTTCTGCAAGTTACAAGACATTCTAGTAAAAATTGTTACAGGTTGGTTATGTTCTGATAAGATAAGAAAGAGCTGTTTTAAGTATTTACATACCTTTGCTAAACTGGATTGCCACACAAAATTGAAAAAATCACCAGACAAATTTGGCCCAAAAGACGGTGAGGTTTATTATCTGGATACTGCTATCTGAAAACAAGGCTTCCATTCTGTTGGAGCCTGAGATTTTCGATCAGTGACTGGTAAAATGATTTCAGTCCCTTGAAATCGTTACCCTGAGCAGGCGAACACCAAAAAATAGATCACAAGTTAGAGCTATTTAACTCCATCAATCAATTCTTTACCGCGGATATTTCCCCACAACTTGTATGGGAAAAAGACGCAAGTAAATTATAACATATGAAATAGCTAGAGTAAATTTGCAGCCTGCAAGTTTTTTAACGAGAAAAATATGTTCCAACCATCTCAAGTCGTGCACAAACACAAAAACCAATGGTGGAAAAATATAAAGATTTTTTACCTGCAACTTTTGACGGTATTGTTGCACCAAATCTTGAGGGCAGCATGTGGATGGGAAGACTTTTGATAACAAATGAACAAGGAAAGCATCACCAAACTTCTCATACATGACCTTCTGCGCCTGAACTATTTCTCCAAACAAAACAAGCTGGCTCACAAAGAACAGTTCATTAATTTTAGTAGTAAACTCAAAGCACCAGGCAATACCCACACATACACAAATTTTATCCGGCAAGTCCCAAAGAGGTTTCTTAATTCCAAGCTTTCCAAAATAACCTTACATCCATACCAGAGTCTAAATATTACTGTGCACAGCATCAACCTCAACAATACCAGTTACCATATAAATATTTAACAAAAAAAAAGAAAAAAAGAGAGAGTTTCAATATGCCCAGAGTAATTGATATTTCTACTTGTTTCCTTATACTTACATTACACTACCACAAAGAACAAGGTACTTTCCCAAATAACATGTATAATACATGTATCACTTGGTGACCCAAAACAAAAAAAAAAAAGAGGAGGTTATCACCCTTAAAATGATTATTCCAAAATAAAATCATATTTTGCTCCATAGCACACCACTATATTTAGCAGCAAAACAGTTTGCTAGTAAACCTACAGTGAATGACCAAAAAACCAGAAATCTATTGCATGATACTCACAGTATTTGCGTCTTGGAACTCGAAGGATTTGTCAAGCACGCTATACAAACAACAGTCCATTGCAAAGGCCTCGATTACAAAACTTTGGAAACCAGGTACCTGAATATGATTTAACTCCATTATAGCGATAATCTTACCAGTAAAAACCACTAAGAATTAGATATAAAAAGTAGACAAACCTTTTCTTCACCACAAGGTTTGGAGCACCAATCTTTTATCAATCTAATGAATATCTGTACACATGCCTGAATTACAGAGCACAAAAATGTTACAACAAGGACAAAACCATTGTAATCATTTAAAATACTGAACATTCATGCCTATTAAGAGATAGATAATAAAGGCCGGACACACCTTTCTCACAAGAATATCCTTGTGATTACAAGCTGTGTACAGTAGCAACCGCATCAGTGAATCCAGATAGCTCCTGCTTTTAGGTGAAAGGAAGACAGAAGATAGATCATGTGTAGCTATCACATGAAGAAATGTGTACAATGTCTTCTGAAGTTCTTGTAGTTCACGGATTTCCTATACAACCAAGAAGAAACAATTCAATCTATTGTCATCAAGACAATAATATATAAGTTATGAATTGCAGCCAAAGAATCCCGTTTACAAGAAAACAAATATGAATTAATATTGATAAATAGCTAGCATACTGTTAAAACAGTGCACATTCATGCATTAGTAGAGAAAGAACCACTCACAAATGGTGTCTAAGAAACCATGCATAGAACAAGAGATCCCCGTTCAATAAACCTCATGCATTAAGAAACATAGCTGAATTCAGTTTCACATACCTCAGTATTGGTGCCAGGTCCAGAAGGAAATGCATCCTTTGGTATAACACTTAACACCCTGCCAGCAATGGCTGGGAAAACTTCCTCCACTATGTCATGAACTGAGGTATTGAATTTGCAAATAAGTTGATTGAGGAGTACAAGAAAACCAACCATTTCCTTTGGCTGCAAAAGAACAAAATATTTCACGATCAGGTCTTTCTCTCGCAATAGAAATAACGAGAGTTATGTAATTAGCAAAGTATCATATTTAACATCAAGTCCATGACAAATTCCTGCAGCATTGACCTACTATCTTTCTCAAACGGCAAGTTCTCTTCTCATGCAAGAAACTTAACAGGCCATAATGTCAAGTGATTTTGACACCTCAGGTTCCAGATAGCAAGATATCATACAAAGCCAAATACTCCTTAGAAAAGGTTTAGTGCAAAGCACAATGAAAATATAAAGAACACCCAATACTGCAAGGAGCAAGGGCAATAAATAACTGCAAGTATAGAACATAGATGACCTAGAGTTCATTTGGCTTTGTCTGATTGTTAAACTCAATGAGTTTCCATTCACATTTGGCCAAAGAATCTAATCTCTGAGTAAGCCTCTCAAGGTTTGAAAATAAATATCCAATGAAGTAATAAAGCCATTGATGAACATTCTTCAGCTCAAATAAACAATACGAAAGCAACTTTACTTGCAGAAACTTAACTTACGCTGCAGCAGAAAAAATTTAAATATGCTCAAATATATAGGATATCATAAGAATGACGATGAAGATTTTGTGTGCTCCCACAACCAAACACAAGGCATTTACATATGCATACCCTCCACAACTGATAGTCAATCCCACACCTGGAAGTCAGTCCCTGACAAAGTGACAATACCAAAATAATTCTCTATTCCAATTCTATGTGAGGACACAATCTCTATAATTCTAATTTCTAAAAGCCCATAAGGTCAATGTGTGCTACATGAAGGGTGCATTTTTTTTGCACCAATCACATTACCATATCGATCCCAGTGAACTTTGAGCCTCTTCATGCAAGGTCACAAAATACAAGCAAAGAATAAGGGATGTGTTTCAGACCCATACTCCAAACAGTGGTAAAAGCAATTTAGCAGCAATTCATTTACTATACCTCACATTCTGCAAGCAACTGCTCCAATGCCTTTGGAAGGTAAGGGAATACAGATGGCCCTAAAGTGTCCACCATCCGATGTATGAAGGATGTCACCTGAATACCATGAATTCTAGCTTTAGGCAATATGTATAACCACTAATGTTAAATCTGAATACTCCAATGGCTCCATGTCTTACTCTTTACCTTAGTCCGGAGAGGCTCTATCTTTGGGAACACAACAAGAATTTGAAGAAGAACATCTAGTGTCTGAATAGAAATGAGAGAATATTTAATAAAAAAAAATGAATAAAAAGGGGAAAGAATTAATGCATAAAAGTTATTGAGGAGAAAGTAGGGAGAAGAATGAGTAAAAGTGACCATTTGAGGGCATTCAAACCTTTATGCCACCATTTTAAGGAAGGTAAATTGATAAATGTGAATCCGTGCAGGTGCAGTGAAAACAGTGAAATATACAAAGTCACAAAATCATTAGCTCCTCAGTTTTGCACTATATGACAGATGTATGCATAGGAATCCAAGGATCAGAAAACATAAGAGATTTAGCACCAACCTGTTTAAACATGAGACCTATTGCAGGACGACTTGCAGTTACAAGACGCTCGCTGAAACCCTGTTATAACAAATTGAAATTGTGAGAACAAAATGCATTTATTTGGAATCAAATTGCTGATTAATTCAAGAACTCATCAGGAAATAACTTTGAATCATGCTTGATGTGCTTTTACGCTAAGAAGGACAAAGCAACAGAACCAGAAAATCGAAGGTTAATGTTGTTAGCCTGCCATGAAGATCTAACTTATTGAAATCGGTGTGCTATTTGCATTAATGAAAAAATAAAGCTTGTATTTCATCTCATATATACATATATAAAACGACGACGATGACGACAACAACAACAACTTAAAGGAAAAAGCGAACCATAGCAAAGCAGTATAGAAAGCCATTGAACAGGAAAAGACCTTGCTGAGTGCATTAATTGCCATGATTATTTGCTGAATATTTATGATTTTAGCTGACTCCTCTGAATTTTGCACTTTGGTGCTCATAAGCAAAATCTCAACCTGGATTAAACCAACAATTCAGAATGAAACAAAAATGGTTCTACAATTGGGCACACAGCATAAAAATGTGCAAACTTGTTTTGGAAATGCTTACAACATATTCTTTGCAAATGTAGTAAGCATGCATATTTGAAAACATTAATAAAGTTTTAACGGATATCAATTCATGGGCTAGAAAATATATGAGGAAAGATGAACAGTAACAATGAGGCTTCAAGAAGCTAAAACTAGCTATAACCTGGTGACAAAGAGGATTGAGCAATGAAGAGAGATAATCAGCTTGTTTTTCCAGAGGGACATCTTCCATACCAATCAACAGACCGATTGCCTGCAAACAGTCAACATATGTATTGAAACAATTAACACTGATGAAAGTTTGTACAGATTGAAAAGTACCATCACATTTGAACTATTTCTCATTTAAGAACTCCTTTACATCTTGAGTTCAATTGCATGTGTGAATTAGAGAGAGAGAGAAGAGAAAGGTAGAAGAAGCAAGAAAAGACCTCAAAAATGTGGCTACCATCTTCAGATCCTGAAAATTCATTTGTCACATAATCCATACTTGTAAACTGAGCAACTGTATCTTGCAGGCTCTGTCAAGTTACAGGAACAAGTAAACATTAGTAAAAAATATTAACACTGCACAATATATGTTAGATGATTCAATGCTATATACAGTTAGACATTTTTCTCCATACCTGCAAAATTTTCTCTATAAAAGGCACAAGCTTTGCTTTTAGTAATTTCACGACCCTCATAAACAAATAACTTGCTCTACGACTGACATGAATGTTTTGATGATGAATTCCTCTCTCATCTAGAAAGGCAGCCAGAACCAAGGGGACATACTGTGTATTCTCCTGAACAAACTTCATATATCTTGTCATTGTCTCTAAATACACGAGGGCAACTAACCTATTAGAATGGCATGAAAACCTTGTTGAAAGGAGCATTGAAACTAGTTCACCCAGCAACCCACTTCCACTTCTCATGGCTTCATCGCTTATTGATTCTCCAAGTGCATATAAAAGAGAAAGTGCAGCTTCCACCTCTTCAACATTTCTCTCCGATCTCGAGGCAACAGCACTTGCTAAAGAATTTCTAATAAATACTTGAGTAACCTCAGGAGCCACACGACCCACACTGCGAAGCAACACAAATAAATCCTTTCTAAATTCTACAATCCTATCTTCCTCTTCTCTTCCAATCTTATCCAAAATATCAAGATTATGACGATACATAGGATCATAACAAATCTGTGTGCGGATGACTTCCAATATCTGACCCATGTAGTGTACTTGTTTCTCTCTCAAAGGAGAAAGACTTTTCATTGTGGCAACATAACCTGAAAGAAATTGTACGATGCTAAATGCAGTGTCCACTTCACAGTTCTGCATTACATAAAAAACTGAGGGTAAGACCTCATTTAAAAGATCCAATGAAGCCACCTTAGCATCCTGCCCAGTCACTCGTTTATAGCATTCTAAAACCTCCACTGCATACCCAGTAATCAGTGCAGCTATTTTTGCTACTAACTCTGAGTCACTATCCCCAGTTACTAAGGGAAAAACTCGACTGATCTGGAGTCTCTGCAGTATCGTAAGCTTTGACTGAGGATCCATCCGCTTAGAAACCACAGCCAACACACACCCAGCTGCTGCACCCTGAAGTTGCTCAAATTCTCCATCAACCAATATCAACTCAAACAACAATGGCATAAATGCATCATTCACAATTAACCCAATATCAATCCATGAAATATACCTCCTCAGTGAATCTAACACAGTTGAACAGAGTTCAGCATCAGACTTTCTATACATAGATACAATGTCATACCATGCTTTCACTATCTGGCCAACACATTGCTGCCGCATTGCATCCTTAACCCGACTGGCTGCCCCCAACTCTTCCGCTGTCCGAGGATAGTCTAAACTAATTAATTCATCATCAAGTGAATTCAGAACCCGACAGAACATATCGATAACTGTAGGCCCTTTGCTTAAATGAGGCAAAAAATCAACAAAAACGGAGGACCAAATTAATGGGTACTCAAAATAAATCAGAGTAACCAAAACCTGAGCAAGCTTGTTCTTGATAAATGCAGGACCCTCTAAAACCTTGGCAGCATTGCTAGCATCAAAACAACATAAAGAAAACACTGATGTCCTAACAAAATCTCTCTCCTCCAAACTTAACAAAGCATATTTAATCCTAATCACCTCTTGTAAAGTCTGTAAACACCAAAACTGAACTTGAACGATGTTGCAAAAACACAATTTCTCTATACAAATCTTACATACTGCCGGGGTTTCCTTAATTTGCTGACAGAAAGAAACTGCCTGAGATTTCAGCGATGAATCTATAGTGCCGGATTCATCAAAACTTATCAATATTGCTTTTTCAACATCGTCCATGGCTTATTATGCCAGTTAGACCCCAAAATCCAATGAGGATTTTTTTGTTTTTTAAATCCTTTTCCTTAAAGACTGAGACATAAACCAATAAATGCTTGAAAGGGTTTAATTTAAATTCTTGTTATTGGGGTTTAAGGGTTTAGAAAAAGGCTTACCTCTTTAGGTGAAAGGACAGATCTTTAAATAATGTGTGGGATTGTTGAAGTAAAAGACTAGGGTTGTGCTGGAGAAGAGAGAAAAACCCTAAAAGGGGGCGTGTTTGGATTGTGATTAACTTATAGTTTATCGACTTGACAGAGAACGAAAACATGTAGAAACGGTTAAAAAAACAAAAGGACGAAGAAGGGAGGGAGAAGAAAAGAGGCGTCTGCCTGCGCTATCAAAATACTTAAACACCCCTGTGTTTTTAAAAAATCACAACTAAGCGGTGATGGGCCTCAGCCCGGGCCCATCTTGCAGATTTATATAGATGAGTGATTAATGGTAAAGTAATTAATTTTGGTACTAAATTTTATGGCACATGCTAAAGTTATTATTTTTTGTTCTTAAATTTATTATGTGATCACACTCTGACATTATTTATGATATTTCTTTCAGCATAAATTGCTACTTATACTCGTAATCACTTAATTTAATATGAAAATATTAATTTTTAAAAGTAATTTATTGCGTACTTTTTTAGAAAAATAAATATTTTACATACTAATATTAGTAATGTATTTATCAAATTTTCTTAGTAAATAAATAAATAAATCGGATGTGTACATAAACTTTGCAGTTTACACCAAACAAACAAGAAGGAAAATAAAGGTATTTTAAGGCTCAAGGTAATAAATTTATGTGTCATTTAAAATAAATTTATCTCAATTTAAACGTTATTTTAAATTACATTAATACATTTTTATTGTTATTATTTTTACACTAATTACATTTTCTTATAAATTGAATGACACACATTAGTCGAACATTTTTAATGTGCGCGCGTTACGCTCGCTGTACGTCTTTCCATGTAAGTCCACGGGCCATTCATTCATTTCGTTTTATTTACTTTTGCGTTTGAATTGATGTTATTTATGGGCCTTCGGATCACCCATTTAGAAGGAGAGTAAGTGGGAAACAAAGTTAGTAGGCCCATTCACCTTAGGCCGTGTTTGTTATGAATGCATTAGGCCTATAGTGTGTACTAAACATTCTATTCATGGCCCCTCTATACAAAACACATGGCAGATATGAACTTGATCCACAACCCTCGCATATGAATTGGATCAATAGAATTTTGCACAATAAAAATACATAGTTATTCAATAAATTCTTATTTAGACTCAATGTATGGCCTCCATATATAAATCAGATCATATCAATATAAAAATAATAATAATAAAAAATGATATCCCCCTTTTTCAAAATTCAAAATTTTTCATTTTTTTAATCTAATTTTAGAACTGTCGCCCATCTATTTACAGGTTGAATCCACTCTTATCTTACATCTTACTTTTTTATTAAATTTATATTTGTGTTTTAAATTTTTTGTCTATTTTTTTAAATTTTTTATAATAATTTTCATATCGATATATATCTAAAATTTTAATTTTATTTGTTATTTTTTATTTGTATTTTTTTTTTGTTTTGGTTTCAATAAATTTAGATCTAAAATTTTTTATTTTTTATTTAATTTTCGTATTTGTCCATATATTATTTATATTTTTATAAATTTGATTTATTTATTTTATATTAAATGTAATTTAAACTTTTTATCATGTAAGTTTGTCTTCTAAATGTGAAAGTTATTGTTTTCACCTATGAAAGTTTTCGTTTTTCTGAAATGAACTTTTTCATAGATAATAGATGAATTGAATTTTTTGCTATGTTACTGTTATTCACTGTTTTCATCGAAAAAGTTTTAAAATATATTACAATAGTTTTATTAATTTCGCATATTTTATTTATTTTTAAATTTTTTAAATTTATTTATAATTTTTAATTATATTTTTTTATATTATTAATAAAAATTTAATTTGCATTAAAAAATTATGCATAACAGACAGTTATTGCCTGTTATTCAATAAGTCTTAAATTATTATTATTATTATTATTATTATTTTCAATGAAATAAATACTGTTAGGTCCGGTTAATGCACCGGCCATATGAAATAGCATATGGGAAATGAAAAGGGGATGCATGAACAGTAGCGTGGCGGGAAAGTAATTTTGACGTCGAGAACCACATGCATAAATTTGGCTTGCACGTTTCAAAACGAATTCTTCTACGCAAATACTTTTTTTTTTGGATTTCTACTATGATTCAGCCAATAAACACGTTAATTAAACGTTGATGGAAACTGTTGTGTTTTTATATGCCATCCCTCTTTTTTCTTTCTTTTTTTTTTAGTTGCTTACTTGTCAAGATAATTAACCCGACCATATATAATTAGACAATGTTGATTTATGCTTAATACTCGTCTAATATTTTATCTTTTTTTGATTAAATTACCATTTATCTATATCGCTATCAGGTTTTATTTTCTTCCCCTTTGACTTCTTCTCTTTCAAGATAACAAAGTTTATTTATATAAGCACTTGATCAATAATGACTAATTAACTATTACTCGTCTAAGCTTATTATCTAAACGAAATTAAGACCCAATTATGTATTTATAATTTAATAAAGTGTTAAGTGCTCTAGAACTATGATTTGTCACGCTTTAATCAACTGGGACCACTTTAATTAATATTTAATGACATGTATACATAACCTTTTACATTGTCAATTAGAAAGTTCAGCCAAGTTTAGTTGAATAGATAATTGGAGATTTCTGTTTAAATTATAAATTCGCTTAAGTTGAAAAAATTTTAATTTGAAATGTCAAATTTAAAAAAAAAATGATTTTCTTTATGGGCCCGGATGATGGGATGAGAGAAAATTCTCATAATTATTATTTTTTTATTATTTTCTAGAAGGGAAACATTCTCATAATTAAATGAAAAAGCTATTGAATTTTGATTTAGTGGATCCGTAGACTTTTTAAGACATTTTGTTGAAAATAATAGTGGCCTAACACCATTGAAATTATCAGCTTTCTTACAAAATAGCGGTATTTGATTTGATGAATTCAAAAATAAAAATGACAAAGATATATGATATTGCTAATTTATTTGAATTAAATTGAATAAATTATTCACGAACTAAAAAATGTTATGTAAAATTAAAGAAATTATTTGAATTAGAACATAATGTGATATAAGCGGATTAATGCAAATAAAAAATATTTTTAAATTATATCACACTTAAACTATTTTTCATTCGAATAGAAAAAAGTTACAAAACAACAAAATATTTACAGTTGAATTTTTAGCATACCATTTAAGTTACGTGTTGGTGGTTAAACAAAAAAAGACAGGAAATAATGATTAAGATGATGATGGTGATGTTTAAATGTTAATTCTAAAATAATTTATAATCACAAAAGATCAACCAAAGGAGGCAATCAGCTGTTTCATTTGACAAAATTGATCCCACATGTTTTCCTACGTTTTCACTTTCCAGATTCAGTCCCTATATCACTACCAAACATTTAAATGGGTCCTACAGAGTTTCCACGGCTGATCAACGGCCCAGATTCTTCCGTAGGTGGAAGCATGGAATCCGAATCCAAACTTAGAAATGAGCGGCTCGAGTTGCGGGCAGCTAGAAATAAACTCGTGGAGCGAGCTGTGACCATACCCAAACAAAACCCGCACCTACTAGCCAACAAGTGTAAGGAGCACGGGTTGACCATGTGGCATTGGCGTCTGTTAATTTCCCGCCGCGTGCTGAGCGTAACATTCCACGGAAGCTTAATATGACGGAAAGGACAAACAAAGATTCAAGAAAGAGGGAAAAATGAGTCCTGCAGTCCTTATCATGGGCTAGCCCAGTTCTAGAGAGCCTCTCGAAGCTGGTGGACTTCCAGTTCTCTTCCCATCTGCCTATCATGTCAATTCTCAATAATGCCCTTATATTTCAACATTTTTTTTAAAAAGAAAATTTCACGTACCTTATTTTTCTGAAAATAAATCAATAAATAATAAAATTTTCCTTTTTTTTTTCGTATTGCGGCAATGTTAGTATTTATTAGAAACCATCTATAATTCAAATGATTAAAAATTTGATTATTTTTTGAATTAATCGGAATTTAAATTCTATTATTTTTACTTTTAAAAAAGTAATTATAATAAAAAATCATAGTATTATAATATATTTTGAACTGATTCTTTTGTTTATTAAGAGGTAATATAAATAATTATATTCAGGCATCATATTCTCCAACCAATGATATTAAAATATGGTATAATTTATTTTCACTATGAAGAGGTATAATATTTAATATTTATGACTGTAAATGTCATAGTACAAATACAATTGATCAAGTGTGGACCTCTAAATTAAATTACCATGGTTAAGAAATATTTATTGCCAAAGGAAATGAAATGTGTTTGAAAGAAAACTGAAAATTCCATATATCGGACAAAGAAAACTAGAAATTCCATAAATCTGACAAAGAATAAAAACTAACACGATGTGTTAATAAAGAATAAGAAATCTATATACTTTTTCTGAATTATGAGATCGAAATATTTAATTTTGTTAGTGCTAAAGGAATAAAATCTTATATAATCGTTTGGTCAGTCACGTAGATTTGCCAGCTTCACGCAGATTACAAGATTTCCAGATTTTTATAAAGATTCATTGGATTCCTCATCCTCAAATTGATTCTAGTAGACCATCCCCAATTGCACATAAAAATGTTACTGTACCATCTATTAATATCCATAAATATGGACCGTCAAATAAAGTTAAAAATAAAAAAATAAAATTTTCATTCGATGGTTAGGATTCTATGCGCACCGCTAAAAACAGTGAAATAATAATCCCTTAATAAATAAATAAAATATCGACACGTGGTCCCCAGTCCAGCGCATGTCATCCAAAAGCAAAATTGCAAAAGAGGACAATCCACCTAATGGGAGGGTACCTTAATCCGAATGAGTTCCAATGCCATTTGACATTCTAACAATGGATTAAATAATAATTAATAGGTGATTAATAAGATATTTAAATAATAAAGAACATGCTTAAGAGGATAAGAGCAAAATTAAACTTTAAAAAAAAAACAATACTCCACCAATTAATTTAAATTATTAATTAGCCATAAAATTCTAAGACAATAATAATAGAATTGTATGACATTGGTGTACCTAAGGCTACTTGCTGACTTTGATGTGGAAATTTCGTCATATTTTCAGTTTTTTTATTACTTATATATTTATTTATATTATTGCGTGTAAACTTCTTCATTGGAAGGAAAATGTCGTCTTCCTAAACCAATCGCTGAATAAATATTATCTTCTTCTTCTTCTTCTTCTTTTTTTTTCCCCTTTTAAAAATAGAAATGTTTTTTTAGGGATCTGATATGCCCTTTTCGTCTCATAGATTTATTTATCTTTTAATTAATATTAAAAAATTATTTAATATAATTTAAATCAAATTTTATCTATATTTTTTTTAATAATATATCCATAATTAATACGAGCGTATTGATCTCTGTATAATACAAGAACCATAAAAAATTACTGATTTTAGGCCCATTTGGTAAATGTAAAGTAGATAATTTAATTATAGTTTAACAAACATTAAAAAAAGGAATGGTGACTACCTCTTTTGACAAATAAAAACGAAAAATAGATATAAAATATTTATAAGGCAGAGGGAGTGCATAATATATTCAAAAAAATTTAATATAATTTATAATAGTTTGCATTTACTAACTCAGTTTAATCAAATATTAAATCTACTATAGATGAAAATTAAAGCAATTTAAGTTATATTATATATTGCATGTAAAAGACGTTTATTTATTTATTTATGTTTTTGATAATGTAAAAGATATTTATCTAATTAGAGTCCAAAATTATATTTGTATAATCAATTATTTCAATTTGTGTCATCCTAATAATAGATTTAATTTTTTTTTTCCTCTTTGGGCAATTAATTTCAACAATTACATAAAACGATGACTCCATAACATTAGGATGCATAGTAACTATATATATATATATAAGTTATTATTATCTAATTACTGGATAAGAAATTACTTTATATGGAGCCTATTTTATTATTTACTAAAAATAAGTTAAAATTTTTCATAGAAAAACAAATTTTGTTTACTTTCATTTTACATACATATTAAGAAATGGTAGTTATTAATAATTTTTTTATAATTTTGTTGTTATATTCATTTTAAACATTAAATATGTAATTAAAATTATAAAATTATAGATAATAATATAATATGAAAATTTTAAAATATAATTAATAAAATAACATAATATAATAAATAATTTATAAATTAACTATAGTATATAAATAATATTTCGAAACATATTAAAAAAAAGTTAACAAAAATTATGGAACAACCGAATAACAAAAAGATAAATAAGACTACTACTCAAAAGAAAAAATCCAGTTAACGATACCGTTATATCTAGTACCCAACAAGGATAATACCGTAATTTTACTATACGTTTCATGGCCACCAAGCAATTAAGAACAGAGGTGAAAGAGAGGGAGGGGAGAGATTGTCACACAAAACCAAAGAATAAGGTCCTTCCTTCTACCTCTCCCTATCCGTACAAAATCTCTGCGTCTTTGACTCTTATTTGTTTTCAAATTTTGCGGTTTATTTCTGTAAATTCTTTTCGGCTTACTTAATTTCTGCGTTCATTCTTACAATCAAACAAAATCTTTTTATTTTTGTATATATTAGCTGCTTTTCTTCTCCTTCCTACCTCCAGAACTTCAGAAACTCTCTGGAGCCTTTCATTTACTTGCTTTTTTATTGGTTTGTATATAATATTAAACAACAATTCAGTGTTGGGTTACCTAGGTTTTTGTTAACCCTTCTCGATCCAATTGGATCTCTCGAAAACAAATTTAGTTAAAGACACAGGAATTTTCTTTCTACAATTGGTGCCTTTTTGGTCAAATTTTAGTGGGTCTTTGTCACTGGGAACATTTTACTTGATTTGGCCTGTGATCTGAACCAAAATCTGGTTTCAATTGAGCCATGGCTGTGTCAACAATAGCTTTATACGCGATCCCACCTAGCAGTGTGTGTTCAGCGCCACATCCATGCCAAATCAATGGCCACGCGACGTGCGATTTTGAATTGAATCCGAGATCTTCATCAACAGCATCATCAAGTGCATCTTCTTCTCAAAAATCCGTGGTTGGTGGCCTTTCGTGCTTGTTTTCGTCTTCAACAGTGAAACATGCGTCGTTTTCAGGTGATAGAGAAGAGCTTGGGTCATTGTGGCATGATAGAGGAGAGGATTTGAAGGAATTAAGCAGTTCATTTCGCTATTCACCGAGTAAATATCTCGGCGGATCTTCTCTGAAGAGAGATCAAAGTCCGATTTCAGTGTTGCAAGGTCCAGTCTCTTGTTCTAGTAGCCCTCCTATGAGGATTGCTCGTGAAAGGGGTCCGGATGTGGGTTTTCATAGCTCATTTCGGGGTGGTGCTAGTGGGTTGTTTAATGGATTTGTGAGACATGCGTTGGGATCTTGTGTTGATTATGATTCACCAACTCTTGAGGTCGATACTGCCGGGACTGACTTGGGTTCTTCATCTGTTGCTGTGGACGATTTGACATTTAATATGGAGGATAGCTTTGTGGAGTCTAATAACGAGCCTTATGCCAAAGAATTGCTATTAAAAGCACAGTTAAGGCACAAAATTTTTTGTGAAGACTTTGTTATCAAGGCTTTCTATGAGGCTGAGAAAGCACATAGAGGACAGGTGAAGTAGGATTTTCTGGGGTTAGATTGAACCCCTCTCTCTTTTTCTTTTTTCTTTTTCCCCCGGATTTCGTTGTAGTTTTGTGGGCTTAAAAAAGTTTTATTTTTTGGTTTCTTCTAGATGAGGGCAAGTGGAGATCCCTATTTGCAGCATTGTGTGGAGACTGCAGTTTTGCTGGCGATGATTGGGGCTAACTCGACTGTGGTTGCTGCAGGGCTTTTGCATGACACTCTTGATGATTCTTTTTTAGGCTATGACTACATATTCAGGACATTTGGAGCAGGAGTAGCCGATTTGGTGGAAGGGGTGAGAAACTGAGCTCGTGTATGCTTTGTTTATGCGATGCGCAGTTGTTTGTTCATCTTGTTTCTTTCTTTACAATAGGTTCTGCTCTAGACGAATAAAATAATTATGTTATATCTTTTTAAACTATTTCATTTGAAGTCGAACTTTGACAGAATGTAGGCTTAGATTCCATGTTTAGTCAGTTCAAGCAATTTACAGCAAAGCCTAAATGTATAGAAGTTTGTTGTGTCATTTATGGGCTGTTTTGTTGAACTTCAGGACTGCGTGACAATGGATGGTCAATAGCTCTTTTTTGGTCTTTCTTGCTGATAAAAAAATTTGCATAAACCAGAGTATGCTTGTGGCTTTTATGTTGGAATATGGTTCACTGGTATGTATATTTTCTAGGGCAATTATTTAAGATGAGATATTGATCTCATAGTGGCATCTGTCTCGCGATTATAAATACAACTTCAGATATCAGTTTCGGAAGTGACCAATAATTTTCAAATTGGTTGATGGAATTAGTTTATTTTATGTTTTGAAGTGGTTCAATTTCTCGATTAAACCAAAAAAAAGTTGAAGTCTACCTACCTTTTCAATTTCCGAGTTCTATTAGTTTTTGTTCTATCTTGTCTATCATGAAAAATGGGGCAAACCTTGATCTTCCTCTAGAACAAATTAGCCACTTATTTTTTGCTTTGATGTTGATTTCTAAATCATTGCGTCATAGTCTTCCATAAAGGCGGCCTTTTTAGTTGCTTCTTATTGTGTCTAAATGCTAGAAACTATTGGACCAACTTGCTGAAATTGATCTACAATGGCTTATCTAGGACTAATAGTTTTCTGGGCCAATAAGGTTGATAAAACTTTAATAAAATTGAAATTGATTTTTATCTTTTTGTACTTTTTATGCAGTTGAAACTTCTAATGTTGTTCTATATTACATTCCATCAGGTCTCTAAGCTTAGCCACTTGAGTAAGCTCGCACGTGATAGCAATACAGCAAACAAGACCACTGAAGCAGATCGCTTGCATACTATGTTCCTTGCAATGGCAGATGCCAGGGCTGTTCTGATAAAATTAGCAGATCGGTTGCATAATATGATGACATTAGATGCATTGCCTTTTATCAAGCAACAGAGATTTGCCAAGGAAACTTTGGAAATATTTGCGCCATTGGCGAACCGTTTGGGAATATCTAGTTGGAAAGAACAACTAGAGAATTTGTGTTTTAAGCATCTCAACCCAGAGCAGTATAGAGATTTGTCCTCTAGACTTGTGGAGTCCTTTGATGAAGCAATGATTACTTCGGCAACAGAGAAATTGGAGCAAGCTCTCAAGGATGATGACATTTCATACCATGTTCTTTCTGGAAGAGGCATAAAAGCTTGTATAGCATATATTGTAAAATGTTGAAGTAAGTTCTCTCTCTCTCTCTCTCTCTCTCTCTCTCTCTCTCTATGTGCGCATTCAGTTTACTTGTACGGGCTTGTCGTGGGAATCACATCCTTGTCTTGCAGTGTGAGAGAAAATAAAAATAAAAATAAAAGTGAATGGGATTTGAAAGAGTTATACCTTGTTTCCTTCCTGAAAGCTGTAGTCAATCTAGTTGCAGTGTGGAATTACTACCTTTGGGGGTTAATGTCCAATAATTGAATGAACATATTGCATCATGAAACTGTGGATGATATTGATGTCAATTATTATTATTAGAATGTGTATTTTTAATGATATTGTGGTTTTTAAACTTGTACAGGAAGAAGCTGAACATGGATGAGATTCACGATATTCATGGATTAAGATTGATTGTTGAAAATGAGGAAGACTGTTATAGGGCATTAAGAGTTGTTCGCAAATTATGGTCTGAAGTACCTGGAAGATATAAAGACTACATAAGTTGCCCCAAGTTCAATGGGTATGTTTTGACTCTTTAGTGTTGTGAGGTTGAATAAATAATTTCCTTTTTGTAACTCTAAATTGGATATGTAGGTATCGATCTCTCCATACGGTAGTTAGGGCTGGGGGAACTGTGCCACTTGAAGTTCAAATTCGAACAAAGGAGATGCATTTGCAAGCCGAATATGGATTTGCTGCTCATTGGAGATACAAAGAAGGTGATTGCAAGCATTCCTCATTTGTGCTTCAGATGGTTGAGTATGCACGATGGATCGTCTCCTGGCAGTGTGAGACAATGAACAAAGATCAATGTTCTATTGGCTTTGCTGATTCCACAAAGCCTCCCTGTGCTTTCCCTACTCATGCGGATGGGTGCCCATTTTCATACAAGCCTCACTGTGGCCAGGATGGACCTGTTTTCATCATCATGATTGAGAGTGATAAGGTTCGTCTCCCCTTTGCTTAGGTTAAATTTAATGATGAGGTCAATGCATAATATTGGTATTGTAACTAATTATTTGTTACAGTCGAAGAAACCTTGTTCAAGTAATTAGACCCAAGTCGAGGTCATTTTGCTTTAAAATTTTTGGCTGCTGGAGGCGCTGAATACTCGGTTTCCAGCATTTATAATTGGACAGTGATTATTGATGCAACTGTAAATCTTCAGTAAAAAACTAAAACATGACTGAGGTAGTGTTGTGTTTCATTCGTTGAGGTAGCTTTGTGAATACTGCAGATGTCGGTGCAAGAGTGCCCCCCAAACTCGACAGTGATGGATTTGCTGGAAAGGGTTGGGAGGGGAAGTTCAAGATGGTCCCCATACGGGTTCCCAGTGAAGGAAGAATTGAGACCGAGGGTAAATCACAAGCCATTGAGTGATCCAACATGCAAGTTGAAGATGGGGGATGTGGTGGAGCTAACTCCTGCTATACCAGACAAATCTTTGGTAGAATGCAGGGAAGAGATTCAGCGCATGTATGACCGGGGACTAACAACTGCTTCAAGTGCTGCAACAGCTACTAGTGGAATGGCTGGCTGGAGAAGTTGACCCTTGATTGATCGTTACTCTTAGTATAGATTTCATGACACCATTCTTGTATATACATCTGTTTGTACAGAACACGTACATGGTTCTGGTATGAAAGCCAATGACTGACTATGTATTGGAAAAGATTAAAAAAAAGGTGCAAAAAGATTTATTTCAGAGTTCCCACAATGAGTACAGATTATTTTTATTATTGCTCTTATGCTCCCTCTTCAGGTGGGAAATTTGTGGTATCTGGGTTTATTTATAAATATAAGTGATCTGTAGGCTTGAAAGAGGATTGTTTCATCAGCTCATTGCTTCATTTTCTGTTTTGTATTGCGGTTGCGCGCTTCATTTGATGCTGCCTATTCTAAAATGTAGCGCGCTCAATCATTTTTCCTCGAGTGAAACAATTTTCAGGAAGTTGCTAGCCGAGTCTGTAAGCCTCCGTTTTTCAATATAAGCCAACAGGAGAAATGGCCTTAATAACTTGGCAGCCATGGCCATTATATCCTTGGCTTGCATAAATGAGTGAATGAGAAACGCGTATGAAGTAAATAACACTGCACATGCACTTAATTTCATCAAAATTACAATGATTAGAAACACTGGATGTGATGAGAAAAACTGCCTTTATTTTGTTCTAGCATTTCTCGGTCAATAATAATACACATTTGAGTTACTTTGGACATTCATCTCAATATCGATTGTTACTTTGAGAGTACACACTCTCTTACTTCGGACGTTTTGTCAGAGGAAAGGATACTCTTTGAGGAGTAGTCTGTGGCAGATCTGCCTTCGGTTCTTGAGATGAGTTTGGTTCTGCACTTTCATCATCCTCTTCTGTTTCTTCTACAGCTTGGGCAGGCTGCTTCTTTGGTATAACAAGTTGGTAGTTTGGACTAATCAACGTGTCCTGCTCAGGTGGAAGTGGGATACCAGGGCCAGCTATTGATTTGGGCAATGGGATCTTGTTCCTGCTTCTAGCCAGTTCTAGTAAAACCTGATGCATTGTAATCTCATGATGTGAGGCATAATTCATTTCGCAATAATCAGAATCAAAGAGAAAACAACAAAACACTCAGTCAAAGCAAAGATCATGTCTTATCCAGCTAATCTATATTCAGTAAGAAGAAATTGAAGGATAGTCAATATATGAATACAGAAGGTTAATTCATCCAAAATATGAAGTTGCTGCATTTAAAGTGCACATTGGATATTACTACAAGGTCTATAGTACCGTAGATTACTACTTACTTCTCTAGGTGGCGGTTGAGAGAAGCTGAAATTTACTTTTGACTGACTAGCAAGTTTGACATCATCGCAGTCTATTGCAGATTTGCCAGCATGTTCTGAGTAAACTTGAGAATCTGTAAGAACATCAACGACATAACGGTACCATAGCTCTAAGAACTGGTGCACAACACGAGGTTCATAGTCCTCCACACCCATTGATTTAAGAAGTGATTTGACAATCTTTGCATCACTTGGCAAGTTCTCATCTTCCTCAGCCATTCTCCACACAGGATCTAATATCCAGGTCAAGAACCGATGTTAGGCATATCAGAATAACCAGCACAAGCAAGTGCTATTTTTACCAGAGGATCTCTTAAACCAA
>CM075812.1:1311301-1503263 GCA_037975025.1 Excoecaria agallocha
TATTCAGTTGCAGAAATGTACAAGCTCTAGCTAACAATAAATTTTGCCTAAAGCAATTAGAACCTAATAACCCAATAAATATTACAAATTTGTGACAGATAAAGACCATCTGTTAGGCAAATTCTCCAGGTGCAATGATTCAGACAAACAACTAGTGAGCAAACGGCAAAGCAAATAACTAAAATTTACGGCCAAGGCAAAAGAAGAAACTCGAGAACTAAATGGAAAATTGAGAAAGCTATTTAAATGAAAATACGAAGCTCAAATAACAAAAATTCTACCTCAGTAACACGAACCTCCCCAAAGATTTCAAATTCCAATTTCTAATTGCAACGGCGAACGGCTTTCCGGCGGTTGCGTTGTTGCCTTGAACAAGCAGAATCTGGTGCTAGAATCGACTTGAAAAAAAAAGGAAGAGCTTAGGGCTCACTCTAGTCAGCGAAGACGGTGGCCGGAGATGATCAGCCAAAGGGAGAGGGAGTGAGGTGAAACAAGGAAAAGGGGGAAAAACCAAACTGGGGGGAAGAGAGAGAGGGGAGCAGATGCAGATAGGGTTTTTTCTAATGGTGTAAATTATATAATTTTATATTTTGTATGAACAGATCGATTTTTTTCTGGTTCGGTTCGAATTTAATTGTGTTTCCTGCTTTTATTTGTTTTCATGAACTTTTGCAGTCTTTTTAAATCATTCTCAAATGTTTATTTGAAAAGCTTCTCTCTTTAATTGAATTTAGCTTAGACAAATATTTGAATTTAATTTCATACTTTATTGTAACATTTAAAATTTAGGATTTTAAATTTATGAGAGGAGGTTGTTTTATAGAGTAGTAAACAGCTTGCAGGACCGAATTTTGCATAATTATTACTTCCTCCGTTTCAAAATAGATGACGTTTAAGGAAAAAAATTTTATTTCATAATACATGACGTTTTGATATAATCAAGGCACATTAATTAATTTTTATCAAATATACCCTTAATTGATTGTGAAAAAAGACAAAATTTTATTAGTGAATGTAATTAATATAGTAAGGATAACAAAGTCTTTTAATAATAAATTAATTACATTTCTTAATTATTGTATATTCTTCTAAAAAGTCATTTATTTTAAAACAGAGTGAGTATCTTACAAATAAAAAGCTCCGTTTCCCAAAAGACAACTAGCTCTTTTAAAGAAACTCATAGCTTTCATAAATCCAGATAAATAATATCACTTTTAGCTTAAAAACAAATTACTCATGGAAAGTTGTCTACTTTCTTGACAAGTAGAGTCTTAGATGGACAATTTGTTAGAGGTATTTTTATAATTTAGGATCCATTTATGTCAAGCAATACTTTAGAAGTCTACATTAAGGATATGATTACTGTGAGAGTAAGATGAAATAAAATCAGGAAAATTAAAAAAAAAAAAAGAAAGTACGAAATAGAAAATAAATTTCAGATTATGTCAAAAAAGAAGACAATTTTCCATGAGTAATTTGTTTTTAAGTCAAAAGTGATATTAATTATCTAGGTTTATAAAAGCTATGAGTTTTTTTTAAAGAGCTAATTGTCTTTTGGGAAAAAGAGCTTTTTATTTGTAAGGTAATAATTATGCAAAATCCGGTCCAGCAAGCCGCTTATTACTTTACAAAACAATTTCTTCTCATAAATTTAAAATTCCAAATTATGTTGGATGATGCAGCAGGTCTAATTTTGACAAATGATGCAACGTACCATTGTGTCTTTCAAACGAACCTTAATTTCGCAACTAGCATCTGATATGTTTTATTTTATTAAATATTTTTTAAAATGCATTATTTAAAAATTTTTTTTAACATTTTGTGAGGTCTCATATCGGTTGAAGTGAAAAACGAAGTATGCCATATAAGAATGTAGATACCTCTTCCTAGTAAGACGTATTTTGGAGCCTCCATCATGGTCTCCAAAGCAGATATGTGGGATATCTCAAAAGCAAAATCGTGCATCGTCCAGCTTCGATACGGTCTCTAAAATAGACGTATGGAGTGACAGGTGGCAAAGCGGACAATATTTACTAGTGGCATATCCGGCCTCCGACATGATCTCCAAAGCAGACATGTGGGGTGTCTCAAAAGCAAAATCGTACATCGCCTAGCTTCGATACGGTCTCTAAAACAGACGTGTAGAGTGACAGGTGACAAAGCGAATAATATTCACCAGCGACGGATCTGAAAATGTTATAGGATCAATGTGCCAGCAAGGACGCTGGGTCCTAAGGGGGGTGGATTGTGAGGTCCTATATCGGTTGAAGTGAAAAACGAACCATGTCATATAAGGATGTGGATAACTCTTTCTAATAGGACGCGTTTTGGGACCTCCAGCATGGTCTCCAAAGTAGATATGTGGGGTGCCTTAAAAGTAAAATTGTGCATCGCCTAGATCCGACATGGTCTTTAAAGCAGATGTGTGGAGTGACAGGTGACAAAACGAATAATATTCACTAGCGGCGAATCCGAAAACGTTATACAATTAATGTAATTAATCCTGATAAAGTGTAGTGCTCATGTATATATTGTCCGGGTTACCCTAATGCTTAGTTGTTATGGGCAATTTGTAATAAAGCAGCAATGTTGCTTCTTGCTAGCTGTATGCAAATAGATAATTTGTTGGGTGACAAATGTCATTGGTGTAATTAAAAGACCTTTATCCGACCAGAAGCAGCAGCACAAACCATGTGATGTTTCGTTTCTTATGTAGGTTAGATAACTTGTCTAAGCAGTGCATTCGAATACCATTTCCAAAATTTCAAGTTTCCCCATGTTTTTGGATTTTGTTAGCATCTAGCAATTGCATAGCTTAAAAGACTTGGGCAAGAATTTAAACAATTAACATAGAATTGCTGACTTTGGGAACCCATTAAAAACAACAATTACGTAATTAATTTGTTGTTAGTTTGCTTAATCAATAATCTCTTTCACTAATTAACTTCCCTTATGTCGTGCATATATATATCCCAAGCCACACTGGCAGTAGCACAACAAAATCCTCTTTGCTTTCATCTCTCACCATGGAGCACAAACTTATCTTGAAAATAATCTCTTCTTTCCTATTTGCTTTCATTGCATTCCTCCAATCTCTATCATCCCACGGGATAAATATTTCAGCACTTTTAATAACAATTTGGGATGCAATTTTATCGTTAAATTTCATATTATGCAAAATGTCACCGTGCACAATTGAATTAGATGAGAAAACCACCATGCATTTTTGGGTAACAAACCAAAGAAGATTAAATAAGCCAAATCTAGTACTAATTCATGGGTATGGAGGACACTCAAGGCTCCAATTTCTTAACCAAGTCAAGTCTTTATCAAAATCATTTAACCTATACATTCCAGACTTGTTATTCTTTGGCAAGTCCCACACTTATGGGAGCGACCGGTCCGATGTCTTTCAGGCAAAGTGTGTAAGAGAAGGGCTGAAAAGATTAGGGTTAGAGAAATATAACGTGGTAGGGATAAGCTATGGAGGGTTTGTGACATATCAAATAGCTGTTAAGTATGGAGAGGAGGTGGAGAAGGTGGTGATAATAAGTTGCGGGTTAAGTTACACAGAGGAACAAAAGGAGGAAAATGTGAAGAGATTTGAAGGGAAAGTGTTTGATCTTCTTTTGCCACAAAAACCAGAACATGCTAGGGAAATTGTCAAGGTTGCTATGCACAAGATTAATCCTACCAAATGGGTGCCAGACTTTGTTCTCTGGGGCTTCATCAATGTAAGTATTGCTTGCTTTTCTCTTAGCACTCTTTTCAGCATGTATAAAGATGTTTTGTCTCTAATAACGGGCAAAATAGAACATTTTTTTTCTTTATAAAATAAAATAGAAAAAGATAAAACTTTTCACAAAGATCCGAAATCATCTTGACTCTTGTTAGAATAAGTCCGAGTTCTGTTCTTAATTGTTCACAACAAATTTCTCGGAAAATTCAGTTTTTCTTTTTTTACACTGAATTACATGTAGACGACATAGCTTAATTATTCATGGCCACACAATAAAATATGCAAGCTCGTTTCTAGTAATTAAACACAAGCCATACTATATTCAAATAAAAACAAAACAAGATAATATCGACACTATGCATGCATGTGCCGCCCGTTCCATCCACCAATTCAATGTTAATAAACCCGAACCCGAATTAAGAAATGATATATGTTTGTCAAATCTTAATTAATCTAAAAAAGTTACGCAATGATGAGCTCCTCAAAGCTTCTGCATTTCTTCATCTTCTACCTCACATCCACACTTACCCTTCTTCGTATCCTCGTAGCCGAATTCTTTCAGATAAATTTGGCTTCAATTCTCTTCACTGTTGTGGATAATATATTCTCGATCTATTATAGATTATGTGGTCTCGCATCCATCACCATTGATCTAGATGGCCAAACCACACTCCATTTTTGGACCACTACTAATTATAGGAGGTCCGACAAGCCAAATCTAGTCATGATCCATGGCTACGGCGGAGATGCACGGTGGCAATTTCTCTATCAAGTCGGTTTCCTTTCCCGGAAATTCAATCTTTTCTTGCCGGACTTATTGTTCTTCGGCAACTCATATTCGAACCGGTCGGAGCGGACGGAAGTGTTTCAGGCCAAGTGCTTGGTTGAGGGGTTGAAAAGATTGGGCGTGGAGAGGTTTTCAGTGTACTCGATCAGTTATGGTGGGTACGTGGCGTATCGGGTGGCTGAGATGTGTCCGAAGGAGATGGAGAAGCTTGTGATTGTGAGCAGTGGGGTAGGCTGGAGTGATGATGAAGAGAAAGTAGATCAGATTAGGAGAGTAGGCAGAGATCCCAGAGAGATACTTTTACCCAAAAATACACAGGATCTTCGCCTCTTAGTTAATCTGACAACGTATAAGTGCAAGCCTTTGAAATTTCTTCCTGATTTTTTCCTTCAAGAGTTTATCAATGTGAGTTTCTTCGTGTTAAGATAATCTTACATTTTAAAATCAAGATTAAATAATCATCCATTTAGCGTCTAATTAATATTATTAGCTCCAGACTAATTGCTGTAAATTAGCTACTGCTCACAAATAAAAGTTGTATAGGCCATGGCTAACAATCACAGAAAAGAGAAGATGGAGCTGGTGGAGCATTTGCTGGTTAAAAAATCAGATGCGGATCTCCCTATTATATCCCAGGTATGCTTTGTTTGATCATTTTTATTAAGTGTTAATTTATCAAATAATTGCTCACTGCCATATACATATAATCTTGCACATATCTCATCAAGATTGTCCTATTTGCGACGGTATTAGCAATGTTTCTTTGTTTATTATGAAGTTTTTGTCTGTAACGTCTTTTGTTAATTTCGTTTTGGTTTATCTAGGCTTAATATGTGTGTATGTATAGGAAATTAATTTTTAATTTAGCAAATAATTGTGCTCCATTTGTGAAGGAAACACTGCTAATATGGGGAGACCAGGATAACATTTTCCCAGTATATTTGGCGCATCAATTGCAGAGGTATATTTATGTTGGTTAATTAAGAAAACTAAAGCCATTAATTAGCTAGATGAAGTGATTAATTATGTTAATGACAGGCACCTGGGAGCTAAAGCAAGGGTGGAAATAATAAAGGATACAGGGCATGCTGCAAATATTGAATCTCCTGCTGATGTGAATAGTTTGATAACTTCATTTGTTTTAGCTTAAAAACATTCTAACAAGACGTTAATTACGTTGCATTTTAAAGTGTAAAAATAGCCCATACCAGCAATAATTGTTGGTTCTGGCCGAAATGGAATCCCAAACTTAAGCTCGCTCTAATATTAAACACCTTGTTATTGGCAATTTATATATATATTAGATGTTGAATGTAATTAATTTGCTAATTTATATTAGTATATTATGTAAAATTAAATAGAATATCTTAGTATATTATGTAAATTTCATGAAAATATTTCATTAGTTTTAAACGGATTTTTTTTTACCGTCATTTGAATTATAAAAATATTGGATGTTCAATTGTAAGTTTCTTTTATTGGAAACTAAATTGAAGAATAAGTGAAAATTTTGGTGCAAATTTGTAATTAATTTAAAAATAATTTGAAAAGATGTACCTGTATTCCTAGGGCTATTAGCTGGACGATTTGCACTTGGAACTTAAATTAAAGATTTCGTTCAGAAAATCACAATACTAATACAATATTTGCTTTTGGTCAATAGAATTACAAAATTAATTACTTTATTTTTATTTTTTGAGTAATTACATTCTCAAAAAGACTATTAACTAAATATACGGCGAAAAAGTTATACGTACCTTTATTAAATTTCATTTGCCAAATCGAAGTTTGGGAGAAAATTTGAAATTATTCCCAAAATTTGATAATCAATTATAGATATAATCATATAATAAAAACATCTATTTGATTTTTTTTTGTGTATTCTGTTCTTGCTTCTGATCATAGTAATGAAAAAAAAAATAACAAAATTATTATAAAAAAGAAATTAACAGAATTATAAATTTCTAATTCTCCAATTAAAAAGATAAAAGAAAATCCCACCCTCAAGCCAGACCGGACATGTAACTCCCGAAACCGCCAAAAATTTGGTGCGTATTTACTTCGCCTGCCCCCGCTTAATACTTGCCATTTTGCAATTTTCCACATCCTCTTCAGTTCACTCACTCTCCGGAACACGTTCCCGACGGCGACGAAGACCCGGTGGCACTCCGGAGACCGCCACTAACTACAATGAGAATATAAATCAAAGGAAACAAAGAAGATGTCTTCGCACGAGCAAGCCCTAGCCTCTTTAGTCTCTCAACTTGCCTTCTCTTTCGACGGAGCGATTCTCGGGGTTGCTCTCGCCTACGCCGCCGTCCGTTCCTTGTTCAAGTTTACTTCAAGTTCCAAAGCTCTTCGCAAAATTCGCAAGGCCCCATCCGTTAGAGTCTCTGATCTCCGCTCTCTCCTCGATGCTCCCCAGCTGTCAGATGAAAACCGAAACCAGAATCTTGACCAAGACCAAACGCGGAGTCTCGTGATCGTTCGTGGCCAGGTGGAGCCTAAGTCTTCCGTAGATGGAACTTGGAATAGCTTGAGGTCAAATGTATTGATCGCTCATGAATCTGGCGATAAGGCCGTTATTGTACAGACGACTCAAACTGTACGTATATAAGTATTTATATGAACGTGGAGCATGTATATCTGATTATGGTACTGTCAATTTGGATTTTAAAACTGTTTTTTAAAAATGAATTATCTGTTTGATTTTGCGCTTTTGAAGCTATGTCTATTTATCTATGCTTGTTTTATCTGTTAACTGCCTGGAAATTAAATTCAAGTGAAATGATATGTATAGAACTTGGAAGCAGGTTTGCTTGTACACTTACGTATGCGATAGGGAAGTTTTGTTTTGGGAAATTGTTCGGAATTGTATAATTGTAATTGTTTCCTTTGCCAACAATTTTAATTTTTTCCCCTTTGACGTTGGTAAAACTGAATATGTATTTAGTTTTGGAGGCCTGTAGTAGGGCATTTAATTCAATGGTTATTTAGTGTAAAAGCTTTAGGGTTTTATTTTACAGTAGGGCTTTTCGGATGTTGCTCAAGGTAATAATTATACAAGAACGTACTTAAGGAATTATGTGAGAAATAGCTAAGAATGATCTCGAGGATTCATAGTGGATGGTTGGAACTTGACAACATTTGCAGGAATAAGGGCTGCTGAAATCACATTTGAGATGCACGGGAAATTTGTTATTAGGCATGAAAAACACCAGCTTTTGGAGTGGTTTAGGTCTGCTAGACAAAGGCCTAGTATTGATATCATGGGGCTGTTTTTAGGTTTAATTGTGTTATTGATGGAACCTATCTTGCTGCTTCATGATTAATTCTTAAGTTGTAGAGAACTCTGATATGGCTTTGTGTATGTTTTAATGTCTTGTAGTGTATATACAATGAATGGAAGGGTTTCTTTGGATGGACTTCTGATATACGAGCTATCTTTGGCAGATCCTGGAGAGAACAAGAATCAACATCATTGCAAACGGTGAATTCCTTACCTTTTGTTTTTTTTTTTTTTTTTTTTTTTGTATTCTTGATACTAATTTCAGCCAAATAACCATGGAATTTGAATCTTATGTAATGTTGACTTTTGCATGTTTAAGTAATATTGCATTATTTAATATTCGCACAAATTATGTATTTTTAATTTCTATTTGATACAATAGATATAGGAATATTTGCAATCTGATTGCAGACTTTTAGCATCAATGTTTTGGAAAACGTACTAGTAGTATAATTTGGGCATTCTTACCAATATGTTTGTATTTTTTTTCTTTAGCCTAGGACTTGAACCAGACATTATTTAAGATGTGATGTGTCTACATGTTCATTGTGGAATCTAGTTTCCATTAGGTCAAGCTTCTCTGCCAATGTGATCTCTTTTTTCTTTAGTGATTGCTTTTTCCATATATGGAGTGAGGTATTTCCTTCCTTGAGTTCAGCAAACTAGTATGCTATAGTTGATGAAATTGAATGCAGAAAAAGATCTTCTATGATTAGCCTTTGTTGGAACTGTATCATAAAATTTTCTGTGCCTCTGTTCTCTTATTCCTTTTTCCATGAAGTGCATCAGACTGACTGAATTGCTGCCCTGCCTGATCATTGCGATCAAGTGTCAAGGCTTTGTTGAGTTGAGTAATTTAAGACAAAGATGAATGAGGCATCAGTATAATTATTTGCTACTGTTGGCAACAATTTCTCTTAAGCTCTATCTGATAGTGTGATAGTATTATTGAGATCCTTAGTCTTACATTTTGTTTAATGAAACTGAGTGTTTTTCAGTGGATATTTTGATGAATGTGATACCAGAGACTTAAGTATTTCTCTCTACTTATTTGGCAGGTGCCTTTTGTTCTTGTTGAAGGTGGTCGATGGTCACAGTCATCGGATTATATTATTGTAGATATGGTTGGCTCAAGGCATCCTTTGCCTCTTACCACAGTTTATCACCAGTTGCAACCTATTGATGCTTCTCCATATACGTTCCTTCAAGCACTTTTTGGTCATGAATATCCTGTAAGTTTTAAAGTGGTTAATCTAAGTGCACTGTCAATTCTAATGCATTTTGAACGTGTAATTCCAACCATCTTATGTTATATATTTATTGCATAATTTGTGCTGTTTTGTAGGTTGGCCTGCTCAATGAGGAGAAAATCCTTCCATTAGGGAAGGAAATTAATGCGGTTGGCATTTGCAGTAATAAAAATGGAGTACTGGAGATAAAGTCTTGCAAGGATCTTCCCTATTTTTTGTAAGTGGCTTGTTCTATGTTAAACCCATAGTTCTGATGGATTTTCTCCTTGATGCATTTGGAGTTTGCATGAACATTTCTAGGATTTGATGCTATTATCACTGATGAGAGCAGTTTGTTGAACATTTAGGTAGCTCTCAATTTATTTTGGGTTTTCCTGCAGGAATGATGTGAGATCATCATTTTTTTTTTTTTGTGTATTTTTGGGCTTGTAGACGAATTGGTATTATGTATTCTGTTTGAATATCAGACTCTATCTGCGAATATTGGAGTATATGCTTCTCATTTCTCAAAAACTTGTTCTCCTGTTCATGTGACTAATATGAAATATTCAACTCCTTCCTGGTCTGAGTGGACAATGTGAGTTACTTTTTGGAGATGAAGCTGTTGGCCCCAATAATTCATATTCTGACTGTACAGTTATACCTGATTTTTCATAGTTTTCAAAGCAGCTACTTTGTTTCATGTAGTATAATCTTCTTAGTTCAGAAATTTCAGCGTAGCTGCATAGCAGGTTATGAGTATCTGTATGCGTGTGCTGTTTTTAGATGTTGGTTCTCATTAGGATTTTTTATCATATAATCTCAAGTGCTGGTTTATTATGATGAAATAACTTTTGAGGGCTGATGGATATCCCTTTATAGGCTAACTTTTTTCACAAGTTCTTGTTAAAAGTATCTGTGCAGTCAGATAATTCAACTTTGGTGGGGTTATTGCAGGTCAGATATGACTAAGGATCAAATGGTGGTAGATCTTGCCTTCAAGGCAAAAGTACTGTTGTGGAGTGGTATTGTTCTCGGTTCAGTGTCAATTGGTATTCTTGGCTATGCTATTATGAGGTAACTTTTGCTTTTGGTGTATCTTTTGTATGTTGTGTATTAGACAAGCTTGGGGGATGAAAATATGTTCATTTGATACAATCTTTCCGAAACTGATTGTCAAATGAAATGACTTAACAATTCCTAAATGTAATACATTAATCATTTCCTCGGATAACAAAAATAGTATTCACTTCAATATCCACTGATTGACAATTTGTCTTTAGGAACTGGAATAGATGGAAAGAATGGCGGCAACAAAGACAGTCTCAGCAACAAAGCCGTGGTGTTAGTGATGCAGAGGTCTCTCATGATGAGGTGGATGAAGATGCAGGAGATGTGCCAGATGGACAGTTGTGTGTGATATGCTTGATGAGGAGACGACGTTCTGCTTTCATTCCATGTGGGCATCTTGTTTGTTGCAGACTCTGTGCCATATCAGTTGAACGTGAGGTATCACCAAAGTGCCCTCTTTGTCGGCAGGCTGTACGAAATTCTATTAGGATATTCGATAGCTGAGGAGATGCATATGACTGATGCGTTGAAGAAAATTGGAAGAATTATTTGTATATACACATAGGATACTGATTGATAATCGCTAAATATGCAGCTTCATGTCCCATGCTAGGTACCACTCGACTAACATTTGAAAGTGGAATGTAACTCCTCTTGAATTTTGTTTTATTTTTTTTATACGGTCAAGATAAAAGTCTATGCATACTAAACATCAAGATTACTGATTAGCAGAATTTCAACTTACATCAAACGGTCAGATGAAGTTATATTTCCCATACTTTTAATTGTGTCCATTTCCCCGTCCAAGTAGCTTGGATTTATGACAACAGCATCAAAAGGCGATGGAATTTATGAATTCAAATTGAACTAATACACTTTGAGCAAGGAATTTAATTGCGTATATTAGAAAGTGAAGATGACAAATAGGAAACTTTTCGTGTCGGTTTGAACCCAATTTCCAATATATTGCTATGTTTACCTATTTCGTCTAGAAATATTTGCCACAAAGTCGAGCATTCAACAAAACAGAGGACTGCAAAAAACAGCTTCAATTTCACTTCACTTAAATTTACATAATAAGGGCAAAAGCAGGGAAGTTGCAACTGTTTCTAACTGTCATTTTCCTTGGTACGGGACTTCCACAATGAACAGAAAGAAACAGGCTGCCCTTTCCACCATAAACCAACACACCCATTTTTGTCCTCCACTCTCATCTCCCAATTATTATCATACTTTCTTAACAAAGCTCTACCTCCATCAATGGCATCTTCTCCTAAAACCTCACATACAAACCCAACACTTCTCATCCTTTCACACCATTTCGCTTTCCCTTCATTCATCTCTCTGCGATTTGTTAGTGCTCTTGCTGCCTCTCCTTCCATCACCCTCCGTTCTTCGCTTTCTCGGCCTTTGAAAGCTGAGCTTGTTGAATCTAAAAACTTCCAGAAGTGATCTACTCTTCTTGAAAATCCTGTGGCAAAATCACCACAACTGTTGCAGCTACAATCTGTGTTGTTTTCGCTAAGTATCACTCCCTTCGGCTCTAAACCTCTCAAGACTTTCAGGAACTCGGTTCTTTCATCTGGTGGATTGTGATTTAGATGATGGAGTCTAAATTGAGCACAGACTATCAATGTTTCTTCAGGATTGGTGTTGATCACTTGTGCATTGAGATTTTGCAGAGGGTGATTATCAAGTCTATTGATTTGCAAATTGATGTTCATGGACTTAGCAAAAACAAGCAATCTTGAGGAAAAATTATCTCCAGGAGGACCAACAGAAAATGGGGTCTCACTGTTCTGATCATTTTCGCCGGTGGCAGCGATCACTGTGATGCGTACTGAAGGAGGAGGTCCACCAGATCGGCGAGTCAAGGCCTCCAGAAGTGTAGGCCATTGTACGCCATGAGAAACTCCAATATCAAGAATATGAAGATTCCTTTTTTGATCACGTTCTTGGCCAAGAATTTGAAGGATTGAAGAATTAGCTATGTTATTAGGAAAGGCAAACCAAGGACTAACCTCATAAAACTTAATCAATGATCTTTGAAAGAACTTTGGTTCAATTGAAGCAAAAGAAACAGCAGCTCCTAGAGAGGCAGAGGTTGTTGAAGAAGACAGATGATTTGTTAAGGCTCGAAGACCATAGAAAGCTAGCCGGTGGTTAGAATCTCCAGTGGATGAGGCTAACTCATGAAGAACATAGAGAAGGTGTTGAACCCTAGACAAATTTCCGGTAGTTATAGCAGCTGCACAGGGATTAAGCAAATGTTCTGCCCATCTCCCTTGCTTTTTATTACCGTTATTACCGTTACTTGATGTGCTTTTACTATTGCTTTTCTTGTTCCCATTTGCTCTTTTTCCTGCTACAACTTCACCATGCTCTTGCTCTTCGTGACGGGTCCGAGTGTTCTGTTTCTTTCTTTGTGATGTTTTAGGAACTGGGTCATCAATGGCTTCCCTTTTCTTCGAAGAATTCGACGGCTGCAGATGATCGGAGACTATGGTATGATCAGTTGTTGGCGGCATAAGACTAGTAGTAACGTTGTTGATTGGATTTTCTTGGGGAAGTTGGTTTTGTTGATCTTCTTGATTTTGACTCCACCATAGATAATCATTGATGTAGTTGGAACCATAAGGATCATCCAAGAAAGATGGAAGGAATGATACAGAATCTTCTAACCAATCCAGTATGTGATCAGGAATGCGGTTTGGCTCTGGTTCTTCAATAGTCATTTTGAGCTTGAACAGGAAATGAAAAGAGAGAGAGAGACAAAGTTTATGGCCTACTTCTTTGACCAAGCAGATTGAAGATAAGGACCTTAAAGGCTAGAGCATAGTTTTTCTTGAAATTTGATATAAAATAATTGAAGGGTTAGCAACGTTTCTTGGAAGGAGGCGGTAGATAGCATATTCTAAGGCTATATTTGGTAAAATATAATGAATTATAATATATTGAATAATATAATAAATTAAAAAATATAATATAATATAATATAATTGTGATTATATTATTATGTTTGGTTACATTAGTAATGTAATATAAATATTAATATATTTTTATACTGAGTAAAAAATAATTAAAAATTTTAAATTTATAATGCTTATATATGGCTTGATCAATGATCATAAATTGATCATTAAATTTTTTATTCAAAGGCTATGATTAATTCATGTTTAATTGGATTCAATTCAATTGAAATTTAATTTATTTTAGACATGTACCTTTTCAATTTAATTTTGATTGAAAATCAATCGAAATTCAATTTGATTTGGCCAATTCTATTGAATTTTAATTGATCTTGAAATTCAATTGGATTGGCTTTAAAGTTGGTTTTTCAAATTGAAGTTTTAGCTATGTTAGATTGGATTCAATTTGATATGGCTTGTTGCTCCAAGTAATTATAATCACATGCTTATTAATAGTATTTGAAATTGATTTGAAAGTGAGATTAAATTAATTAAGTTTGAATTGATTCTATTGATTTGAAAATTGAATCAATTGAATTGAATTAAACCCGTTGATTTAGAAATTCAATTTTGGATTAATTCTTATTTGGTTTTTAATTGAAATTCAACTTTAATTTGGATAAGTGGTTTTCAATAAAAAAATTAACCAATTGAATTTAAATTGATTATATTCAATTAAAAATAATTAATTAAAATTAACATTGGATTAACCAATTTTCTCCTCTACAGATTCAAAGAGAGGAAATATGATAATCTGTGTAACAAAAATGAAATCTTCAATTTCACTTATAACTTATAACTAATTTTAATAATTTGATAAAATCAGTAATTGTGTTTATAAAAAAATGCGACTATGTATAAAAAAAAGGTACATGTCTAGCATTAAAATAAATTAATTCATATTTAAAATATATTAATTCATTAAAATAAAAAACTAGCATCAACACTCTAATGCCATATTAAAAATAATTTGCAAAATGTTTGAACTCATAAAAACAATGTAATGAGAAATACGAAATAAAATTGAAAGATTTAAAAATACATTAGTAAATGTATTCATAAATATATTTGTAAACATGATTACATTACATTGTTAAAAATTTGCATTAACAAATAAATGATTAATTATATTTTTGATTACATTACGTTATAATTCATCATACCAAACATAGCATAAGGGTGTGGTGTGCTGTTCTTTTGGAAATGTAGGAAAGACGAGGGCAATGTTATTGAATCCAAATTGGATCGGAGTGGTTGGTTCGAAAACCCTCGAATTTTGATCCGATAATAAAAATATCACGTTCAACCAAGCAAGAAATAGAAAATCAGTTCAATAATGTTGACCTTCTCACAACTCTTATTGTACGAAAAGAAAGAATACTAACATATTTTTGATAAAAGGAGATTTTGGTGGACAAGTTAGATATTTGGGGAGAAAATTAAAGAAAAAAATATGTGTATTTATGAATTTAAAAAGGTTATTTAGTGGAGAGATTTTATATAGTATTTGGTCATACTATATTAAATAGACTGAATTTTATTAATGCCAAGTAAAATTTTTAATGAAAGAAATATTCTGATAAAAATTCGAATTTTATCTGAGTTTAAAGGATTCGAATTGAATAGTTCGATTGTTAATCACAATAAAAAGTTAATTTAATCGATTTGGTTCAATCATCAGGATCGGCTGATATCGGTTTTGGTTTTGGCAATATTGGATTGGAAATTTATTATTATTTATTTATTTATTCCTGTTTCAATTTAAACTTGTTTTTCTTTTATGTCATAGTTGTTGAGATCTACGAATAGAGTTTGGAGAGTGAAGTCGGGATAGTGACAGGGTTGGATTTGAATTGTCAAGAGCCGGCAAACTCTTTTTACTATATTTAAAAAATGCCATTTTGTTGTTTGATTGTGCTTTGTGCCATTATTTGGTTCTGTTGATATATATATATATATATATATATATATATATATATATATATATATATCATCTGGTATCTTATTTAAATTCGTGCTAAATATATTCATAATAAGCTAAAAAAAGAGCAAAATATTTTTTCGTTATTTTATATATTTAAAAATTTTTGATATTCAAAATTTAAACTCGAATAACAAGACTTTTGATTAGTGAAAAAGGACCACTTACCATTCCATCCGAAATTTTTTTCTTAAGTAGACTATATTATAATATTATTACTAACCTTTAAATTTATAAACTTTCTTGATTAAATCAGATTTTACAAATTTATTTATAAATTTAATTAATTTATAACGAATTATTATGTAAGAAAAGTTTTTTTTTAATATAAAATTAATTGTAAAGAGTGGTAATTCAATATGCACGCATTTAAACCATCATATTGTAAGTATCCTTTTGTTTGAACGATTTAGAAGCATGTGTACTATATATGGTTACGCACGGCATTTCGACTTGATTGCAAATGTTTATTTCTTTATATGACTATTCTTTTCCAAAAGAAAAGACAATCCATTCATAGTTTAGTATATGAATGAATTCATATCTTTTAAGTTACTTGAAATGGACATGTCTACACTCAATATTGGAATTCTTTAATATTGGATTCTGCCGTAGGGTTTAATTTATGATTAATGTCTTGTTTTGACCCCAAAATCGACCCTAAAGCACAAGCCAATCAGTTCTCGGTTTGACTTTTTCATTGTTTGCTATGTCTTTTTTTTTCATTTGGACAATGCTTGCTTGTCCGCTTGGATCTCCTACTCTCCCATGTAAACAATTCTGATAGTTTTGTCTCTTCTTCTTTTTCTTGTTTCCTTCAATTAATTCCCTCTCAAATTTGAACGTAGATTCGATCGAATAATGGATATAATATGCTTGCTTTTATTCATGGGATTAGAGTTAAATTCGCCCATGAATGATGTGATATGGTATAGATTTGCCATTAATTTCTTTTAGTTCAAAAGTGCCAATGATATTACTAAAATAACTCACAATTAATTTTTTTGTAATGACGAGATCAAACACAAATAATTTTTTTATAGCAAATAAGGGCAAATATGTACCAATTTGGTAATTATATGAATAAATGTGAGTCGGTATGATAATTACATACATTTTTTAACCAAAACACAATTTAAGAAAAAATTTATATTGTTTTACATTTTTCTGAGCAAATTGGCCATCTTTTCTCTATTTATTTATTTATTTATTTATTATACGTGGACATGATTCTATAAGGAGAATAACCGAAGAAGATGGAATAAAATTTGGATGATTGTATTTATAATTCATATATTTGCTTGTTTTATATTGAGAAATTAAAATCGGTAATTGATAACTATGAAAAAAAATATCTTCAAAGATCCAATTAAGTCGGCCCAATAATACTTGGCATGACCCAAATCCATTAACAAAAAGGCAAGAGTATGAGCTGGAAAGACAAGATAGGAAGGCGATATCTGATCGGACTGATGGGACAGCACGTCCTGTCAATCCACTAACACAAGCCAACGCACATACGCTCCACCTGCTTCCTGTCACATCGCCGCTCACCTGCTCTAACTGTCGGTTATCACTCCTCGAGGTACTCAAGTACCCCTCCATTATCTCCTATAAATAGCTAAAAATATAAAGGCTTCAGGTATTGATTATCTAAGACTTTCTCTCTAAATACTTTTTCTCTAAAAGCTACTAACTTAAGTTTCGGAGTGCTAAAGCCTGGTTCGATCGGGCACTCCTTTTTGTAGGTCCAGCCATCCGACCGGACACCTTAAACTGTTAGCTCTCTTTCTTACAAATAAAGATATTTTGTGCTTTATCATTTGGTGCTTTTATTGAGAGCGAGGGAGAAATGAGACCAGGCACAACCCAAGAGCACAGCCGATGACCTCTACTCTCGTAGACCTCTCGGGAGGAGAAATAATGATAATAGCCGTTATCCCACATCGGTTGGAGATGAGTTGAAAATGGTCCTTATAATGTATGCCGACTTATCTCCTTGTATAGGCCTTTTGGGGCAGGTCCTAATTTTAGGAGCAACCTTTGGGTGCGTGGGGCACAAATGTGATACTGCACTTTCTTCAATTTCTACTTGCAGAAGAATATAAATATATTATAAAATTATCCAAATATAAGATATAAAGTGCTGCATTTTCTTCATTTCTACTTGAAGAAAATGAGTGAATAATCTACATTTTCTTAATTATTGCCCAAAAGGCCTATGCAGGGAGATGAGCTGGCAGGCCTTATAAGAACCATTTCCAACTCATCTCCAACTGATGTGGGATAACAGATATTATCATTATTACTCCTTTCAAGAGGTCTACGAGAGTAGAGGTTATCGGCTGTGCCTGGTCTCATTCCTCCCTCGCTTTCAATGAAAGCACCAAATGATAAAGCACAAAATATCTTTATCTGTAAGAAAAAGAGCTGGCAGTTGAAGATATCCGATCGAATGGCTGGACCTGCAAAAAGGAGTGCCCTATCAGACCAGGCTTTAGCACTTCGAAGCTTAAGTTAGTAACTTTTAGAGAAAGAGTACTTAGCGAGAGAGTCTCAAATAATCAATACCTGGACCCTTTATATTTTTGGCTATTTATAAGAGATAAAGGAGGGGTACTTGAGTACCTTGGAGAGTGATAACCAACAGTTGGAGCAGGTGAGTGGCGATGTGACAGGGAGTAGGTGGAGCGTATGGGCGTTGACTTGTGTTAGTGGATTGACAGGATGTGCTATCCCATCAGTCCGATCGGATATCGCCTTTCTATCTTGTCTTTCCAGCTTATGCTTTTGCCTTTTTATTAATGGACTTGGACCATGCCAAGTGTTGTTGAGCCGACTTAATTGGGCCTTTAAAGATATTTTTTTCATAGTTATCACTTGTCCCCCCTCCGAATGATCCGATCGGATGATTCAAGCTTTTTGGCCGGATTTTTGAATTTCGAAAGGCGTCCATCTGAAGAAACCCATCCGTTCATCTCAGACAGCTGTTTTGCATTTAATGCCTGTGTGCGTATCGAGAGCGATGCTCCATTCTCCGCTGTGCATTTAACGCTAGCATATGTGCCGAGGACGACGCTTCATTTTTTACTATGCATTTAACGGATTGGAGATACATGGTGATTATCTAGTAGAAAGGTAGTTGGAGAATTTTAGAAGCTTAGAGCCTACAAATAGGTGACTTTTAGTGGATTTTTTCTCATTTCTCAGTGATCTTTAGCACAACTCTGTTATGCCTTTTTTTCACGAACTTTGCCATTTTAGCAATTTCAGAGTTTCTGCAAGATTACCCTAGTAATTCCTAATTCATATCATCATTTTTTATTTCTCCCCTTCATTAGGGATGATTTCAAGCAGAATCAAGTTTATAGATGAGGGTTTTCTTGAGGTTTATGAAGACCATGAGACTGTGGCTCGTTCTTTGAAAATAATGGAGGAGGAAGTGGCTGAAATTCCTTCACAATACGATCTTCCCGCAGAGGTCTCTATGACGACTTGCCCATATTCCAAGGCGATGAATGAGGGAGTGTTTAGGCGTGAGAACAGTAAGCCATTCATTCACCATGTGTGGACATAGTCTCAGGAACACTACAGCGTAAGCTTTTTTCTTCGTCATCGAAAGTCAAGACAACCTTCTGGACTATCCCTTCTTCAGTGTGTTTTAATTTTATACTTTAATATTGGCTAGATTCTGTGCATTTTCCAATTACTATATCATCAATCTGCGAATTGGCATCAATATAAGAAAAACCATCATCATCAAGGTTGTCGACACGTCTGATTTTGCTCTGTATCAGCTTCAAATAATGGATCGCCTGTTGACCAATCGGGTGGGAGGTCTTCGAGCGCTAGAGCCTTTATTTCACGTACCCGATTGGGTGATGCAGAAGTTTTAAATATAGAAACATAGGTTTTTCTTATAATGTTTTCTTCTTTGTAATGGTTTTCTCCTTCGCTTTGTAACCTGTAAGAATTTTTCATATATAAAAGTCGATTTGCCTTTCAATTACGCCTTCGTACTGCAATTCTCATTTTATGCAGAACTTGTCATGAAATTAACTAAGAAGAATAAATAGAATTGATCATGGAGAATATATAAAATTGAATAAGGATAATACTTCCTGAATTTAAAGATGCTTTTCAAGCATTGTAATTCCTAATTCTTAGGGTTCCGATCGATTGATCCGATCGGAACTAATAAGATAAGAGTTGTTCGCTCTGGCGTTAGTTGCGACTTAGATTTATGACGTCAAAACTTAGTAGGTAACTTATCAGTCTTTCAACAGATTAAAGTATTATTCGATTGGATACAAAGATAAAATGACCTTTCGATCTCGCATTGTCTTGGGCTCGGTATAAAAGTCAAGCCTAGGGCTGGAACTTATCTTGTAAATGAATGGACTTCAACTTTCGCATCTTCGGTTATGTTAAGCCTAGCAGATAAGTTGCACCATATTGATTCGTCGATTGGGATGTTGCTTCGATCGAAATTAAGCCTTCAGTTATTTTATGGAGATCATCTCCTCTGGAGATATTTTGGCCAATTATTGACTTTATGGAGATTATCCGCTCTGGCGATATTTTGGCCAGTTATTGGCTTTATGGAGATTTGGTGATTTTGTACTTAATGATAGACTTTTGCATTTTCGGTTCGGAATAGACATCGAACCTAGCGAATGACTCGATGGAGATTAAATGAAGGTGTCTTACATTTTTGGTTCGGAAATAACGTCAAACCTAGCAGACAAATTCAAAAACGGAGAAAAACCTTCACATTTTGGGCTCAGGATGAGCATCGAGCCTAGTGAGGGAGCTTTTTTATAATACCAGGATCGGATTATGTCGATCGAATTTAGAAAATTCATCAATCGGGATTTCCATCAATTAGACAAGCAACCTGCAAACTGACATCAAACCTAAAACAAATCAATAAAAGTGTACCTTTTTTTTAAGATGGAGAAGAAATGGGGAATGTTTTCCTCATTGAATGTCAATTTGTACATTATTATACTTAGTGCTTCTCGAGTACTTCGATATTCTGACTTTCTGAGATTTCATAGGGACCTTCCCAGTTTGGTATTAGCTTTTCATTCCCGACATTTCTCGTACCTATATTTGTCTTTTTGAGCACTAGATTAACTATATTAAGGGTTCTTGCCTTTTTGCGTTGTGGTATTTAGCGACTCTTTATTTGTAGGTAACGATCATGGCATAAGCGTCTTCTTTCCTCTCTTCTATCAAATCCAAATCTTGGCATCTATCTCGGATGTTCATCCATTTGGAATAAAATGCGGACTGATAGGAATAGAGGCCGATCTCTACAGGTATCATTTTCTCGAAGCCATAGATAAGAGATTATGGCATTTTATAGGTGCCGGCTCTTGAAGAGATCCTGTAAGACCATAAGATGCTTCGTAATTCTTGAGTCCAGTTGCCTTTTGCCTCACCAAGTCGTTTCTTCAAGCCTTCCAAGAGTGTTTGATTTGAGACCTCATTCATCCCATTGCTTTGTGGATGGGTGATAGAGGTGAACTTAAGGCTGGTGTTGAGGTTTTGGCAAAAATTTCTGAAGATCGAGATGTCGAACTGCTTGCCATTATCTACAATAAAAATATTAGGTAAATCATACCTGCAAATGGTGCTTCTTCACGCAAAAATTTTGACCATTTCTGCCATAATTGTCACTAGAGGCTCTACCTTAATATTTGCATGACGGCTTCATCGATCCCTTCAGCCATGCCAGGTGTCTATTTAGACACTTTTCCCTTTTGCAAGTGTTTTTGTCTTGATTTCTTTCGTAGGATCCATTCTCCGTCCCTGCGCCTATTCGGATTGTCCTACCATCATGGCCTCTTTTTGGAGCTTTATCATGGTGACATAGGCTTTCCTGAATGCCTTTTGGTCACTCTTTAGAATGGCGACGTCTCATTTGGTTGGAATCTTCATCACCATATATCTTATGTTGGTGACAACTCCAGTTTGAAAGAGTAGAGAACTGCCAAAAATGGCATTATAGGCAAAGGTCATATCAATAATCATAAAAGTTACCTTGCAGGTGTGGGCTAGAGCCTTTTGATCGAGCTCTGCAAAAAGCTCGACAAATCCTACCACTAGAACAGTAGCGTTGTCGAGTTCGATCAGTGGTGTGGCATTCGGTTTGAGTTCTCCGATTGGCAGACCTATGGCTTTATAAGCTTGGAGGGTAAGCACATTTACTGTACTTTCATTGTCCACCAATATCATTTTTACATCGAAGTTATTGATCCGCGTCCTGACGATAAGAGCGTCCTTATGAGGAAACAACACATCTCGTGCATCCTCATCGGATATGGTGACTGGGGTTGGCCGTTTGGATGTTTGGAAAATATAGACACCTTTTCCCTTTTTTTCTGGAAAGGTCTTTTCCATAGGATGAACAGCTACCGATCATATTTATGACCTCTGCGTACGACCGGCGAGGATTCGCATTCCTCGATTTTCTCCGTTCGTCGTCATCTTCGTTGTCGAAATTAGCCTTTTTTAGGTCCGACTGTCTATAAGGACTTGCCTCTCTGGCCGAACCTACAAACCTTTTGAGGTATCCTCTTTGCAAGAGTCACTCAATCTCTTCCTTCAGCTGGAAACACTCGTCAATTGTGTAACTGAAATCCTTGTGAAACTTGCAATACTTATTGTGGTTTTGAGTATTTTTGCTTTTTTCGTTCAGCCTTTTGGGTCAGTTCACCTTTTGGTGCTTTTCCTAAATCCACATCAACACCTGGACTGGGTTAGTATTGAGTGGAGTGAAGGTTTAAGCCTGCTGGCCACTTTCCCAATCGGATCTAAATTGATTGGCATCCTTTCTTTTTCCCAGATTTCTCAAAGTAGAGGCTCTTTCAGGACTCCTTGCAATCTGATTGGATGCAGGGGCTTGGTTAAATGTCCATCCATCTGGGTGCTGGAGCCTGTTCATGACATTGCTCCTTCTGCCATAGCAGGACCTCAAGGCATTGTCCAGCTGGATGTGCTGCTTAGCCCTTTCCATTAGATTGAAAAAGCTGGTTGGGGGTCTTATTGTGATCGACTCAAACAATGGCCGATCAGCTGTGCCATTGGCCAGAGCATTGGATGCCATCTCCACGCTTACATTTCTTACCTCCAACATTATGGCTTGGAACTTATCGACGTAGTCTCGAAGACTTTCTTCGTTCCTCTGATAGAGGTTGCACAAATCACTCACAGATTTTGGCACTCGTGTCTATATAATGAACCGTGTAATAAACAACTCATTTAGTTGTCGAAAAGAGGTGATTGATCCATGCGGAAGCTCATGGAATCACGTGAGAGCATCTTCTTCCAGTGTGATTGTAATGGCGTCAACATCGGATAGGCCGTGAACAGTACTTTTATGTGGTAAATAGTGATTTTCGGGCTCAAAAGGACACTCGAAAGTCAAAAATATTTTATTGAACCTTCGGAAAGTATTGGTCATAGTAAGTTCGGGGTTGAAATTTGAAGTGAAATTGAGGTCAAATGGGCCTTCAAAAGTCAAAAATACGAAAAAGGTAGCGAGTCAATTTCCTTAGTAAGGAAGGAGACTTGATTATGTATAAATTTTTAAAAATAGCAAATCAATTCCGATAATTGCTAGATTTTGTATGTTTATATGAATTTTAATGTAGAATATTTTGGTGATGAGAATTGAATTTTTTGGTGATACCGATAGTTATCGAATAGGACCGATAACGAACTCCGATTGAGCTAAAAATTTACATACTACCTATTTTTGATGAGATAAAAATGATGAAATTAGTTTTGGAGTGATTTGAAGTGAGTAAGAGAGAAAAATTGGATTGAGCCTTAAATGGCCTAAAATGGGCCTTTAAGTGAACTTGGATTAAACCCACTTATTAGGCCCATAATTAGGCCCATAAGAGAGGTATTTAAGGGATAAAAAATTTGGAAAAACTCCAGATTTTTCATAGCCCTCTCCCTCTCCTTTAGGTGGCCAAACCTCTCCTCCTCTCTCTCTCTTGATTTCTCTTCAATTCTACTTCAAATCTCCCATGAATTCCAACATATAAGAGAAAGTTTCATCTCTCTAGATCACCCTAGTGGCCTCAATCAAATGATTTGAGCAAAGGAAGGCAAGAAATCAAGTTGAGAAAGAAAAAGGGGTAAGTTTGAACTTAAGAAATTTAGTGATTTAAATTGATTCTTTAGTGTTTTCTCATAGTTTTTGAGGTGTAGAAGCTAATTATGAGCTTAAATTTTGAATTTGATGACAAAAAAAAAAGATTTAAGGAGGTTATTTGGCCGGCCATGGAAGGAAGTGAGGAGGAAGGAGTTTTCATGGATTAAAGCAAGGAAAATGGAGGCTTAGGCACCCATGAACAAGACAAAAATGTAAGTGGCTACAAAATCCTTTGATTTTTCATTATTGTGAATTAATTTCTTTTATGTAATTAGGGTAAAAATTCTTAAAGTTGTTAATTGATGAAATTTTGTTAGGGTAAATGAAATTGAACATTAAAGAAGATGAAATGAAAGCTTAAATGGAAGAAATAAAAATTTTAGGAGGGTTTTATATAGGTGGCCAAATTGCTTTCTAAAGAAAAATGAAGGAATTTTGCATGAAAATAATATATATTAGCCTAAATTAATTATAGAAATAATGTGTGGTGTCCATGAATTTTTATTGAATTATTAGAATTTATTTTGAAATTTTAAAGATTATGTAACAATTATGTTTATAGTGAAAGTTATGAAATATTATGAAATAATTGATTATTTTAGTGAAAAATGATAGTAAATAAAAAATAATGCATAAATAAATTTTATTGGAATTTATTAAAATTATTAGAATATTATTAAAATTTTAATGTTAATATGTGTATTAAAAATAATTGAATTATTAATGCATAATTGCACAAAAATATTGAACAAAGTGAATTTATATGAATTTAAATTATAGTCAATGAAAAAGGAATTAAAAGTCAACCGATGAGTTTTTCGAAATAATTATTGAGCTATTAAAGAAATAATAATAATGAATTACTGAAAAATAATTCATTAAATGAGTGAAAATTATGAAAATTGTAAAATAATGTGTATATGAATAATAATAGAATATATATGAATTATTAGAAGAATTTTTGACATTGAATATGAAATATGTTTCATTAAAGATATTGATTTATTAAAAATAATTCAATTAGCAAGTATAAGAAAGTAAATTAAACTAAATTAAGTTATATTTCGGATAAAAGAATTGAAAAAGTCAAGAGATAAATCTTTGAAAATAAAATAATGAATTAGATTAATATAATTCAAAAAGTCATAAAATAACTGTTTGACTAATTTATCAAAATAAATTAGTCAATAAAAAATAATAAAAGATTGAATTAAATTAAAATAAGTCACCAACTGAATAAAAGTTGGTATATCCAAATGACTAAAATTTCGGACAGAAAAAAAAATCGTCAAAAAGGTAATTATTGAATTATTAAAAGATAATTTACAAAGGACAACAGAAAAAGAATAAAAGAAATTATGAATTATAATGCTATAATTCATAAAGTGTATAAAAGACTGAAAAGATTTAAGTGTCAAAGTGAATTATTATAGAATAATTCACAAAAGTAATTAAAAAAAAGATAAAATGAAAAAGAAAGAAAAGAAGTAAAAGAAAGAGAAAGCTACTGAATGGTCAAAAGCACTAAAAAGAGTGCGATTGACAAATATGTACCGTATCAAGAAATAAAAGAAAGAAACTAAAGATTTTTAAATGTTTAAAAATTATTTCGAATATAATTTATTGTTTTGTCCTTAGCAATAGTCATGTAAAAATATTCTTATTTAAGATATAATTGGCTAGCCATAGGGACATTATACCGCGGTGCAAGTCATGGTGACTTGCTTTGCTATGGGTAGGATCTCTGATCTCCATAGCTTCAGCGTTTTAAGTCAAAGTGAAAGTGAAATATTTTTCAAGAAATGGTCCCTCATGGATCATTTCTCTCTCAGTGGGACATTTGGGTCCATGTCCTGCATATCCTTTTTGAGAGTCCTGTCATATTGCACTAGGGGCATATCATAATAAATAAATCAGTATGATTTAATTGAATTGAATTAAAATAATTTGTTTGAAAGAAAATAATAAGTTGGGATAAAACTGTAATATTTTTCAAAAATTGTGATTAATAAGTAAAAATGAAAAAGAAATATTTTATAAGGATAAAATGATAAATGGGTATTAAATTATACTTTTGTAAAGAAAATAGATTTAAAATGGGTTTTTACATGAACAAGATAAATTAAAGTCAGTTGGCATTTCATATACCCATTATAGTTTGAAAAATAGTACTAATTTTCTATTTAAAGTCAAAAAGTAATAACATTGTTCTTAAGTGAAAACTTATGCGTAAGTAATGTATTTCTGAAAGAAAAATTAAATAAAAAGTAAAACGACAAAAATGCTCATAATTGTTCAATTTGGAAAAAGGGAAAGATACTAAGTCCTAAATAAGTGCTTGAACCTGTTCAAATGTAAAAAAAAATGAAATAAAGATCTGTATGCAAAGTATTCCAAAATAATTGTATCACATTGCATTTAAAGCTTAAAAGCCTTGAAATTAGTAATGTGTTAATTAGTTAAAAGTTAAAGTAAAATAAAGAATTAGTAGCGAAAAATTGTAATGATATCATACGTTGGATAACTGAAAAAAATTAATCGAGAAATAAAATAGTAAAAAGATTTTGTACTATTAAAGATACGGGTACCAATATAAAGTGTTAAATAAAAAGATAATGAATTCGATGTAACTAAAATTACAAAGCCAAAGTTAAGTAAAAGTAAAAGTTAAGGTAAAGAAGAATCGTAAAAGTAAAAGTTAATTTGAAATCGATTCACATAAGAAAATAGTGTAAAGTAAAAATTGAAAGATTGAAAATTAACACATAATGCTTATCAAAGTCGAAGTAAATAATGAAATTAATGTTAACAGAGATAAAAATAAAGGCTAAATGAAATAAGAATAATAATTGCATAATCCATGAAATTATACTTTAATTGGAAAATTTTCGGATTAGTAATCATCACTAAGCATGTCTAGTGCTCAGTATATAGTATTTATTGTGTGCAGGTACTGAAGTACTGTGAGAACTTGGTACACGGTGAAGCAGAATTCGAAGATGAAGAAAAGTAGTTGTAATTTTATTGCCTGAATTTGTGGCATGTATATACTTAGATAGTGAAAGTAAAGAACTAAACTGTATTCAAGTTAGTTTTATTTAATGATAAATATTGTTATGTCTGTCGATGGATAAGTGACAGCAAGTGATGTGAAATGACTATCATTGATATGTGATTGACTGTGTAAAATATATATTGCTATCTGATATGATTTGTTGAGCCTTTGAGAGGCTGTGTGGATTATTTGAATTTTTCAGGAGGCTAGTAAGTTCTAGCCGTTGTGCTGTCGAAATTTTGTAAATTGGATAGCAATATTAAATTGTATCAAAATTGTTTGGCAGTGATTGAATTTTTTTAAAAAAATTTTTTTTTACCTTTTATCGGTTATTTGGGTCGGAAATGAACTATTCCGTTAAGGGTGTTACAGCGGTAGAAAATATCCTGCATGCAATCCTTTCGTCGTAGGTGTATACCTACACTTTTGTTAGATATTCTGTAAGATGAGTAGCAGGGTCAGTTTTACCTGTATACCTATCCATTATGACGTCTCTCCGCCTGGGAGGCAGCTCTGACTCTGTGATTTTCCTACAAAATGGGAAGGTTGTGTTGTTGTAGGTGTTTCCCTCGAACATGCCTTTTCTGGGGACCTGCCGCAAAAGGCCTATGTAGGGAGATGAGCTGGCATGCCTTATAAGGATCATTTTCAACTCATCTCCAACCGATATGGGATAACGGATGTTATCATTATTCCCTCTCCCGAGAGGTCTACGAGAGTAGAGGTTGTCGGCTGTGCCTGGTCTCATTCCTCCCTCGCTCTCAATGAAAGCACCAAATGATAAAGCACGAAATATCTTTATCTGTAAGAAAGAGAACTGTCAGTTAAAGGTGTCCAATCGGATGGCTGGACCTACAAAAAGGTGTGCCCGATCAAACTAGGCTTTAGCACTTCGAAGCTTAAGTTAGTAGCTTTTAGAGAAAGAGTGCTTAGAGAGAGAGTTTCAGATAATCAATACCTGAAGCTTTTATATTTTTGGCTATTTATAGGAGATAAAGGAGGGGTACTTGAGTACCTCGGGGAGTGATAACCGGCAGTTGGAGCAGGTGAGCGGCAATGTGACAGGGAGCGGGTGGAGCGTATGAGCGTTGGCTTGTGTCAATAGATTGACAGGACGTACTGTCCCATCAGTCCGATCAGATATCGCCTTCCTGTCTTGTCTTTTCAGCTCATGCTCTTGCCTTTTTGTTAATGGACTTGAGCCATGCCAAGTGTTGTTGGGTTGACTTGATTGGGCCTTTAGAGATGTTTTTTCCATAGTTATCAATTACCGATTTTAATTTCTCAATATAAAACAAGCAAATATATGAATTATAAATACAATCATCCAAATTTTATTCCATCTTCTTTGGTTATTCTCCTTATAGAATCATGTCCACGTATAATAAATAAATAGAGAAAAGATGGCCAATTTGCTCTGAAAAATTTAAAATAATATAAATTTTTTCTTAAATTGTGTTTTGGTTAGAAAATGTATGTAATTATCATACCGACTCACATTTATTTATATAATTACCAAATTGGTACATATTTGCCCTTATTTGCTATAAAAAAATTATTTATGTTTGATCTCGTCATTACTAATAAAATAATTGTGAGTTATTTTAGTAATATCATTGGCACTTTTGAACTAAAAGAAATTAATGGCAAATCTATACCATATCACATCATTCATGGGCGAATTTAACTCTAATCCCATGCATAAAAGCAAGCATATTATATCCATTATTAGATCGAATCTACGTTCAAATTTGAGAGGGAATTAATTGAAGGAAACAAGAAAAAGAAGAAGAGACAAAACTATCAGAATTGTTTACATGGAAGAGTAGGAGATCCAAGCGGACAAGCAAGTATTGTCCAAATGAAAAAAAAAAAAAAAAACATAACAAACAATGGAAAAGTCAAAACGAGAACTGATTGGCTTGTGCTTTAGGGTCGATTTTGGGGTCAAAACAAGACATTAATCATAAGTTAAACCCTACGGCAGAATCCAATATTAAAGAATTCCAATATTGAGTGTAGACATGTCCATTTCAAGTAACTTAAAAGATATGAATTCATTCATATACTAAACTATGAATGGATTGTCTTTTCTTTTGGAAAAGAATAGTCATATAAAGAAATAAACATTTGCAATCAAGTCGAAATGCAATGTGTATGCATATATGATACACATGCTTCTAAATTGTTCGAACAAAAGGACACTTGCAATCTAACGGTTTAAATGCGTGTATACTGAATTACCACTCTTTACAATTAATTTTATATTAAAAAAACTTTTCTTACATAATAATTCGTTATAAATTAAATTTATAAATAAATTTGTAAATCTGATTTAATCAAGAAAGTTTATAAATTTAAAGGTTAGTAATAATATTATAATATAGTCTACATAAGAAAACAATTTGGGATGGAATGGTAAGTGGTCCTTTTTCACTAATCAAAAGTCTTGTTATTCGAGTTTAAATTTTGAATATCAAAAATTTTTAAATATATAAAATAAAGAAAAAAATATTTTGCTCTTTTTTTAGCTTATTATGAATATATTTAGCACGAATTTAAATAAGATACCAGATGATATATATATATATATATATATATATATATATATATATATATAATATATATATATATTATATATCAACAGAACCAAATAATGGCACAAAGCACAATCAAACAACAAAATGGCATTTTTTAAATATAGTAAAAAGAGTTTGCCGGCTCTTGACAATTCAAATCCAACCCTGTCACTATCCCGACTTCACTCTCCAAACTCTATTCGTAGATCTCAACAACTATGACATAAAAGAAAAACAAGTTTAAATTGAAACAGGAATAAATAAATAAATAAATAAATAAATAAATAAATAATAATAATAAAATTTCCAATGCAATGTTGCCAAAACCAAAACCGATATCAGCCGATCCTGATGATTGAATCAAATCAAATCGATTAAACTAACTTTTTATTGTGTTTAACAAATGAACTATTCAATTTGAATCCTTTAAACCCGGATAAAATTCGAATTTTTATCAAATATTACTTTCATTAAAAATTTTACTTGGCGTTAATAAAAATTCAGTCTATTTAATATAGTATGACCAAATACTATATAAAATCTCTCCACTAAATAACCTTTTTAAATTCATAAATACACATATTTTTTTTCTTTAATTTTCTCGCCAAATATCTAACTTGTCCACCAAAATCTCCTTTTATAAAAAAATATGTTAGTATTCTTTCTTTTCGTACAATAAGAGTTGTGAGAAGGTCAACATTATTGAACTGATTTTCTATTTCTTGCTTGGTTGAACGTGATGTCTTTATTATCGGATCAAAATTCGAGGGTTTTCGAACCAACCACTCCGGTCCAATTTGGATTCAATAACATTGCCCTCGTCTTTCCTACATTTCCAAAAAAAAAAAAAGTTGTAGAATCAATATTATTAAAATCGGATCGAATAAAGAACCTGTAAAATTATAAGTTCGCAGTTCGATCGGTTCGACCAAATTTTTTTCTATTTTTAAAAATACTATTAATTAGTATAATTTTTATAAGTACTACTATATAAACACTAAAAAAAAATATCCATCAAAATATTTAACATATATCACAAATATCCTAATAATAGATTACAAAATATATTAAATATTCATCAAACATAAGTTTTAACCATTCAAACAAAGTCATCTTCATGACTCGTCATCATCGTCATTATCATCATCATTGTCGTCGTCTCCATCACTACTACCAATACCACTCCCTTCATATTCTTTTGCACCATACTCATGCTGCTCAAAATCTAAAATAAAAAAAAGAGAACACACAATTTGATTAAATTTCACACATTCAATCAACATTTTAAATTAAAAGCATATAATAAAATATAACTAATATTAATAAATTATATAAAAAACAAACCAGTCATAGTTGATTCTGCAGCATTCTTTGAAAATTCTACTAGCATATTCTCAATCTCATAATAATCAAGTTCTCCTTTTTTTCCATGATCCAAAATTCAGTTTTATCAATTGAGTTGTAATCAATTGAATCAAAAGATTTCTTGGATGATAACCTAATAATTATGAACGATAACAAATTTACTTTGATGCAAAGAATATTTAAATATAATTAAATATAATAATTATAAATAACATACATATTTTTCAATCACCAATTATAATGAATATAAACCAAGTCATTTAATCGCTCATGCTCCAATCTATTTCTCTTCTTTGTATGGATGCGTTCAAACACATTCCAATTACGTTCACATCCAGAAGAAGAAGCAGTTTGACCAAGAATTCTGATTGCCAACTTTCGTAAATTTGGAACATCATAACTAAATAATTTCTACCAATCATCTTTCATTGAATATGAAAAGCAAAATAATATAATTTAAATCAGATACAAAACAATTTAAAGTAAAAAAAATAATAGCAGTAATAAGAGAATGATTCTTACCCGGTTGAGTGATTTTACTGCAAGCAATCGCTTTAGGACGAGAAAAGCCCATTTGACGCTCTCGAAAGATTTTTAACTCATCTAACATCGATATACCAATCGACTCATCCACAATCTTATCCACCAAGTTCAACATGCACGCATAATTTCAAACTCCAAACAAAATGTAGATTGATCATATTGAAATGCAGGGTTCAAGTAATATGCTGCTGCATGAAGATCTTGTCGCAACATGCGATCCCATCTACTGTCTATGATATCAATGTAGAACTTGTACAATTTCTTCTTATTCTTAAAAATATTCATAATTCCCAAACGTGCCCTATGCATGCCCTCATAAATATAACCCAAAGATGGCTTTTCATCAGCGTCACAAACTCGCAACAAGCATATTATCGGAGTCATAACCCTCATAATCATCAAACAATTATTCCAAAAATTCTCATCCAACATAATTTGTTTCACTTCTTTACCTTTTTGCTTCTTCAAGAATTTTTTATATTCAGCACTAATAACTAATGCTTGCAAAACATTTTTATGTTCATACAAGCTCTGCAAAGCAATAAAGGTAGTAGCAAAACGAGTTGCACTAGGGGCGAATAATTTCTCGCCAACTAGGTCTATTTCTTAGCCAATTCAAAGTCACCTTATGATTATACACAAAAACAATAACTTGAGAAGCAAGAATAACAAGACTCTGAACTGTGGGCATATCTCCAACATCTTTCAATATCAAATTAATACAATGAGCTGCACATGGTGACCAATAAATAAAAATGTATTTCTCCATAAGTTTAAAACCTACAGCTTTATAATTATCCCCATTATCTGTTACAATATGAACAACATTGCGAGGACCAACCCATTCCACTATTTCAGAAATATCAACAGATTTAACAAACGAAATTCCCTTTGGACTATAAACTAAAAAATTGATTAAAGACCTCTGCCTATTATCAGTCCACCCCATCTCCCATTATAGTGCAACCAGTGTCAGCCCAAGTATTTCTAATTTGATCAACAAGCAAGCTTACATGCATCTTAGCATCATTTAATAAAGTCATTCACAAAGCATGAAATGAAGGATGCTTATATCCATGACCCATGCTAATCATTTTATCAATAGCAAGTTGCAAATATGGCGAATCAACAGCATTAAAGGGAAGGCAAGCATCATAAAACCATAAGACAAGTGTCAAGTCAGTATCTTTCTATTTTTCTGTACTTTGCATACATGCCTTAATAGAAGGTTGAGAAGGATCACTTACACCTTTTTTAAAATAGGATTCAATTCCGGCAACAACTTTTCTCTTTCCCTTCGTGACATCATTAAGAGATTGACCACTCTCGTCTTTAACCACTGTCAAATCCTCAATTAATTCCCTTTTGTCCTTAGCTTTCTGTAAATTGGCATCTAATATGTTTTTAACTTCATACTTAACATATGTAGGAGCTTTTTTGCATGGATCAATGTTGCCTTTAATCCCAGCAAGGTGTTGCTTCATCCTATTTATCCCTCCACCACAAACAACCTTTTGACAAAACGAATAAATATATATATTTCTACCCCATGCATTTGTTCCCTCAATGACATATTTTCATGCAACATCCCTTTTTTGCCTAATTGAACGTTCTGAAGGAGTTGCAAAAGTTTGTGTTCCAGTTCTAGTTGAAGGTGTATTCAAATCAGCCATTGTTTCCTATAATAATATTATAAATAAAAAAAATTATAAAAAACATGTCGATATAAAAAAAATAGATCCCAATTTCAAATAAAAAAATAATAAAATAGAAATTGAACTTTATTTAATCCCAATTGTGCTTGATCTGCTAAGCATATGAAGAAAGTGAATAACCATCATGTGAAAGAACTGATCAAATTTTCTTTAATTTATTGCACAAACTAAAAAATAAATAAATCAAAACAATGAAGTCCCATCAAACAATAAAACTGCTCAGGCAACTAATGTTAACAAACTGAAAAAAGTTTAGCTTCATACTAGTTTTGTATTTCTTATTTTCCATGAACTAAAGACAAATCATCTCACCTTGACTAACACATCGAGGAGCAGAAAAAATATAATCATATATTCTGCCAACAAACAAAACTCCTACAATAAATAACTTTTACTATTAATAGGCATCAAAATAACTTTTTTATAATTAGAGCATTTCCTTTTAAATTGTTGTTTATATTGAATAACAAGCAAAAAAAAAAACAATACAATAAAAAGATTATGCACTAATTTAATAACCCACAAGATTAAATACATCTTTACATCAAATAATAAGATAAATAAGTATAAATAAATAAAAATGATTGAAGCTTGGTTAAAAAATTTAGATCAAGGAAAAATAGCAAGTATAATGTTTATTAAATTGCCGAAGAGAGAAAAGAACATATACCCAACAACCCATGTGAGAAGAAAAAGAAAGAAAACTCCATGGCTAGATTTGGTACGGAAGTAAAAGGTAAAGCACTTAAGATAATCCTCAACTACAAATTAATGACTTCAATTAACTAAACCTGCAGTAAAGACAAATAAACAAGAGAACAATACCTTACACCAAAGTTTCTGAAGCTCGATCAGAGGGAAGATCTTTAGAGCGCACAAAATCCAAACTATGCAAAAACAAGGACCCCTTTCTCGATTTAGTCCATGGAAAATAAGAAATTCAAAACTAGTATGCCAAAATCCGACCAACCTAGGAGATCATTTCCAAAAATGAGAAAACATCATCAAATCTGCTATTTTAGTTATTTTACCAAGAAAGCAAGATAAAGATATAATACGTCCAGCTTATGGGTACTCCTACCAACATTAAAGGCAAAGAATAAACAAATAAATAAGTTATTGACCTGAATAGGAAAGTAGCAGAGGAATCCGATGGTCGGAGATGCAAGTGGTGGCATTTAGATATGGAGTTGCAGCGGCGGCACAGTAACGAGAGGAAGTGAATACCGAAGAGTGAAAAAGGCAGATGAGAGTTTATATATATAATTTGTAAAATAAAAATCTACTTCTTTTTTTTTATATACACTAAACGACGCCATCTTGATAAAATAGAAAATAATTCGATTCTTTTAGTTTGCCGATTTTTTTTATTTATTTAATTTTTGATCAATTCAATTTTTAATAGTTAAATCAATTGATTAAGCTGCCTATTTATGGTTAAACCCAGCCAATTCGGTTCCGTTTCAATAACATTGCGTAGAACCTCCAAAAGAAACAACACACCACACCCTTAGAATATGCTTATCTACCGCCTCCTTCCAAGAAACGTTGCTAACCCTTCAATTATTTTATATCAAATTTCAATAAAAAACTATGCTCTAGCCTTTAAGGTTCCTTATCTTCAATCTGCTTGGTCAAAGAGGTAGGCCATAAACTTTCTCTCTCTCTCTTTTCATTTCCTGTTCAAGCTCAAAATGACTATTGAAGAACCAGAGCCAAACCGCATTCCTGATCACATACTGGATTGGTTAGAAGATTCTGTATCATTCCTTCCATCTTTCTTGGATGATCCTTATGGTTCCAACTACATCAATGATTATCTATGGTGGAGTCAAAATCAAGAAGATCAACAAAACCAACTTCCCCAAGAAAATCCAATCCACAACGGTACTACTAGTCTTATGCCGCCAACAACTGATCATACCATAGTCTCCGATCATCTGCAGCCGTCGAATTCTTCGAAGAAAAGGGAAGCCATTGATGACCCAGTTCCTAAAACATCACAAAGAAAGAAACAGAACACTCGGACCGGTCACGAAGAGCAAGAGCATGGTGAAGTTGTAGCAGGAAAAAGAGCAAATGGGAACAAGAAAAGCAATAGTAAAAGCACATCAAGTAACGGTAATAACGGTAATAAAAAGCAAGGGAGATGGGCAGAACATTTGCTGAATCCCTGTGCAGCTGCTATAACTACCGGAAATTTGTCTAGGGTTCAACACCTTCTCTATGTTCTTCATGAGTTAGCCTCATCCACTGGAGATGCTAACCACCGGCTAGCTTTCTATGGTCTTCGAGCCTTAACAAATCATCTTTCTTCTTCAACAACCTCTGCCTCTCTAGGAGCTGCTGTTTCTTTTGCTTCAATTGAACCAAAGTTCTTTCAAAGATCGTTGATTAAGTTTTATGAGGTTAGTCCTTGGTTTGCCTTTCCTAATAACATAGCTAATTCTTCAATCCTTCAAATTCTTGGCCAAGAACGTGATCAAAAAAGGAATCTTCATATTCTTGATATTGGAGTTTCTCATGGCGTACAATGGCCTACACTTCTGGAGGCCTTGACTCGCCGATCTGGTGGACCTCCTCCTTCAGTACGCATCACAGTGATTGCTGCCACTGGCGAAAATGATCAGAACAGTGAGACCCCATTTTCTGTTGGTCCTCCTGGAGATAATTTTTCCTCAAGATTGCTTGTTTTTGCTAAGTCCATGAACATCAATTTGCAAATCAATAGACTTGATAATCACCCTCTGCAAAATCTCAATGCACAAGTGATCAACACCAATCCTGAAGAAACATTGATAGTCTGTGCTCAATTTAGACTCCATCATCTAAATCACAATCCACCAGATGAAAGAACCGAGTTCCTGAAAGTCTTGAGAGGTTTAGAGCCGAAGGGAGTGATACTTAGCGAAAACAACACAGATTGTAGCTGCAACAGTTGTGGTGATTTTTCCACAGGATTTTCAAGAAGAGTAGATCACTTCTGGAAGTTTTTAGATTCAACAAGCTCAGCTTTCAAAGGCCGAGAAAGCGAAGAACGGAGGGTGATGGAAGGAGAGGCAGCAAGAGCACTAACAAATCGCAGAGAGATGAATGAAGGGAAAGAGAAATGGTGTGAAAGGATGAGAAGTGTTGGGTTTGTATGTGAGGTTTTAGGAGAAGATGCCATTGATGGAGGTAGAGCTTTGTTAAGAAAGTATGATAATAATTGGGAGATGAGAGTGGAGGACAAAAATGGGTGTGTTGGTTTATGGTGGAAAGGGCAGCCTGTTTCTTTCTGTTCATTGTGGAAGTCCCGTACCAAGGAAAATGACAGTTAGAAACAGTTGCAACTTCCCTGCTTTTGCCCTTATTATGTAAATTTAAGTGAAGTGAAATTGAAGCTGTTTTTTGCAGTCCTCTGTTTTGTTGAATGCTCGACTTTGTGGCAAATATTTCTAGACGAAATAGGTAAACATAGCAATATATTGGAAATTGGGTTCAAACCGACACGAAAAGTTTCCTATTTGTCATCTTCACTTTCTAATATACGCAATTAAATTCCTTGCTCAAAGTGTATTAGTTCAATTTGAATTCATAAATTCCATCGCCTTTTGATGCTGTTGTCATAAATCCAAGCTACTTGGACGGGGAAATGGACACAATTAAAAGTATGGGAAATATAACTTCATCTGACCGTTTGATGTAAGTTGAAATTCTGCTAATCAGTAATCTTGATGTTTAGTATGCATAGACTTTTATCTTGACCGTATAAAAAAAATAAAACAAAATTCAAGAGGAGTTACATTCCACTTTCAAATGTTAGTCGAGTGGTACCTAGCATGGGACATGAAGCTGCATATTTAGTGATTATCAATCAGTATCCTATGTGTATATACAAATAATTCTTCCAATTTTCTTCAACGCATCAGTCATATGCATCTCCTCAGCTATCGAATATCCTAATAGAATTTCGTACAGCCTGCCAACAAAGAGGGCACTTTGGTGATACCTCACTTTCAACTGATATGGCACAGAGTCTGCAACAAACAAGATGCCCACATGGAATGAAAGCAGAACGTCGTCTCCTCATCAAGCATATCACACACAACTGTCCATCTGGCACATCTCCTGCATCTTCATCCACCTCATCATGAGAGATCTCTGCATCACTAACACCACGGCTTTGTTGCTGAGACTGTCTTTGTTGCCGCCATTCTTTCCATCTATTCCAGTTCCTAAATACAAATTGTCAATCAGTGGAAAAAGTAAATGGCCTCATTTCTCTTCGAAAATTAACGTTGAACGAACTAGTAATTAAATAAAAATTTCATGTTATTGTATTTTCTTTTGGTTTTTCCTTGGTAAGGACTTGAATCTAATTTAATCTCAAAAGTTGGATTGCTCAAACCATTAAAAAGACTATCAAAACCATTAATTATATGCAGTAAATTTGAAGCCTAAAATTTGCAGAACTAGAAATATGCGGATGCCCTAACATCAACTATTGATGGCTTTGATATATACCGGGCTTGAGGCTAACTCAACCTCAAAATAGGAGAAGATTGTCCAAAATATTGTATTATATTTTTACAATCCTGAGATACTTTTCACACTTCCTCAGCAAACAGGAGGATGGTCTCTTACATATACACACACACACATCCAAGCCATGCTTACTACTACTCATATAAACCTCCTAATTCCAATTCCCATTTGATTTTCTGAGTGCTACCTTCTTTTCTGAGGAGCAGAGCAGTAATGGCTTGAACTCAGTATTTTCCTGCTGGAGTAAATACCAGCAATTATATGGCAAACGCTTTACTCAGGGAATTGGCAGATTTAGGTTTGCTTATCAATACTTTCAGTGGACAACCCGAGCAGCCAAAACAGGGTAATTTAGCTATCCTTATTATTAAGATGTAGCAACTTTGGCTGTAGTTTGACATTTAAAGCTTCTGACTTTTTCATATAAAATATTTTGCATAAAAATTCTGTTACATACAAATTTCAGATTCAGAGTTGATTTCTTGCAAATTGTACTGGATTAGTCATACAATAAAAACTCTAGACTACGATCATTAAAATTAATTTCTAACTAATAACTTGACAGGAGGAAAGGGGACACTGAAAGAAGGCCGCCTGATATTGCTTAAAGCAGCAATATGCGGTAATTGGGAGAGTGCAGAGAGATTTTTAAAGGATGAAGAAGATTTCAGAATTCTGAATGTTGCAGTGAGCACAGGTCAGTCAATACAATTTGTGGAGAAACTTCTTGATAAAATACCAGAAGAGACATTGAAAAAAGTAAGAACTCCTGTTGGGGAGACGCCTTTACACTATGCTGCTATTGCTGGAAATACAAAAGCTGCTAGGATCTTGGTGCAAAAGGATCCATCCCTGACAAGGCGAACAATAAACAGTGGCTCAACCCCACTTCATCGTGCTGTTCAATATGGCCATAAGGAAACCACTCGATATCTTCTACAAGTGACTCTAGAGGAGATTCAAAGAGTGACTTTAGATCAGGCTACGCCGAGTTCATTTCCAAGAGTCAATGATCCAAGTCCTTTTGAAGGAGAAAGAGGTGTCAGACTTATTAATCGTCTCATAACTGCTAATTTTTATGGTTAGTATGTATGTGTAGTTTATGTTCTGTTCAATGATAAACAAGCACTTATTTCTGCAGTTTGATTGATCAATTATGATTATATTTCCGCTGATAGATATTGCTTTGGACGTACTGACGCGCTATCCCAAGCTGGCAGTTGGAAAAGATCGCGAAGGGACTACTGCCTTGGCCACATTGGCTAAAAAGCCTCAGGCATTTCCAAGTGGAAGCAATCATGGATTTTGCAAGCGTTTAATTTATAATTGTTAGTTCCACAACTTGTAAAAATCTTAATTACGTCATGTTTTCACACTAGTATATTGATTTATACTTCTAATTTTGTTAAATCAATCGAGTGGCCTTTTCAGTTTTTGCAGGTTCTGTAAATACCCAGAATGTCCCAAGACGTGGAGATGAGGAAAATCCATGTGGCAGTTCAAAAGAATGCCCAAAAGAACCGAAGGCTTATGGATTTCTTCAGAATATGCACGATGAGATTATGATGCATGAGCATGCCCTTCAGATACTTGAAATTTTGATATCTCAAGCTGTAAAACGCAGTGATGAAATAGGTTGTGATGAACATATAGGACCTGCAGTCCTAATTGCTGCCAAATTTGGAATTCACGAGATTGTAACGGAGGCTATCAAGGACTACCCCTTCTCCCTTTGGAGCTTTGATCCCCAAGGGAGGAATATTTTCCATTTCGCATTTGTAAACCGCCAGGAAAAGGTTTTCAATCTCCTGTATCAACTCAGCTCATATAAGCATTTGGTTACAAGATTTAGAGACAATCACAACAACAATATGCTACATTTGGCAGCAATAGTGGCACCATCAAGTAGGATTTCCGGCGCTGCCTTGCAGATGCAACGTCAATTGCAGTGGTTCAAGGTCATAAACTGCTCTTTTTTTTTTTTTTAAAAAAAAGAAGCATAATATTTAATTACAATAATAAATGGCATTACCCCCGGTGGTTAATTTTCTCAATTTTTAGAATGTGAATTGCAGTATATATTCTCAATTAACTATATTAAATCCTATTTTGTATACATAGGAAGTGAAAAAGCTTGTCCAACCAGCATACAAAGAGCGGGAAAATAATGATAAGAAAACTCCAGGAGAATTGTTCACAGAAGAGCACAAGAATCTGGTAGAGCAAGGGGAGAAATGGATGAAAGATACAGCTGAATCATGTGCACTTGTTGCTGCGCTTGTTCTCACAGTTGTATTTGCAGCAGCTTTTACTGTACCAGGCGGCAGTGATCGAAATGGGATCCCAATTTTTTCAAAAGAAAGGTCTTTCATGATCTTTGCAATATCAAATGCCTTTGCACTTTTTTCTTCAGCTACGTCGCTGTTGATGTTCTTAGGCATTCTCACATCGCGATATTCAGAAGAAGATTTCCTTAGAGCCTTGCCCATGAGATCGAGTATAGGTCTTATTACATTGTTTTTTCAATAGCAGCAATGCTTGCAGCTTTTAGCTCAGCTCTTCACATAATTCTTTCTCATGAAGTCAGCTGGATTGCTGTTCCAATTGGCCTACTAGCTTGTGTGCCTGTTACCTTGTTTGCACTTTTGCAGTTCCCTCTTTTGGTCGAGATTGTTTCTTCCACATTTGGACCTAGCATATTTCTTAAACAAAATGATGAAATAATCATGTAAGCTTCTTTCTTTCTTTTTTTTCTTCTTCCACCAAGGAATAAATCATGTAACAAGTTTGTGTGTGCCTCTCGGTTTGTTTGTTAAAATGAGTATACATTTCACAAAAAAAAAAAAAAAAAAAAAAAAAAGAGGAAATAAATGCAATGTGGGAAATTATTTCTTCATTTATAAATTTCACTACGGCACTTTTAATCTATTTCTGTCGTTGAGACTAACACACTAGCTCTTGGTATGGTTAAATTATTATTATTTTTTTAATTTTATTTGAATCAATTTCGTTTAAGATATTCCTTTTCAATTGAAATGGATGAAGACTCGCAAGTTTCATGTCTTTTTCTTTGAGGTCATGGATCAAACACTCTCACGAGAGTTATAGATCGAGCCATAAAGTACAAGCAAGTCCAAAATGTCAACATCAATAAAATCAAAAAGATAAATTAAAATTGAAATAGAAGAAATTAAAATCAAATTGCCTAAAGGCTTAAAAGCCCAATTCTGAATATAAACCCAAGTGATAAGCCCATAGACATTTCTTCTCAGTCATCGGATGGAACCCACTTCTTGCACGATTCTTTCAAACACGTTGCATGCCATACTGTGTCTGACCTATCAGATCAAAACGTACGAACATGGCACTTTTGACAACCTACAAAAGGAAACGTTAAATTTTCTTGGAACTTTTAGACCTTCTCACTCTAGCTTATCTAATTTGAGCGGATACGAGTTTATTCCTGGAAACACCAGAAAATTCACTGTCTTTGGTTTCAGGATCTGAACCAACCTATGAGCTTAGCACAATTCTCTCGATCGGACGCCTCACATAGTTTGCTGATCCTCTTCTATTATTCTAATCTTATCATTCCTTGATTCAAAAATTAAGAATAACCTTTATTTAACTTGGAAGGAGAGAAAATGATTATCATAGGCAGAATCCTCATTTCTACTTGAAGGAATATAAATCTATCACAAAAGTTCATCTACATAAAGATTTTATGGGGGTACGAATTCTTTACTTGTGACGCCCATAACTATCTTTCATGATTCGAAATTCTTTTTCTGTTCATCCTTAACATTTTTTTTTTCATTAAATGAACTGAAACTTGCAGTCTGGGCTCAAAACTCATTGAACTAATAATGGACTTTCCTCCACGTATGCCACCGCCACCAATGCTACCACCACCAATGCCACGGCCACCAATGATGCCACCTGCAATGCCACCAACACCATTCATGCTGCCACCACCACCAATGCTGCCACCTGAAATGCCACCATCATTAATGCCGCCACCGCCACCGCCACCACCATTTGGGGCACAACTCTATCCTAATTTACGTGAACCCTATCAGCAAGCAAGCATTGAAGATAATGAGGGTAAGCAAAGAAAATAACTATTCTTTTTTCTTTTTCTATATACCATACACATAAGTACGTACGTGTGTCTATATATATATGTAGAGTATTGGAATTTTTGAGATGAATAAGAATGAATTTCACTGCCCACAAAATGCAAATTATGTTTGTCTATTTATTTATTTATTTTTTTTGAATTTATGTTTGTCTATTTATAGACTTATAACAATTAACACATAAATTAAAGGATAATAATAACCCAATAGCTCCACTAATCCCACTAATTTCACAAACTCATTGTTAAATGTTAATAACAACGTACACAACATTGACCACGACTTAATTAGTTAACCTATTAATTTTGAATCAATTCTCGACAGAAAGGGACCGTATTTATTACATGCCATTACATCGGGCGGCTTTACATGGTGATTGGGAGGCAGCAGAGAGCTTTTTAAGGGATGATCCATCAGCACTGACCGCTTTGATTGCAAACCATTTTACAGTTCTTCATGTTGCAGTCACCACAGGTCACTCATTACAATTTGTGCAGAAGCTGGTTGATTTAATACCACCTCACTCACTGGGAAAGCAAAATGTTAGTGGAAACACTGCTTTACATTATAGTGCTATTGTGGGTAATACAAAAGCTGCAAAGATCTTGGTGGAAAAGGAACCATCCTTGACACAGATAAGAAATAAGCATGGTTTAACGTCCTTCAATCTTGCTGCTGAATATAGTCGTAAGGAAACTGTTCTATATCTTCTAACTGGGACTCGAGATGAGATTCCTAGTCCATTTTCTGGACAATGTGGTGTGCGACTTATTAATGATCTTATCATGGCTGATTTTTATGGTTAGTAATTTATCCTATCAGCGCCTTTTCTCTTTTCGTTTGTGGGTTTGGAGAGTCGGTCATTATAATTGCAGATTTAGTCTTGCTCTAAATTAGCTTAAAATATTTTGGAGTTAATCACAATTATAAATCTTTATTATTAGTCTTAAACTTTTGTAAAAAGTGTTTTTAGCGGCACCATAAGTCAATTATGTGTTAGGGTCCATTTTATGATAAGAATTTACTATATCAGCATTTGATTGATGTTTGAATTGGGATTACGTTTCCATGGACAGGCATTGCTTTGGATGTACTGAAGCGGTATCCCACTCTAGCAATTGAAACGGACAAAGATGGTATAAATTCTTTACTGGTATTGTCTAGAAAGCCTCAGGCATTTCCAAGTGGAAGCAATATGGGATTTTGCCAGCGTTTCATTTATAGCTGTTAGTTCCATAAATCCTGACTAGAAAAATACCTCTAACATAACTTCATGTTTTTATTCTATTTCTACTAATTTGGGCTTTTCCTTTTTCAGATTTTTCAGGTGCTATGACGAGTAGTCAACATGGAGATGGTGGTTCTGAAGAATCTTCTGAGAGAAACATGCGGTGTGGATTTCTACAGAAAACCCATGATGAAGCACTGATGCATAAACAAGCTCTTCAGCTACTCAGGTTTTTGGTCTCTGAAGCTGTAAAACAAAGTGATAATACAGCTAAGGAACTTATAGAAGATCCAGCACCAAATGCTGCCCAATCGGGAATTAGTGAGTTTGTTGCAGAGGTTATCAAGGCCTATCCTCGAACACCTAGGCTCCGTTATGATGGGATGAATCTTTTCCATTGGGCAATATTATGCCGCCAGGAAAAAGTTTACAATCTCCTATACCAAATGAGTTCATATAAGTATCTGGTTATAAGATTAACAGACTATTTCGGCAACAATATGCTTCATTTTGCAGCCAAATGTTCACCATCAGATAAGATTTCCGCTGCTGCCTTGCAAATGCAAGCTGAGCTGCAGTGGTACAAGATAGGGCTGAGCAAAATTTGGTTAGAATCAAAGCTGAACTGGTATTTTTTTTTGGTTTTGGTTAGAATCAAAACTGAACTGGTAGTTATTCAATTATTATCTTTTAGTGTTTTCCAAAACCGTAAAATTGTGGTTCGGTTTCGATTTTACATACAATTCAATTTTCGGTTATTAAAGTTCAGTTAATGTAGAATTCTATCTAAATAGGACTGAGCAAAATTGAGTTAAAAATGAAAAATCGAATCCAACCATATGAATTTTTACTTCAGTTTGGTAATTTGGCCAAATTTGCAGCTAACTCTGTCTAATAAGTCTCAATTATTTTTTTTGAGTTACGTGCACTCTAAAATTTTCAGGAAGTGGAAAAGATTGTTCAGCCATCATACAAGGAAATGAGAAATGATGAAGGAGAAACTCCAAAAATGGTGTTCAAAGAAGAACACAAGCTTCTAGTAGAGGAAGGTGAGAAATGGATGAAAGATACAGCATCATCATGTGCACTTGTAGCTGCACTTGTGGTGACAGTAGCTTTTGCAGCAAGTTTTACAGCCCCAGGCGGAAATGATCAAAATACAGGAAGACCAATCTTTCTTAGAACATCTTTTTTCATGATATTCTCAGTAGCCAATGCCTTAACTCTTTTCTCTTCAACAGCATCATTACTAATGTTTCTGGGGATACTTACATCGAGATATGCAGAAGAAGATTTTCTGATGGCCCTGCCAATGAGGCTCAGCATTGGTCTTATAACCTTATTCTTGTCAATTGCAGCAATGCTGGTTACTTTTAGTGCATCTCTTCACATTGTTCTTTCTGATGAAGTCAGTTGGATTGCAGCTCCAATTGGGCTTGCAGCTGCTGTGCCTGTTACTTTGTTTGCAATTTTACAATTTTCTCTGCTGGTTGAAATGGTATCCTCCACATTTGGGTCAAGTATTTTCCGTAAACAGGGAGACGAAATGATCATATAACTTAGACCAAAGTCTTGTGTTTTTTGTGTTCATTTTCTGGTTCTTTCGCTCCTCGCATGCAGTGGGAAAGTTTAATTGCTCTATGTTTTATTTTTCTTATTGCAAGTGGTCAACTCATGTAATAATTGCTCCTATGTTTTATTTAAGAATTCGTTTACACTGTCCAAATAATCTTATTTTTATCTTTATTTTTTTCTTTTTAATAATCCTATATCATGCATAAACATACTAGATTTACTTAAGGAATTGTGGTATTTTTACTGATTTTGTAAAATAATTTGGAATAAAAATTTTTTTAAATAAGAGAACTAATCTGGTACGTTCATGTATACGAGTGCGTACGAAATTTGTACTAATGGATTAAAATTTCATTTATAATCTAAAGGTTCAAATTTGTGCATACAAAATATTATCACTTGAACATATATTTTTGAAGTATGATAATAAGTAAATAGCTCAATTTTAACGCTCAAGTTTTGGCTTTATTAATTTCAAATAGAAGAACTATTTTGTTCACTTTACAAATCTTACTAGAATAATTTTGAATTGAAAAATAGAAAGTAACTTAAATTAAATAATTTCTTAATTATTTTAAGTTTCTGTCACCCCGATGTTTCTATGGCCTTAGTTGAAATTTGTAGGAACTGTGAAATATGAAAGTGGGGTGAAAATACAACCAATTTCTTTTCACATATAACTTTTTTAACTTTTCTTTTCTTTGTTAGCTAATCTTGGATTCTATTAACTAAAGGATGATTGTCGAGCCCAGAGTTATTAAATCAAATTGAAATATCGAGTAAAAAAAATTAAAATCAAATGATATTGTTTGATTGATTGATTGATTTTTTTTTTTATCAAAACCAATATGAATTGAACTGTTAAATTTTATTTAGAATATTTCTGCATTTTTAATTATAATTGGACCAAAAATTAAAAATAATTGTACTGAATTATACTGAAATTGTATGTAATTATATTTATATATTTTATAATTAAATCAATTACATTTCTTAATTAATTTTACTATTTTTCTGATAATTATTGAAAAGAGTAAATTGCAATATTTATCATGGTAGTTAATATTTATTTTGTGCTATCTATTTATTAAATGAAAATTTATAAAAATCATTAAGAAAAAAAGGCAGTAAAAAAATCATGATGAAGAATTTTTTTTATCTTTTTTTTTTAATTGGCAAACAGTCATGCTAATTTAAACAATAAGAATTTGATAAGCATGCTAATTTTTTTTCCCCATGTATATCTTAAATTTTTTTTTTTGTTAATAAATTTCGGAATTCAAAATTAGACTGTCTTGAATTGAATTGTAGTGAAAAGATCAAAATTTTAAATTAAATTATAACGATTTTCAATACAATTAATCAATATAGAAAATTTTAATTTTTACTATTGTCCCAATCCCTTAATTTTTTATGTTTTATTTTTTTTTAAGAATCAAAGTTCAATATAAGTTCAAAGTTTTTGCAATCTTGAATTGAACTGAAATATACTCATCCTGCTCTTCCCATGTCTATTATCTTATTAATACCTCTTCTTCACTTTTTGCTCTATTTTCTCCTTCTTTTTACTCTTTTTTTTTTTTTGGAAGATTCTTCTATAAATAGTTATAGACAATCATAGAAGAAAATAAAAAGAAAAGAAATTAGATCTTGCATGTATGAATAAAGAGCTTATGAGGCAAATAATGGTTTGAGAAAATGACAAATTACAAGTGACATCCCTTCATTCAAACTCGTGTTTCTTTTTTTGACAAACCACGTTTCATATGCCCACAATTATTTGCTCACTTTTCCTTTCTTTTAATCACAAATCACAACTTGCTTCACATATTTTAAAGTTTTCTTTTTAATATCAATTAATGTACAGTCAAGTTTTACATAGGACCTAAAATATAATGGGCCAAGAAAAAAACTTCATAATTAGTAATGTTGAATTAGTACAAAGTTACAATTTTTATAATTTATTTAAACACTTAAATTATAACCATGTTCTATATTAAACAACTATACTTATCAATTTTTGCAAATAATAAATATAAATTCACATTATTTTAAAATAATTGGAGTATGAGATATTCAACTGCACTCATAGAACATTTGAATTGTTGTGATAAAAATATATATCTCACATGTACAGTGAAATTGGTGGAAATTAAAAATGAAAGTTAAATTGGTGGAAATTAAAAATGGAATGAATTGCTTTTTTGTTTCAATTTATAGATTTTGATGAATTTCTTATTAATTTTGATATGGTTTAGGGTTATATTAATGCGGTTAAGTGTTATGCGCTTTAATTTTTCAAAAGCAATTTAAATTTGTTTTTATTATTTACAAAATTGACAAAATAAGTATTCAATGAATCATTCTTAAAATTCCAGTATTCAAATAATTATGAATATATGTACCCCTAATACAACATCGAAAATTGGATATCAAACGGATTAGTTATGATCTAACATATATGGAAAATTCTGGAGTCTAGGCAATTTTCATGGACCAGGTTAATTGTGCATTACTATCCATGCATGTTGACTACCACTCCGTTTATTTTGCAATCAATTTTATTTAATATATTATTGACTTGATATATGAAATTTGCCAAAATTAAAACTATGTAATATCTCATAAATAATTTATAAATATTATTCTTTAATTTCGTAATTCATTTAAACATAAAAAAAATTTTAAGAATGGCCTATTGATTATATTTATTTGTTAATTTTATAAATAATAAATACAAATTTATACCGTTTTTTGAAAAATCGAAACACATGACATATAATTAACTGCATTGACATACATAGTACAAAATCAAAATTAATAATAAAATCAACTCATTCTATTCACTTTCTATCAGTTTTAATGTGCAAGTATAATATGTGTTTTCATAACAACAATTTAAATGCTGCATTCGTACAATTGAGCGTCATGTGACTCAAATTTCTTAAATAAAATATAAATTTGTATTTATTAATGTTGTAAAATTGACAAATATAAATGCTAAATATAAATTTGTATTTATTAATGTTGTAAAATTGACAAATATAAATGCTAAATAGATCATGTCAAACGATATACGAAATCAAGTTGGGATGTTTATACATGCATTAAAGTGTGTTTGATTGGCCTTTTCATTTTCTTTTGCCCAATCAAACGGCTAGCGCTATCGGCTTTCTAACTTCGTGGTCTGCACGAATGACTGTTTTATCTAGCCGCATCCATGGACAGCTTGAGCTGAAATTAAGGGTAAAACAAGAATTCGGAAAAAAAAAAAGTTAATAGTTCACTACTGAAATCGTTTGAATTATCAAACTCCTCAACGAGTCGAAGGAAGAGAGATTTGATTGTCACGTAAAAATTTACAAAAAAGCCTTATCTAGTCAATTCAGGCGAAAGTACTCCAAAATTTAAATCAGTAATTTGGAAATAGGAGAATCTTAGAGATAGAATGAGTCTCATGATTAGCATACTTGAATTCACTGTTCATTGGGCCATTTATAGAGAGTGTAGGAGTGTACTCAAATATCTAAGCAAGGCTACAGAGGTGTCAAAGTAGGAGAGCGGCAACGTGACAGTGAGCAAGTGAGAGACATGAGCTTGGCTATACAACGGCGAATTGACAAGACAACCAGTCCCATCAATTTGATTGATTTAAATCAGCCAACTTTTCCATGTTGTTAGTCACGTGCCAGACATCTCTAGAAGTAAGGCCTCTGGACTTTGGGCCCAAGTCTCTTTTGGGCCTAGAAGGTAAAAAGGATGTCATCACTTGTCCCCCCTTGAAAGGGTGGCTGATTGTTCGTCGGCTGAATTGGTGGTGGCTTACCAAATCGCTCGTCTGATCGAACTATCATTATTTTGGATAGCTACCTTCGTTTAGAAACAGGTGCATGCGTCTAGAATGACGATTCAATATTTAGACCAGCACGGCTTTTCTTTATCGACGCATGGCAAGGTTTGGTTGGTCATCTGAAGCGTCTCTTCACATAAATATATAACCTTAGAGATGGTTTTCTGCTTTTTATTGAATTTTTCGGTGAAACTCTGCTGAAAATTTTCTCGGTTTTCCCTGATTTTTCGACTTCGAGAATCTTTTAAATCTTAGAATCGTTTCTCCAAGTAAGTAAATTTAACTTTTGTGTCTTGCGTTACCTTTCCATCTTTTTGCGTTTTGCTTGTGTTTGTTTCCTTTTCGAATCCTCTAGTTTAGGCTCTCAATTTTGCTCGAGACTAGAAACTATTTTGCTTGTCCCTTCCTGGAGGTATTGTAATGGCCTCAATACCAGTCTGGCCGTGAACAGTAAATTCCGATAGTGAATAGTGCATCCGGGTCGTAAAACGGACCCGAAAGTAAAAAATATTTTATTTGACCATCGGGAAGTATTGGTCATGGTGAGTCCGGGGTTGAAATTTGAAGTGAAATCGATGTCAAATAGACCTCCGAAAGTCGAAAATACGAAAAAGGTAGCGAGTCAATTTCCCTGGTAGGGAATGTGACTTGATTTTGCATAAAATTTTAAAAATAGCAAATGAACTCCAAAAATTGCCATATTTTGCAGATATTCATGGAATTTCATGTAGAATATTTTGGTATAAAGAAATGAATTTTTCGGCGATGTCGACAGTTGTCGAATCGAACCAGTTCGGTTGAATCGGACCAGTAACGGACTCCGATTGAGCCGAAATTTTGTGTACTATCTAATTTTGATGTGATAAGAATTATAGAATTGAAATTGGAGTGATTTGGAGTGAGAAAATGGGAGAAATAATTTTGGGCTTTAAATTAGGTGTTAATGGGCTTTAACTAATTAACTAAGCCCATTAACCTAATCCAAGCCCACAAAGCCCATAAACCATCATATATAAAGGGTGAAATTTCTGGAACCAGCCAGCAAGTCATCTTCCTCCTCCTCTCTCCCTCTTGGCCGAACTCTCCCTCACCATTGTTGTTTGATTTTTCTTCATTTCTCTCTCCATTTCACACCAAATCAAGCCACCCAATAGGAATTTCTGCCTCTCTAGTTAAGTGTTATGACCTCCTCTCTTCAAATCAAGGAAGGAAATCAAGAAAAATTAGGAGAGAGAGTTTAGGGTTTCATTTGAGGTAAGTGAAACCAATGGGTTAAAAATTTTTCTAAGGTGCCTACTTATGTTTTTGGGTGCCTAGACTTTATTTATGATGTTATTTTTAGCATTTGAGGTTGAAAAACTAGAGTTCTAATGGCTTGAAAATTCGGCTTCCATAGGGAATCAAGGAGAATTGCAAGCTTCCAAGGCTAAAGGCAAGGAAAAGGAAGCTTAGGCATCCTAGAGCAAGAAAGGAAGGTTAGTGACTAATAAATCTTAGTAATTTTTTTGATTCCAATTAAGTACCCTTTATGCAAGTTAGGGTTTAGGTGATAAAATGATGATTTAATTGAAATTAATGATGAAATAGTGTAACTAGACATTGAATAAGCATTTTTAAATGTCTAAATGATTTATTGAATGTTTATATAGCATACTTACCTTGATGGCCGAATTGAACCCTAAAGAAAACCTAAGTGTATTTTGTGAATTTTGATGAATTTAAGCTTTTAAATGATACTAGAAATGAAATAATATGCTTAGAAATTTTTATGGAATTTATTGAAATTAAATGAATATTTTAGAGAATAATTTCAATTATGTAAGTAATGGAAATATGGCATTTATATGAAATAAAATGCAATTTGATGAGAAAGTGAATGATTTTGGTGAATTATGGTAGAATAATTCACAATCTATGTGAAAGAATGGAAAGAAATAAATACGAAAAATTTCTAGTAATGAAAAAATGAAAACGTTAAAGTTTGATTGCAATTTTTTATGAAATTGTGCCCTTAGAATTAGTCTAGCAGTAAAAGCCTAGCTCAGGATATAATTGGCTAGCCATAGGGACATTTGTACCGCGGTGCAAGTCACGGCGACTTGCTTAGTTATGGTAGGATCACTGATCACCATAGCTTCTGTTTGTATCTGGTATCTACTACGTGGAAAAATGGTCGTTGAGATCATTTTTCAGTCTATATATGGCCCATGGGGGTCCACGTTCCGAGTATCCAGTCTGAAAATTTCTGTCGGCACTGCACTAGGGGCATGAAATGAAATGAAAGTGATAATAAGTTAAAAGAAATGAAAAGAATGATAAAAATGAAGTTTAAAGTGGAAAAAGGACTTAAATGAAAGAAAATGAAAGTTTAGGGGCAAAATGGTAATTTTGCAAAAATGGGTAATTAATAAGTAAAAATAAGTGAGAAATGATTAATAAGGGCAAAATAGTAATTTTGGAGACCTAACAGTGTCAATAAGATAAAATATTATGGTACAGGGACTAAACCGTAATTTTACCCAAAAAGTAGTAAAATAAAGACTAAACGATGAATAATGGTGAAACTAGTGTAAAGAAAATGAAAGTAAATGACTATAATGGCAAAATCGTAAATATTCAGATAAAAAGGATATTTTTGGAATTTAGCACAATTTTGAGGACTAAAAAGGAAAATTAGTCAACCGTTATGAAATAAATGAAAAAAAGTGTAAATAATGTGAAAAATCACTGTTTTCATTGGAACGTGATGAAAAATGTTTAATTGTACTTAATTAGAAATTAATTGATTAAATAAGGTATATTAAAGAAATAAATATTGCAAAGAAAGTATTAGGATTGTTAGACACCACTGGGCATAGTTTATGCTCATCATGTAGTTTTTACTGCATGCAGGTACAGAGCTGGAGGAGCAGTGATGCACAGAGTGAAGAAAAAGAAATTTTGTTATTAAGTAAATTATGTAGACTTTGGCATGTATATAAATGACTAATATGTATAAATATTTGGATATGTAAAGATATGTAAACAGATATGTGTGTGATTGTGATGATGAGTTGTTTTGAATTATTGGATGTTTGATGGAGATTTTGGAGAAATGGAATGATTGTTATAGAAGTGTTGTGCCTCTGAGAGGCTGTGTGTTGTCTGATTTTTCAGGAGGCTAGTCAAAATATAGCCGTTATATTGCCAAAATTTTATTAAGTGAATAGTAACCAGGGACAGTTATAGGTCATCGAATACCTAAGTAATTGGTAATATCGAATGTTGGTGTTATTTAAATGTTAATTAAAAGAAAAAAAATTTTTGGTTTGCGTGCACTGTTCCGTATAATCGGAGTGATAAGAGTGTTACAGGTATGGCGTCTAGCAGTGGTTAGTCATTGGACAAGAGCTTTATGGAGCAGCATGAGGATAAGCCCGCCATAGGGATACGTTTCACCTTGTCTAAAAGTGAAGTATCAAGAATAAAGGTGAAGTATGGGTTGTTGAAAGACGTACACATGATGAAATGTCTCGACTCTATGGTGATGACAGAGGGCCCCTTTGGCGCGAACAAGAACGAATGGTTCGTTTGCCATCTATGGAGTTTAAATGGGGGGCTCAGATTCCCGTTTGGTGCCTTCAAGATTAGCATTCTCTGGGGTTATAGGCTCGCACCAAATCAATTGAACCTTAATAGGTGAAGCGATAGCTTGCTTTAAGATAATTTGCAAGAACGACGGAGTGGCCTCGACCCTTTACCTTTTTACACACTTTTTCTACCTATCTAGCCGTTCTGAAGAGACAAAATATTATTTCACCAGCAGGTCACAGAAGAAATTGATCGGGCTCCCCTCCTCAATGAAGGGTTACAAGGATAAGTTTTTCCTCATAGGAAGAGTGGGAGGTTTTGGTGTGTCGATCACTTGATCGAACAGAGCGAGATCCTTAAGAGATCGAGCGGGTTGCATGCCTCTGTATGTCGCCGATATTGCTAAACTGACTGCTGCATTGGACAGAGTAGAGTGTCCATATGACTCTAATTGGCTGATACATATTAGAGATAGGCCAGAGAGCATTCTACAGGGGAAAGGCACATAATGTGAGCAATAGGAAACACCATGAGGAGCTTATAGTGTTATTTGTTCGCCATGTATTACAGCTGTAGTGAGTAAAGCGCTGACCTTTTTCTTTATCCTTTTTTTTATAGCTGCGATGGTCGGTGAAAGAGCTGTAAGGAATGAATTAGCCGAAGTCGTAACACAATAGTTTACGGCAAAAAAACACTACATCGGGGGAGAATGATGGTGAGAAGAGGAAGAGGAAGTTGCTTTCCTCTGCTGAGGTTGAGCGGACGAAAAAATTGAGGTGTGGTCCGAGCGAGTCTCCTCAAGGTGAGGGCCTTTTGAGGGGCGTGGAGTCCCTGTCGCAAAGCCATTGATAAGCCCTTTGAGTGTTCGCACAGTGTCATATCCCTCTATTACTTCAGCCTTAACGGGTTGTTCTTCTTCGCAAAGGAGGAGGTTTAGACTTGAGGATGAGTCACCATCGCCTGAAGATGCCTTCCCTATTTTTGATCCTCCTGCCATCCTTATCGCAAGTGAATCTATTAAGGAGGTTCTCACGGAGGTGGACAGAAGGGCAAAAGGCAAAGAGGCAATCCCGAGCGGTGCAGCTAGTGAGGAATCTAGGGTGAGATTTGGGCGGAGAGCTACCTTTATAAAGGATGCATTAAAGAAGTGCTTTGGGGAGAAGTATTATGTCTCTAATTCCCATGTGGCATCCTTCGTTTGCAAAGGTTTCCTTGACAATGAGGATTTTCGAGTAATGGGCACTGATGATATTTTGAAAGAAGAGTTTGAGGGGTTCCAAGTTGCAGGCTTAAATGTTCGTGCCACTATTTTTGTTCTTAGATTTCAATGAGCCAGGTCTTATTTTCCTTGCTTTATTACTCATTTCGAGTTTTGTTTGTGTTTAGGTGCTCAGGCGAGGTGTGCGGCTTTATGATCAAGCCATTTATTTCAAAGCAAAGTGAAAGGACAACATTCAGCAGAAGAAAAAGCTGAAGAATAAGCTTGTGGTGGTTGCCCAGGAAAACTTAGATCTAAAGGTGGATATCCTTCACCTGACTAAGGCAACCGCCAAGTTGGGTGCTATGCGGGAGAAAGTTGTTAAGCTGGAGGAGCAATTAGAAAGGGATAGTGCTCACTTGTAATGGCTCAAAGAGGATAACAGCAAATTGGTGGCGAATTGCTACCACATTTCCTTCGAGCATGACAGAGCTGTTGCAGAGCTAGACGTCTTGCAGAGTACTTTCGAGGCCAAGGAGCACACCCTTGTTAGCAAGCATGCTGAGGAGCTGGCGTCCTGTAAGAGTAGCCTCATTGAGGATCTGGCTAAAGCTCAGGTCGGCGTTATCATGTGCCTTAAGTATGAGGCCAAGAGGCATTTTTTGATGTTGTTTTTGATTAGATGAAGGACTTTAAAGCGCTACCTAACCCGCCATCTAGCGACGAAGAGGAGAATTTGCTCGAGGATAAGGTAGATGAGGAGCCCAAAGGTGCGACTGATAATGGGGGTGAAGGCACGACGGATGGTGAGGCTGTTCAAGAGTCTCTTATAAAGCTTATGATCTTGTCTCTTTTGCCTACTGCCTCCATTTTCGACCCACCTTCCTAGCTTTTTACTGCAGCACTGTTTGTTTCACCTAGTGTGGATCTTCCTCCTATGTTGATTGCGGACCCACCTGTGGCTTCGACTGTCGATTCGATTGCTGCTCTGCCTGCTGAATCAGGAGGAACATCGACTTTCGATATGGCTACCTAATGTTTTCTTGTGTACAGACAATTTGTAATTATCAAAATTTGTGTGATTGTAGTTGATTTGGTTTTGTTTAAATAAGGTTCGGAACATTGGTTCCTCGTATTTTTATTTTGCTATATTCGTATTGTGATAGCATGACTAAGCTAAATGAACAAATAATTGGGATATAATTCCTGAATAATTAAGGAGATTATGGGTCGCTTGATTGTTCATTTTTCAAAATTTGTGTGATATGCACATGTTAGGCTCTTTCCATTGTTTGTCAGCATAAGATCTAATCGGCTAGTGCAATCAGTCAGCTAGTCAGTTATGGTTGAGCTATTGAGCAGAGCGGATGATCTTTTAGATCTCGCTTTTGCTTTGGGTATACTTTGTACATTGAGTTAAATAGACATACATTTCAATCGACATTGTTGCACCATTTTTAACTCGGTAGAAGCGAGAGCGAGGCATTTGCCAGTGATAGACTTTGACCCTCGTTTTTTCAGCTCGAGATTTGCGTCAAATGTGGCTTATGGGCATTGTAAGTCTTTTGTGCATGGAGTAAATTCATTATTTTTGACAATTTAGGTTACAGTACTACATCATGTACTTCTTGAGTACTTCGACATTCCAACTCCTGGGGATATCTATGCCATCCAGGGTTCGTAGCTTATGAGTGCTTATGCCGAGGATTTTGGTGAATTCGTAGGGTTATTTTTAGTTGGGCACTAGTTTCCCTACTCTAGCATTGCCTGTCCCAATCTTGGCCTTTCTTAAAATCGGGTCGCTAACGTTAAAGGCTCTAGGCCTTACTCTTCTGTTATGATATCTGGCGATTCTCTGTTTGTAGGGGGTAATTTTTGCGTAAGCATCTTCTCTTTTTTCTTCTACCAGATCCAAGTCCTGGCACCTTTCTTATGTGTTATTATGGTTAGAATAAAATGTTAATCGGTAGGAGAGGATCCCGATTTTCACCAGTATTACTGCCTCTGATCCATACACTAGTGAAAATGGTGTCTGATGAGTACCAGCTCTTGGTGGAGTTTGATAAGACCATAAGATGTCTATAGCTCTTCTGTCCAACTGGCCTTTGCTTTGCCCAACAATAGCCAGTTTAGAAAACCTTTCTTGTGATTACCCTGCCAGCTTTATAAGCTCTGCAAATTCCCTCATGTATCTCTTTAAGTATGTAATCACCTTCATCCTCTATCACACATTTGAGCCAGGGATGGCCGAACGAATTTTTATATAATTCGTTGTCAATTATAGAATAACTGAGGAATTTTCGAGATACCTTTCGGGATTTGTTTTTGTTTGTGGACAATTCGCCCGTTCGGAGGAACCTTTTGATAAGGGTCATCTAATTATCGTCCTGTTGCTCGATGTCCATGAATTTTGGCTCATCAGGGGAAGGGGAGAGCTATTCGAAAGTAGTTATAACTTCTTCGATTTTGTGTTTGTAGGAGGCAGATAGCTTGGCTAACCGATCGGCCACTGCTATCTCTTCTCTAGATACTTTCTTTAGGATTCTAGTACAACCAACCTCCTCCAGCTCCTTCAAAACAGTTTTGATTTTTGCCAAATATCTTTTTATGGAATTCTCTTTGGCTTCAAAGGCTTCCGACACCTGGCTGGTCACTAGCAGGGAGTCTCTTTTAATTTTGAGGATTTCTGGTCGTATTGCTCTCGTCAGTCTCAAGCCATGCAGCAATGCCTTATACTCTATGACATTATTAGATTTTTTAAAATTGAGTCGGATTGCGTACTTGATTGTGATTCTAAAGGAGCCTTTCATGACTATCCCAACTCCGTCCCAGGCACTATTGGAAGCCCAATCAATGATCATTTTCCATGCCATCTGTATGGGCTGTTCCATCGATTCTCCGTCCGTGGTGAACTTAGCAATGAAATCAGCTAGGGTTTTGGCCTTTATTACACTCCTAGGTTTGTACCTGATGTCCCACGATTGTAATTTTATGGCCCAACTCACCATCTTGCCCTCCAAGTTAGGTGCCTGTAAAATCTTTCTGAGTGGCTGATCCGATCGGACAAGGATCGTATGTGCTTCAAAGTACCATCTCAATTTACGAGTGCATATCATCAATGTCATGATCAATTGTTCAGTTGAACTTTTCCTTAGCTCCGAACCCCTAAGCACCTGGCTAACATAATAAATTGGGAGCTGTTGCGACCCTTTTTCTCTAACCAGGACGTCCATAATTGCCTCTTTGGATGTCGACAGGTACAAGAAGAGGTTTTCTCCTAGAATCGGCCTGCTTAACAGATAGGGGGCCATAAGAATTTTTTTTAATTCATCAAATGCTTGCTGACAATCTGTCCCCCACTCGAACGCGTCGTTCTTCCTCAATTTTTTTAAGAAAGGTGAGCACCGTTTTGCCAAAGAGGAAATAAACCTTCCCAGAGCCATAATCTGTCCAGTTAGTTTTTGTATATCTTTCACATTTCTTGGAGGCTGCATGTCTAAGATCGCCTGTATTTTCTTTGGATTGGCTTTAATCCCTCTTTGTGAGACTATGAAACCTAGGAACGTTCCTGAGGGCATGGCAAAGGCACATTTTTTTGGGTTTAGCTTTATTCGAAATCTATTCAAAGTATCGAAGACTTTTGCTAAGTCAGTAGGGTGTTCGCTGGGACTTTTGCTCTTTACAATCATGTCGTCAACATAGACTTCAATGTTTTCCCCAATTTGATATTTGAATATCTTATTCATCAATTGTTGGTATGTAGCGCCGGCATTTTTGAGATCGAACGACATTGTGTTATAGCAGAATGTTCTATTATCCGTAATGAAGCTTGCCTTTTTCTGGTTTAAGAGCCATATTAAGATCTGATGGTATCCGGTATAAGCGTCGAGCAGCGAATAAATTGCATGACACGCTGTCACGTCGACTAGTTAATCTATACTTGGCAAGGGATAAATATCTTTCGGGCAGGCATTGTTGAGGTCTGTGAAATAAACACACATCTTAAGTTTTTCGGCCTTCTTCTTTACAAGGACCACGTTTGCTAGCCATTTTGGATAGGCTACCTCCCGAATCATTTTCAATTTTAAGAGTCAGTTGACTTCTTCTGAAATAAATTTTCTTCGATGGGGTGTGTATCTGAAAAGTCTTTACTTTACCGGTCGGTAGCTGGGGTTGGTATTCAATTGGTGCATGATGAGTTCTAGGTCTATTCCGGGTATGTCCTTCGATTTTTAGGCAAAGGTGGCCTGGTTTATCATCTGTACTTACATCACTGATTCTTCGACCTTCGCATCCATGCTTACTCAAATCTAAATGCTTTTATTTCTTGAGAGTTCTCTGATTTTCACCTCTCCGATCGGGTTCATTCTTAGACGTTCATTCTTTCTACTCCTTTTAAACTATTGCTTCACTGCGTAGGTTTCTTTATTTGGCCTAATCATGGAGATATATGCCTCTCGAGATGCCTTTTGATCTCCCCTCAGCATGGCAATGTCCCGTTCTGTGGGTATCTTAATGACCATGTATCATATGCTAGTGATGGCTCTAGTTTGGAAAAGCAGGGGCCAACTGAATATTGCATTGTATGCAAAATTTATATTAATTACCATGAATGTTACCTTGCATACATGGGTGATTGCTTCTTGGCCTAGCTCGACAAACATTTCTGAAGACCCCGCGATTGGGACCGTGGCATTACCCAATCCTATCAGTGGGGTAGCCTTCGGTTGTAACTCTCCGATTGGCAGCCTCATCACTCGATAAGCTTCGAGTGTTAGGATATTTACGGTGCTTCCATTGTCCACAAGAATCCTTTTTATAAGGAAGTTGTTGACCTTAGCGCTAATGACCAGGGCATCTTCATGAGGAAATTTCAAGTCTCCCGCATCTTGGTGGGAGATAGAGACCGAGCAAAGTTTTTCGAATAGGTGCAAAAGGTAGACACCTTTCCCCTTTTTCTTTTGAGAAATACTTTCTTCGTATGATGATCCTCTAGCGATCATGTTGGTCACCCCGACGTACGGTCTGTGATAACCTATGCTGCCAGGCTTTCTGCGCTCATCGTCATCATCAGAGTCTGAATCATCTCCCTTTTCAGGGGGCAGCCTATAAGGCCTACTCTTATTTATTGGACCTACGAATTTTTTTAACAATCCCCTGTATATAAGCCGTTTTATTTACTCTTTTAGCGAATGACACTCATCAGTCGTGTGACCAATGTCTCGATGAAATTAACAATATTTGGTAGGATCTCTTCTGCTCCACGATCGTTCAAAAAACCTGTTGGACCAGTTTACCTTCTTATGCTTTTTCTTTGATCCACATAAGTACTTATGCAGAGTTAGAGTTGAGTGGGATAAGATTTCATAGAGGGTGGGTGGTGAGCCGTTCGAGCCTACGTCGCTCGATCTCCTTGCGCTTTCCTAGACTCGTAGATGTAGACGGTCTATCTGGGCTTCTTCCCTTTTTTCAGGCACCTAGGTCCCCTAGATCGATCTTCCATCTTGGTATCGCAACCTGTCCATTACGCTTTTTTTCATCCCCTGTTGGATCGCAGGGCATCGTCCAGTTGGATGTGCTACCTATCTCTTTCCATCAGATCGAAGAAGTTCGTGGGCAGCCTCGTTATGAGCGACTCGAATAGAGGTTGGTCGTGGATTCCTCCGGCCAGGGTGTTGGTCGCTGTTTTGACGCTTACATTCTTAACTTTAGACATTACGGACTGAAACTTGTCGATGTAGTCTCTAAGACTTTCATCAGACCCTTGATAGAGGTTACATAGGTTACTGACCTATTTTGACACTCGTGTCTGTACAATAAATCTCATTGTGAACAAGTCCTTTAGCTGTCTAAATGAGGTGATTGACTCCCGAGGCAGCTCATAGAACCAATTCAGTGCGTCTCCCCCTAATGTAGTGGGAAATATCCTGCAGGCGATCCTTTCATCATAAGTGTACACTTGTACCTTTGTAAGATACTCCGCCATATGGGTGGTCGGGTCAATTTTGCCCGTGTACCTATCTATGACCACATCCCTCCACCTGGGGGGTAACTCAGAATTTGTTATTTTTCGACAGAAGGGGGAGCTTGTATTTTCACAAGTATTGTATTCAAAAGTGCCTCTTCTTAGGTTTTATAGGCCAAATTATTTGACCTTTCATTTGAACCATTTGTTTTTTTCGCTTTTTAACCGCAAATCGCTTTCACCTTTGACTTTCTTCAAGTGGTGCCTGGTGGGAGTGCACATGTGTGACAAGTTATCTCTTATAGACGTTGTGGATAAGCAGCTCAGCTGGTATGTTAGATCTCTGATTGAAGAGGCGGTCCCATCAAATTTATCACTCCTTTTAGTGGCTAGTATTTTTGAATACGCGCTTGTTTTGTTAGTATATTGCACCCACGGTTCACTAATGAAGAGACCTCTGTTCTTTAACCTTAATTACTCATTTATGGCATTGTATCCATAACTCCGAGCTGGATCCTGTGGCATCTTTCCTTTACGAATAGTCTGGATAATGCTTCTTGTGAAATCACCGAAGAGTACCCTCATATCCCTTACTATGACGGGAGTATTATCAGCTTGTCATAACTTTGCATTGTCGAATTCAGGCAAGAGGTCAGCCCTCCTAGGGGACCTGTGGGTTTCACTTCGCCTCCTTATAGGCCTGGAATCCTCCTGAGCATCTCTGATTCCATCACCTCTTTCTGGCGTACTATGACCAGAAGATCTTAACCTCATCATGACTCTCAACGAAAGCACCACTTGATAACGTTTGAATTATCAAACTCCTCAACGAGTCAAATGAAGGGAGATCCAATCGTCACGTAAGAACCTGCAAAAAAGCCTTGCCCAGTTGGTTCGGACGGAAGCACTCCGAAACTTAAGTTAGTGACTTGGAGATAGAAGAATCTTAAAGAGAGAATGAGTCTCATGATTACCGTACCTGAATTCACTATTCATTGGCCATTTATAGAGGGTGTGTGAGTGTATTCGAATGCCTAGGCAAGGCTATAGAGATATCAGAGTAGGAGAGCGACAACGTAACAGTGAGCAGGTGAGAGGCTTGGCTTGGCTGTACAATGGCAAAGTGACAAGACAATCGATCCCAATAATCCGATCAGTTTAAATCAGTCAGCTTTCCTATATTGTTAATCACGCATCAGACATCTCGAAATTTGGGCCTAGGCCTCTTTTAGGTTCAGAAGGTAAAAAGGATGCCATCAACTACTATTAGCTCGTTTGCCCAACCTTTGTTTGTTTGTTTGTTTTTTTTGTTTTTTTTTTTTATGGATAGAAGTTAGCTCATCTAGTATTATTTATGCTCCTTAATTAATTAGCTCATTTAAACTAGGTTTAAATTTCTTCTTCACTTTTGTTTCTATTTTCTCCTTCTCTAATTTTCTTGGACTAATTTTTTTTTGGAAGATTCTTCTATAAATAGTTACAGACAATCATAGAAGAAAATTAAATTTAAACTTTTAATAGTCTAATTTCGTTCTCTGTTGCTGTTGAGCAGTCAGTTGAGAAACAATTATTAGCGGGTATATCATATAAGTAATCAAAGTGCGAAATCAAATGATAAATTGGATTCCATGAAAAGCAATCAATTAATTAGATATCATCTGCAACTTGGATCTTCTTGTCGGATATTAAATCGTTTCTGAATTTTTCAACAGAAAATACAGTTTGGATCTTCATAAAAAGAAAATAAATTACATCCTGCACGTATGAATAAAGAGCTTATGAGGCAAATAATGGTTTGAGATAATGACAAATTATAAGTGACATCTCTTCATTCAAACTCGTGTTTCTTCTTTCGACAAATCACGTTTCATATGCCCACAATTATTTACTTACCTTTCCTTTCTTTTAAGAACAAATCACAACTTTATCACATGTAAAGTAAAATTGGTGAAAATGAAAAAGGGAATGAATTGATTTTTTTAATTTATAAATTTTGATGGATTTCTTGTTAATTTTGATATCATGTAATGATATATTAATATGATTAAATGTCATGCATTTTAATTTTTAAAAAATAATATAATTTATTTTTATTATTTACAAAATTGACAAAATATGTGTTCAATGAATCATTCTTAAAAATTCCAGTATTCAAATAATTATGAATGTATGTACGCCTGATACAAAATCGAAAATTGGATATCTAACATATATGGAAAATTCTTGAGTTTAGGCAAATTTCATGAATCAGGTTAATAGTTCACTACTATCGATGCATGTTGACTACCACTCCGTTTATTTTGCAATCAATTTTGTACAGGTGGCACTGTATTATTAACCTGCCATATGAAACTTGCCTAAATTGAAATTTTTTGAATATTTAGAAAATTTGATATAGGATTGTTGTTTTATGAAGTTGAAATATAACATATATATAGCTCATAAATTCTTTATAAATATTAATTCTTAGTTCTTTAATGTCTGGAATTTTTTCAATTTTCAGTTTCTAAAAGTAATAAAATGACTTAACACCTATACAAACACCTAAATTTAATTTCATAATTCATTTAAACATAAAAAATTTTAAGAATGGCTATCTGATTATAATTATTTGTCAATTTTATAAATAATAAATATAAATTCATATTTTTGTTAAAAAATTGAAGCACATAACATGTAACTATATTGATGTGATATCACACTAAATTAAAATCAACAAACAAATCCATCAAAATCAATAATAAAACCAACTCATTCAATTCACTTTCTATCATTTTCAATGTGCATGTATAATATGTGTTTTCATAACAATAATTTAAATGCTACATTTATACAATTGAGTGTTATGCATCCATGGACAGCTCGAGCTGAAGTTAAGGGTAAAACAAGAATTCACAAAAATAAAGTTAAAGACAGAAAATTTGCTGACAAAATAAAAATCAATAAAAATTATTTTGCCTCAATCATTCTTTTTTTTTTTTGAAAAGACCTGGATCATTATTTTAGCAAAGAGACAGAAATACGAAGTTATTGAATTGATTAAAGTTATAGCCATTGCTCTCCACTGTGATAGCGGAAGGAAAAAGTAAATGGGCTCAATTTCTGTTTCGTGGTACCTTGAACTTGTAGCTTTAGCATATTTTCAAAAATTCTTAAAATGTAATATATTTCAAATTTTGAATTCCAAGCTGAATTCTGCAGCATTTTGCCTTTGCAAATAATCTGGATAATGCTTCTTATGAAATCACCGAAAAGTTCCATCATATCCCTTACTGTGACGGAAGTATTATCAGCTTGTCATAATATTGCATTGTCGAATTCAGGCAAGAGGTTAGCCCTCCTAGAGGACCTATTGGTTTCACTTCGCCTCCCTGCAGGCCTGAAATCCTCCTGAACATCTCTGATTCCATCACTTCTATCTGGCGTACTATGACTAGAAGATCTTGATCTCGTCATGACTTTCAACGAAAGCACTACATGATAATGTTTAAATTATCAAACTCCTCAGCGAGTCGAAGGAAGAGAGATCCAATCGTCACGTAAGAACCTGTAAAAAAGTCTTGCCCGGTCGATCCGGGCAAAAGCAATTCGAAACTTAAATTAGTGATTTGGAGATAGGAAAATCATAGAAAGAGAATGAGTCTCATGATTAGCGTACCTGGATCTACTATTCATTGGACCATTTATAGAGGGTGTGAGGGTATATTCGAATGTCTAGGCAGAGCTACAGAAGTGTTAAAGTAGGAAAGCGATAATGTGACAGTGAGCAGATAAGAGGCGTAGGCTTGGCTGTACAACGGCAAAGTGACAAGACAATCAGTCCCAATAATCCGATTAGTTTAAATCAGTCAACTTTCCTACGTTGTTAGTCACACGTCAGACATCTCTAAAATTAGGACCTTTGAAATTTGGGCCTAGGCCTCTTTTGAGCTTAGAAGGTAAAAAGGATGCCACCAACTACTATTAGCTCATTTGCCCAACCTTTTTTTTTTGTTTTTTATGGATATAAGTTAGCTTATCTAGTATTATTTATGCTCCTTAATTAATTTGCTCATTTAAACTAGGTTTAAATTTCTTCTTCACTTTTGTTTTTATTTTCTCCTTCTCTAATTTTCTTCGACTAATTTTTTTTTTTGGAAGATTCTTCTATAAATAGTTACAGACAATCATAGAAGAAAATTAAATTTAAACTTTTAATAGTCTAATTTCGTTCTCTGTTGCTGTTGAGAAGTCAGTTGAGAAACAATTATTAGCGGGTATATCATATAAGTAATCAAAGTGCGAAATCAAATGATAAATTGGATTCCATGAAAAGCAATCAATTAATTAGATATCATCTGCAACTTGGATCTTCTTGTCGGATATTAAATCGTTTCTGAATTTTTCAACAGAAAATACAGTTTGGATCTTTATAAAAAGAAAATAAATTACATCCTGCACGTATGAATAAAGAGCTTATGAGGCAAATAATGGTTTGAGATAATGACAAATTATAAGTGACATCTCTTCATTCAAACTCGTGTTTCTTCTTTCGACAAATCACGTTTCATATGCCCACAATTATTTACTTACCTTTCCTTTCTTTTAAGAACAAATCACAACTTTATCACATGTAAAGTAAAATTGGTGAAAATTAAAAAGGGAATGAATTGATTTTTTTAATTTATAAATTTTGATGGATTTCTTGTTAATTTTGATATCATGTAATGATATATTAATATGATTAAATGTCATGCATTTTAATTTTTAAAAAATAATATAATTTATTTTTATTATTTACAAAATTGACAAAATATGTGTTCAATGAATCATTCTTAAAAATTCCAGTATTCAAATAATTATGAATGTATGTACGCCTGATACAAAATCGAAAATTGGATATCTAACATATATGGAAAATTCTTGAGTTTAGGCAAATTTCATGAATCAGGTTAATAGTTCACTACTATCGATGCATGTTGACTACCACTCCGTTTATTTTGCAATCAATTTTGTACAGGTGGCACTGTATTATTAACCTGCCATATGAAACTTGCCTAAATTGAAATTTTTTGAATATTTAGAAAATTTGATATAGGATTGTTGTTTTATGAAGTTGAAATATAACATATATATCTCATAAATTCTTTATAAATATTAATTCTTAGTTCTTTAATGTCTGGATTTTTTCAATTTTCAGTTTCTAAAAGTAATAAAATGACTTAACACCTATACAAACACCTAAATTTAATTTCATAATTCATTTAAACATAAAAAATTTTAAGAATGGCTATCTGATTATAATTATTTGTCAATTTTATAAATAATAAATATAAATTCATATTTTTGTTAAAAAATTGAAGCACATAACATGTAACTATATTGATGTGATATCACACTAAATTAAAATCAACAAACAAATCCATCAAAATCAATAATAAAACCAACTCATTCAATTCACTTTCTATCATTTTCAATGTGCATGTATAATATGTGTTTTCATAACAATAATTTAAATGCTACATTTATACAATTGAGTGTTATGCATCCATGGACAGCTCGAGCTGAAGTTAAGGGTAAAACAAGAATTCACAAAAATAAAGTTAAAGACAGAAAATTTGCTGACAAAATAAAAATCAATAAAAATTATTTTGCCTCAATCATTCTTTTTTTTTTTTGAAAAGACCTGGATCATTATTTTAGCAAAGAGACAGAAATACGAAGTTATTGAATTGATTAAAGTTATAGCCATTGCTCTCCACTGTGATAGCGGAAGGAAAAAGTAAATGGGCTCAATTTCTGTTTCGTGGTACCTTGAACTTGTAGCTTTAGCATATTTTCAAAAATTCTTAAAATGTAATATATTTCAAATTTTGAATTCCAAGCTGAAGTCTGCAGCATTTTGCCTTTGCAAATAATCTGGATAATGCTTCTTATGAAATCACCGAAAAATTCCATCATATCCCTTACTGTGACGGAAGTATTATCAGCTTGTCATAATATTGCATTGTCGAATTCAGGCAAGAGGTTAGCCCTCCTAGAGGACCTATTGGTTTCACTTCGCCTCCCTGCAGGCCTGAAATCCTCCTGAACATCTCTGATTCCATCACTTCTATCTGGCGTACTATGACCAGAAGATCTTGATCTCGTCATGACTTTCAACGAAAGCACCACATGATAATTTTTAAATTATCAAACTCCTCAGCGAGTCGAAGGAAGAGAGATCCAATCGTCACGTAAGAACCTGTAAAAAAAGACTTGCCCTGTCGGTCCGGGCAAAAACACTTCGAAACTTAAATTAGTGATTTGGAGATAGGAAAATCATAGAAAGAGAATGAGTCTCATGATTTGCGTACCTGGATCTACTATTCATTGGACCATTTATAGAGGGTGTGAGGGTATATTCGAATGTCTAGGCAGAGCTACAGAAGTGTTAAAGTAGGAGAGCGATAATGTGACAGTGAGCAGATAAGAGGCGTAGGCTTGGCTGTACAACGGCAAAGTGACAAGACAATCAGTCCCAATAATCCGATTAGTTTAAATCAGTCAACTTTCCTACGTTGTTAGTCACACATCAGACATCTCTAAAATTAGGACCTTTGAAATTTGGGCCTAGGCCTCTTTTGAGCTTAGAAGGTAAAAAGGATGCCATCAACTACTATTAGCTCATTTGCCCAACCTTTTTTTTTTTGTTTTTTATGGATATAAGTTAGCTTATCTAGTATTATTTATGCTCCTTAATTAATTTGCTCATTTAAACTAGGTTTAAATTTCTTCTTCACTTTTGTTTTTATTTTCTCCTTCTCTAATTTTCTTCGACTAATTTTTTTTTTTGGAAGATTCTTCTATAAATAGTTACAGACAATCATAGAAGAAAATTAAATTTAAACTTTTAATAGTCTAATTTCGTTCTCTGTTGCTGTTGAGAAGTCAGTTGAGAAACAATTATTAGCGGGTATATCATATAAGTAATCAAAGTGCGAAATCAAATGATAAATTGGATTCCATGAAAAGCAATCAATTAATTAGATATCATCTGCAACTTGGATCTTCTTGTCGGATATTAAATCGTTTCTGATTTTTTAAACAGAAAATACAGTTTGGATCTTCATAAAAAGAAAATAAATTACATCCTGCACGTATGAATAAAGAGCTTATGAGGCAAATAATGGTTTGAGGTAATGACAAATTACAAGTGACATCTCTTCATTCAAACTCGTGTTTCTTCTTTCGACAAATCACGTTTCATTTGCCCACAATTATTTACTTACTTTTCCTTTCTTTTAATCACAAATCACAACTTTATCACACGTAAAGTAAAATTGGTGAAACTTAAAAATGGAATGAATTGATTTTTTTAATTTATAAATTTTGAAGGATTTCTTGTTAATTTTGATATCATGTAATGATATATTAATATGATTAAATGTCATGCATTTTAATTTTTAAAAAATAATATAATTTATTTTTATTATTTACAAAATTGACAAAATATGTGTTCAATGAATCATTCTTAAAAATTCCAGTATTCAAATAATTATGAATGTATGTACGCCTGATACAAAATCGAAAATTGGATATCTAACATATATGGAAAATTCTTGAGTTAAGTCAAATTTCATGAATCAGGTTAATAGTTCACTACTATCGATGCATGTTGACTACCACTCCGTTTATTTTGCAATCAATTTTGTACAGGTGGCACTGTATTATTAACCTGCCATATGAAACTTGCCTAAATTGAAATTTTTTGAATATTTAGAAAATTTGATATAGGATTGTTGTTTCGTGAAGTCGAAATCTAACATATATATCTCATAAATTCTTTATAACTATTAATTCTTAGTTCTTTAATGTCTGGAATTTTTTCAATTTTCAGTTTCTAAAAGTGATAAAATGACTTAACACCTATACAAACACCTAAATTTAATTTCATAATTCATTTAAACATAAAAAATTTTAAGAATGGCTTTCTGATTATAATTATTTGTCAATTTTATAAATAATAAATATAAATTCATATTTTTGTTAAAAAATTGAAGCACATAACATGTAATAATATTGATGTGATATCACACAAAATTAAAATCAACAAACAAATCCATCAAAATCAATAATAAAACCAACTCATTCAATTCACTTTCTATCATTTTCAATGTGCATGTATAATATGTGTTTTCATAACAATAATTTAAATGCTACATTTATACAATTGAGTGTTGTGCATCCATGGACAGCTCGAGATGAAGTTTAGGGTAAAACAAGAATTCCGAAAAATAAAGTTAAAGACATAGAAAATTTTCTGACAAAATAAAAATCAATAAAAATTATTTTGCCTCAATCATTCATTTTTTTTTTTTTTTGAAAAGACCTGGATCATTCTTTTAGCAAAGAGACAGAAATACGAAGTTATTGAATTGATTAAAGTTATAGCCATTGCTCTCCACTGTGATAGCGGAAGGAAAAAGTAAATGGGCTCAATTTCTGTTTCGTGGTACCTTGAACTTGTAGCTTTAGCATATTTTCAAAAATTCTTAAAATGTAATATATTTCAAATCTGGAATTCCGAGCTGGATCTTACGGCATCTTGCCTTTGCAAATAATCTGAATAATGTTTCTTGTGAAATCACCGAAGAGTTTCATCATATCCCTTACTGTAACGGAAATATTATCAGCTTGTCGTAACATTGCATTGTCAAATTCAAGCAAAGGTCAACCCTCCTAGGGGACCTGTGGATTTCACTTCGCCTCCCTGCAGGCCTGGAATCCTCTTGAGCATCTCTGATTCCATCACTTCTATCTGGCTTACTATGACCAGAAGATTTTGATCTCGTCATGACTCTCAACGAAAGCATCACTTGATAACGTTTGAATTATCAAACTTCTCAGCGAGTCGAAGGAAGGGAGATCTAATCGTCACGTAAAAACTTGCAAAAAAGCCTTGTTCGGTCGGTCCAGACAAAAGTATTTCGAAATTTAAGTTTGTGACTTGGGGATAGGAGAATCTTAGAGAGAGAATGAGTCTCATGATTAGTGTACCTGAATCTACTATTCATTGAGCCATTTATAGAGGATGTGAGGGTGTATTTGAATGCCTAGACAGGGCTACAGAGGTGTCAAAATAGGAGAGCGACAACGTGACAGTGAGCAGATAAGAGGTATAGGCTTGGCTATACAACGGCAAAGTAACAAGACAATCGGTCCCAATAATCCGATCAGTTTAAATCAGTCAGCTTTCTTATATTGTTAGTTACGCGTCAAATATCTCGAAAATTAGGACCTCTGAAATTTGGGCCTAGGCCTCTTTTGGGCTCAGAAGTTAAAAAGGATGCCATCAACTACTATTAGCTCATTTGCCCAACCTTTCTTTCTGGTTTTTTTTTTAATTTTTTTTTATGGATAGAAGTTAGCTCATCTAGTATTCTTTATGCTCTTTTAAATTTTTTATTCACTTTTGTTTCTATTTTCTCCTTCTCTAATTTTCTTCGACTAATTTTTTTTTTTGAAGATTCTTCTATAAATAGTTATAGACAATCATAGAAGAAAATTAAATTTAAACTTTTAATAGTCTAATTTCGTTCTCTGTTGCTGTTGAGCAGTCAGTTGAGAAACAATTATTAGCGGGTATATCATATAAGTAATCAAAGTGCGAAATCAAATGATAAATTGGATTCCATGAAAAGCAATCAATTAATTAGATATCATCTGCAACTTGGATCTTCTTGTCGGATATTAATTCGTTTCTGAATTTTTAAACAGAAAATACAGTTTGGATCTTCATAAAAAGAAAATAAATTACATCCTGCATGTATGAATAAAGAGCTTATGAGGCAAATAATGGTTTGAGATAATGACAAATTACAAGTGACATCTCTTCATTCAAACTCGTGTTTCTTCTTTCGACAAATCACGTTTCATATGCCCACAATTATTTACTTACTTTTCCTTTCTTTTAATCACAAATCACAACTTTATCACACGTAAAGTAAAATTGGTGAAAATTAAAAATGGAATGAATTGATTTTTTTAATTTATAAATTTTGATGGATTTCTTGTTAATTTTGATATCATGTAATGATATATTAATATGATTAAATGTCATGCATTTTAATTTTTAAAAAATAATATAATTTATTTTTATTATTTACAAAATTGACAAAATATGTGTTCAATGAATCATTCTTAAAAATTCCAGTATTCAAATAATTATGAATGTATGTACGCTTGATACAAAATCGAGAATTGGATATCTAACATATATGGAAAATTCTTGAGTTAAGTCAAATTTCATGAATCAGGTTAATAGTTCCCTACTATCTATGCATGTTGACTACCACTCCGTTTATTTTGCAATCAATTTTGTACAGGTGGCACTGTATTATTAACCTGCCATATGAAACTTGCCTAAATTGAAATTTTTTGAATATTTAGAAAATTTGATATAGGATTGTTGTTTTATGAAGTTGAAATATAACATATATATCTTATAAATTCTTTATAAATATTAATTCTTAGTTCTTTAATGTCTGGAATTTTTCCAATTTTCAGTTTCTAAAAGTAATAAAATTAAATGACTTAATACCTATACAAACACCTAAATTTAATTTCATAATTCATTTAAACATAAAAAATTTTAAGAATGGCCTTCTGATTATAATTATTTTTCAATTTTATAAATAATAAATATAAATTCATACTGTTGTTAAAAAATTGAAGCACATAACATGTAACTATATTGATGTGATATCACACAAAATTAAAATCAACAAACAAATCCATCAAAATCAATAATAAAACCAACTCTTTCAATTCACTTTCTATCATTTTCAATGTGCATGTATAATGTGTGTTTTCATAACAATAATTTAAATGCTACATTTATACAATTGAGTTTTATGCAATTGAGTGTTATGCATCCATGGACAGCTCGAGCTGAAGTTAAGGGTAAAACAAGAATTCAGAAAAATAAAGTTAAAGACAGAAAATTTTCTGACAAAATAAAAAAAAATAAAAATTATTTTGCCTCAATCATTCTGTTTTTTTTTTTTGAAAAGACCTGGATCATTCTTTTAGCAAAGAGACAGAAATACGAAGTTGTTGAATTGATTAAAGTTATAGCCATTGCTCTCCACTGTGATAGCGGAAGGAAAAAGTAAATGGGCTCAATTTCTGTTTCGTGGTACCTTGAACTTGTAGCTTTAGCATATTTTCAAAAATTCTTAAAATGTAATATATTTCAAATCTGGAACGATAAAATCTCATACGGTATTAAAAAAAGAAAATCTCATTTTACCATTTCCAATCATTTACATTCATTCATCTTTCTTTCATTTTCTCATTTAATTTACTCGAACAAAGGAAAATTCAAAACTATCCATAATGTTTTATTTTTTCTTTTTAATACAACGGAATAAAGTGGCCGTAAATCACAAAATTTGGATCAATATTATCTATATTCATTGAACTTACGACTAATAACTCAAAATAACTGAATTATTTTTTTGTAACGAAATTATCACTAAATTTTACACTATTTTATGTAAAAGTCATGATAACCAATTTCTGGCGAAAATCATTGTCAGAATGATGATGTGGCGTTTATTTGTACACACGTTGTATGCCACGTTAGCACTCTAGCGAGGATTATCACCGAAAATCGATCAATATAATTTTTGTGCAAAATAGTGTAAAATTCAATAATAATTTCGTTACGAATAATAATTCAGTTATTTTTGGATTATTAGGCATAAGTTCAGTAATTATCGGTGAAATTAATCTCACAAAATTTACATACTAATTTGTCCTAATGTTGGACTAACTGATAATATATATTCAGAAAATCCAAGGCATGGTAGCTTACTGCTACACATACCTCCCAATTCCGATTCCCACTTGATTTTCTGAGGATCAGTAATGGATTCAACCTATTATTTTCCTGAAGGAATCAATTATACGGAAAACGCTTTGCTCAGGGAATTGGCAGACGATTTAGGTTTGCTTCTCAGTGTCAATGGACAAGCTGAGCAGCCCCCAAAGGGTAATTTATTGATTATTCGATTCTTTAGTTTTCCTATATATGTAGCAACTTTGAAGCTGTAGTTTGACATTTAAATCAATCTCAGATTATATATTCTGCTAAAGCTACTGATTTTTTCAATCACTTCCGACTAATGATGGTTTATATGAAATATTTTGCATAAAAATTCCATTGCAAATTTCATTTTCAGAGTTTATTTCCTACAATTTGTTCTAGATTAGTCATTAAATTAAAATTGGGACTATTACGATCATTAAAATTAATTTCTAACTAATAACTTGACAGGGACACTGAAAGACCACTTGAAATTGCTTAAGGCAGCAATACACGGTGATTGGAAGACTGCCGAGAAATATTTAAAGGATGAAAAAGTAGTACATTATAGAATTCTGAACTTTGCAGTTAGCACAGGTCGCTCAATACCATTTGTTGAGGAACTTGTTAAACAAATATCAAAAGATGACTTGGCAAAATTGAGAACAGGCAATGGGCAGACTCCTTTGCACTATGCTGCTATTGCTGGAAATACAAAGGCTGCTAAGATCTTGGTGCAAAAGAACCCATCGTTGACTCTGCTAACAAATACTAGAGGTTCAACACCACTTCATCGTGCTGCTCAATATAGCCATAAGGAAACCACTCGATATCTTCTAAAAGTTACTCTAGAGGAGATTGAAAGAGTAAATTTACATCAGGATCATCCAAGTTCATTTGCAGGACTTCAGAATCCAAGTCCTTTACCAGGAGTCAAAGATCCAAGTCTATTTGGAGGAGATCAGTATCCAATTCCGTTAGCAGGACTTCAGAATCCAAGTCCTTTACCAGGAGGCAAAGATCCAAGTCTACTTGGAGGAGATCAGTATCCAAATCCGTTAGCAGGACTTCAGAATCCAAGTCTATCTGGAGCAGATCAGTATCCAATTCCGTTAGCAGGACTTCAGAATCCAAGTCCTTTTCCAGGAGTCAAAGATCCAAGTCTATCTGGAGGTCATCAGTATGCAATTCCGTTAGCAGGACTTCACAATTCAAGTCCTTTTCCAGGAGTCGAGGATCCAAGTCTATTTGCAGCGGATCAGAATCCAAGTCCCTTTGAAGGAGAAAGAGGTGTCAGACTTATTAATCGTCTCATAACTGCTGATTTTTATGGTTAGTGTATATATGCAACTTATGTTTTGTTCAATGATAGACAAGCACTTATTTCTGTTGTTTCATTTATCAACTGTGATTATACTTCCACTGACAGACATTGCTTTGGATGTACTGACGCGCTATCCCAAGCTGGCAGTTGGAAAAGACCGTGAAGGGACTACTGCCTTGGCCACATTGGCTAAAAAGCCTCAGGCATTTCCAAGTGGAAGCAATCATGGATTTTGCAAGCGTTTAATTTATAATTGTTAGTTCCACAACTTGTAAAAATATTAATTACGTCATGTTTATTCACTAGTATATTGATTTATACTTCTCATTTTTTAAATCAAGCATGTAATTAATTGAATGGCCTTTTCAGTCTTTGCAGGTTCTGTAAATACTCAGAATGTCCCAAGACATGGAGATGAGGAAAATCCATGTGGCAGTTCAAAAGAATGCCCAAAAGAACCAAAGGCTTATGGATTTCTTCAGAATATGCACGATGAGATTATGATGCATAAGCATGCCCATCAGATACTTAAAATTTTGATATCTCAAGCTGTAGAGCACAGTGATGAAGAAGGTCTTGATGAATATATAGGAGCTGCGGTCCTAATTGCTGCCGAATTTGGAATTCATGAGTTTGTTACAGAGGTTATCATGGCCTACCCTCTGTCCCTTTGGAGCTTTGATCCACAAGAGAGGAATATTTTCCATTTGGCCATTGTAAATCGCCAGGAAAAGGTTTTCAATCTCCTGTATCAATTCAGCTCATCTAAGCATTTGGTTACAAGATCTAGAGACATTTACAACAACAATATGCTACATTCAGCAGCAATAAGTGCACCATCAAGTAGGATTTCTGGTACTGCCTTAAAGATGCAACGTGAACTGCAGTGGTTCAAGGTCTTAATCTTCTCAATTTTATTTTATTTTTTATTTTTTTATGAGAGAGGCATAAGGTTTAATTATAAAAATAAACAAAAAATTGAACGCAAAACCTTTTGCACTTTTAATCGAGTGCTGTTATTAGACCAATAGCTGGTATTTGATTTTCTCAATTTTTAGAATATGAATTGCAATACTCTAAATCATAATTTGTATACACAGGAAGTGGAAAAGGTTGTCCAACCAGCATACAAAGAGCGGGAAAATAAAGATAAGAAAACTCCAAGAGAATTGTTCACAGAAGAGCACAAGAATCTAGTAGAGGAAGGTGAGAGATGGATGAAAGATACAGCTGAATCATGTGCCCTTGTAGCTGCGCTTGTTCTCACAGTTGTATTCGCAGCAGCTTTTACTGTACCTGGCGGCATTGATCAAAATAATGGGATCCCAATATTTTCAAAAGAAAGGTCTTTCATGATCTTTGCAATATCAAATGCCTTTGCACTTTTTTCTGCAGCCACGTCGCTGTTGATGTTCTTAGGCATACTCACATCGCGATATTCAGAAGAAGATTTCCTCAGAGCCTTGCCCGTGAGATTGAGTATAGGTCTGGTCACATTGTTCTTTTCAATAGCAGCAATGCTTGCAGCTTTTGGCTCAGCTCTACACATACTTCTTTCTCATCAAGTCAGCTGGATCGCTGTTCCAATTGGCCTATTAGCTTGCGTGCCTGTTACTTTGTTTGCACTTTTGCAGTTCCCTCTCTTGCTCGAGATCGTTTATTCTACATTTGGGCCTAGCATATTTCGTAAACAAAATGACGAAATAATCATGTAATTTTTTTTTCCTTCCACCAAGGGATAAATTGTGTAACAAGTCTGTGCGTGTTTTGTTGAAGTCATCAGAGACTTTCAAGAATTATCTAGAGATTATCTTAAAATAAACAACTAAAACAAGTTAGAAAGTCAGTCATAACCTCTCATATCATATGTGATTTGAAAATATTCTATAGAATTTCAGTGTGAGCAGTGTGTCATGTGTGTACAAAGTGTGCGAGTTAGAATATGTGAGAAGTGTGTGCTAGTTTGTAAAAGTTCTGTGTCGTGCAAGTGAAGTGGCAGGTATGTATTTGAGGGTTTTTTTTGAAAATAAGGTTATTTTAAAAAATATTTCAAATTCTGGGACTACAGTAAAAGAAATTGAAAATTTGGTTTGTTGGATTCCTGCGCATGGGGAGCCGGAATTGGAGCAGGCGGGACCCACTTGTCTTTGACTGGTAGGCTGCCAGAATCCGGCACAAGAGGAGCTGGAATTCGGCATCCTGGGCCCGCCTTTCACGCTGTGGTGCTGAAATCCGATTGCCTCCAATGCCGGTATCCGGCACTTTTTCTGGATCAACCACCCTTTAAATTTTAAGAGACCCGAAAATACGCTCTACTCCTCATTTTATCATCCTAGAAATTTTGTTCTTCTTCTCAAACTCTTTAAGTCTATTTTGCAACACTTTCTTTGAAATTCTCATTCTTTTTCTTCTCAAACTCTTGGAAAAAGGGAAATAAAAAAAAGAAAAATGGGAATGTTAAATACTGGATGATTTTTCTTTTCTTTTAAATTATGTTTAAAATTTATGAAATTGCTCTAAAATAACTCTACTAAAGCTCTGATAACAATAAAAGTGAGCTTGCTTCATACTAAAATCTTTTTAATTATCTCAAATAAAATTATAGGTCTATTATGGATAACTAAAAAGTAATTTTGAGATTTTTTAATAACTTTATAATTCCGCTTGAGATATTTAAAAAATTTATAATATAGAGCATATTTATTTTTCACTTTGATTTATTAGAAACTTTGTAAAAGTATTTTATAATAATTTTATAAGTTTTAGACATAATTTAAAAGGAAAAATAAAGTTTGAAAATGAAATAAAATGAATTAGGATAAAAACATCCAATTAAAAAATTTAATCCGTATGCTATATTTTTCTATAGTTAAATAGTATTCTGGCTGTGTGTTTCTTGTGTTTTGTAGTCTAGATACCAAAACTTGAAGTAGATTAACCTGGAATTTGAGCAAGATATTGAAGGTAGATTCGTAGATTAGCCTGATTGTTCTGTATGCTATGTCATAGGTCACCATCAAGTTTCAAAGTGAGTTGTCATGTGATGTTCTGCAGTTGATTGTCGTCCTAATTTCAAATCTTAGACTGAAGGTTGATGAACTTGGTGGTTGCGTGTTTGGGACAGGTTCAGTAATTTAAAATTTTCATTGTCTTTCAGGATATTCTAAAATCATTTAGTGTTGAGTTTTATGTTTCATATATAAATAGATCTTTTGGTTTTAATATTGTGATTTATACAATAGTTGTACAAATAAAATTTTAGATAACTTTTTATATATATTGTTTTCTTATATATTAAAGTTATTAATTAATATATATCTTCAATTTAAATTTTACACTTTTTTCTATTGAATTTATCGTGCTCAATTTGGAAATTGCAAACAGGGAATATAGAATTTTTGCAAAAAATTATAAAAAAATTTATGCTATCGACAAATTACCGACGGAAAAATCTGTCGCTGCTATTTTAATATTTACACTAAATATATTTGCTGACAAAATTACCGTCGACAATAAATCCGTAGCTGTTTACACTAAAATAAATTAATAATTTTTTCATTAAATTTATCGACGGTTTATTGACCCAATATTCCGTCAGTAAGCAGTGAACGTGATCAAACATCCGACAAATTTTTAATAAAATTACTAATAAAATATTTTTTACAATTCCGTCGGTAATATTTACGGATGGAATTTTTCGCCAGTAAATTGCTATCTACGTGCGATTTACTAACATATACAAAAAAAAATAAAAAATCGTCAGTAAGGTAATTTGCTGTTAGTAAATAGCATAATTTTGTCGGTAAAGCTCTTTTTTTTTTGTTGTGAAATGAGAAGATAAAATACATTCACATGATAAATTTATTATACAAAGTTTGAAATGCAAAAAAATAAAAGAGTCCGAGACAATCAAAGAGTATGTTGACTTGATAAGGTATTTTCTGAAGAAAGGATAGTTGAAAAAATATTTGTTACATTACCTAAAAATTATGAAATTACAATTTCTACTTTAGAAAATACTAAAGATCCGTCAAGTATTATTTTGGCAGAACTTTTAAATGCTTTGCAGGCATATGAACAAAGAAAATCTATAAGAGAAGAAGGTGTTGTGGAAAAAGTTTTTCAAGCAATGTCAATGAAGAAAAGAAATAATGAGGAAAATAATATAATTTATCCTTACTGCAAGAAAACAAATCATCCACAATACAAGTGTTGGTGGAGACCAGATATCAAATGCAACAAATGTGGCCAAATGGATCATATAAAGAGAGTATGCAAAAATAAACAAGAAAATGAAACTAAAATTGTAATGAATGAAAAATAGAAGCAGGATTACTTATTAAAAAAATGCCTATGAAATAAATAAAAAAATATGTCATGTTATGCCTATGCCCTACAACAACAAAAATATGTCAAGCCCGTATTCCCAAAATTATAAACTACATCCCATGTTTATGCCCTATAACCATGAAAAAAAAAAAAAAACCATATGCATTTCAAGTTATGCCTCATGCAGCCAATTGACTCAAGGAGAAATATTGAGAATGAGTCAATTGGAAATCAGTAAAGATTAAGTCAAATATTAAAGTGGGAGAAATAGGAGAGTTAGCAGATTTAGAATTTTTTATGTTTAAATTTGATTTTGGTTATATTATTTTATAGTCATATTTTTAGAAATAATTTTGATTATTTTTGTTAGAAATTTTACCATAAATATGTAAATTTCATGAATAAATAAAATGAGAAGCCAAGTTTTTGAGTTTTAAAGTTTTATATTTCTACATGTTTCTCTCCTAAATAAATAAAAACCGACAAATTATAGCATTTAAAGTGTGCTTCATATGAAATTATTAATAATGCCGCATTTACAGCCAGGTTTCACAAATCTTTTTTAAGGAATAATAGTTGCCTTGTGGCTGGAGAAATCATGAGATGGAATAGTGGCATTGATTACGATTTGAAACATTAATTATTATATTTATTATGAATGAGCTTATTGATTATTTAATTAGTAAATAAAAGGAGGATTCATCAAAAAGAAAAAGAAAAAAGACAAAAAGCAAAAGGAATCTTCATTTTTCCACATGTTCATAATTTTTTTATGGATAATAAAAATAATTAATCAGGCTAATGGCATGAAGTTAGTAAATTAACCCGGTCTTTAAAATTAGTAAATTAGTGGTTTTTTTTTTATATTTGGGATTTATTTGAAAAGAATTCACGTTTTTGGTGTCACAGTAAAAGATATTAACAAAATAGGATCTTAAAAAAGGCAACCCTAAGTGTCATTTTCTGTCTGTGTGGACTTCACCCGTTAAATTGAAAATTTTGTTTATAAAACAGCAAAGCTACATGTCTTTTTTTGACAAGTTTAAACGGCACCGTTTTGAGGAGAAGCAGATAATTCCAACCGGTCAACAAGACATGACCCACATGCTGGAAAACAGCAAACAAAGATGTAATTTTCTTTATTATTATTATTTTTTAATAAAAAGGCTGCAGCACGAAATGGTAGATAACCTTGCTATTTTATAGAGTCAATTTTATCCTTGATCATTGAACTTACGTCTAATCGCCCAAAAATAACTGACTTATTTTTTGTAACTTAAATATCACTGAACTTATCATATTTTTGTAGAAAAGTCATCTAAACCATTTTTTTTTGTGATAATCCTTGCCGAAATAATGACGTGGCAAGCCACAATATATGCTTGAACATACGTGGCATGACACGTCAGCAACCACGTCACCGAAAAAAGCAATATCACATGACACGTCAGCATGCCACGTTATATTTTTGAACACACGTGACCTCTTTTGATAACGTGGCTACTGACATGTTATGTTAAGTGTGTCTAGACATATGACAAGATGTGTCACATCAGCATTCCAGTAAGAATAATCGTCGAAAATCGGTAAAAATAACTTTTCTGTAAAAAGATAATAAATTCAGTGACATTTAAGTCATGAAAAATAAGTCCGTTATTTTTAGGCGATTAAGCATAAGTTCAGTGACCATAGATGAAATTAATCCCGTTTTATATATATGTATTATTATTATTATTATTATTATTATTATTAAGATAAGGAAAAAGTTGGTAAAAAAGCTGAGATTGAGAATCATGTCGGGAACAGGAGAACATTGCGTCTCCTAAAAGGATAAGGAAAAAGTTCCCTTCCCAGCCGAGTTGTATTACCGTCGGCTAATCTCCCTATAATTACTGTTGTCAATTACGCAAATTGTTCATTCTTTCCCTTCAATCCCACAGAGAAACAATGGCGATCCACTTCAATTTAGATTTAAGGCATCAAAAGATTTCTGAAACTTTGAATCACCTTTACGATCAAGCTTCCTCTGTTCTTCCGCTTACCCTTTAATGGAAACATTTGGAAAATCAATTCCGCTCTGCTCATTCTTCCATTGGCGGTCGCGCTAAAGAGAATTTATCAATGGAACCTTCAATTTTGTAGCGGCTCAAACAACTTCAAGAGGAAGACAAGCAACTTGTTTTGATGGAACAATCTATATACCGGAGGATTCATGAATTGTTCTTAACATACTTGAAACGACTAACTGATAAAGAAAGTCAATTAGAGTTGAGTAATCGAGTTAATGCTGAGAAATTGAATTTGGAAAAGAAACTGACTGATGAGAGGGTTAAAGATATTGGCAAACCTAATTCAGTTGAATGAGTCATAGGAGTTATAAGGCATATCCCACGTTTAATGGAGGAATAAGGAAGGATATGTACTCATTTAAATATTAGTTCAATATCAAGTCAAGGGATATTCTTAGGAGTAACAACTTCCTACATACATGGTAGTTCAGTTGATAAAATCACGTTGTATCTTTGATCTTTTATCACTTTGTATCTTTTGTTTGTTATCTTTTATCCTTTTTTAGCTAGTTTTCAAGCATCAGTTAGCATTCCCATTGTTATATATTCTGCTTTCTTGTATTTGGAATGCAAGTTGTGATAAAATAAAATAAATAAAAGAATTTCTTCAAACTCTGTTTTTCTTCTTGGTATCAAAGCAGGAACGATCTCTCTTTTTCATCATGACTTCGTTATCCCTCAATGTCGGTAACTTTGTTACCTTGAGACTCACTCCATCAAACTATCCGTTATGGAGAGAACAAGTATTAGGCTTAGCAGAAAGCCAAGATCTAATCCATCATCTTACCAATGCAATTCCTATTCCACCCAAATATGCCTCATCAAACTCAAAAACCTCAGACACAGCAACTACTTCACCAACATTAACACAAGAATTTATTGCCTGGCAAAAATCTGATCGGCTTCTTAGAGGGTGGATAATTGGTACTCACTCTAAAGAATCTCTTGGACTCATTATCGGGATAGACACAGCATCTGCAGTGTGGGAAGCACTCAAAGAAGCATATGCCCAAAACTCTCAAGAACGTGAGTTCACACTTCGACAACAACTCACCTATCTGCGCAAAGATGAGACCAAAATCATTTCAGACCATATACGAACCTTTAAATCTTTATGTGATAATCTTGCTGCCATTGGCAAACCCATTGTTGATCAAGAAAAATTTTTTTTGTCTTCTTACAAGCCTTGATCCACAATATGAAACCTTCACCACAACAATGTTGAAACCTCCAAGACCAACCTACCCAAAATTGATTTCTCAATTGCAAAATATGTCATTCCCATATTACCAAAATTATGAAGCACATCCCATGTTCATGCCTTATAACCATAAAAATAAAATAAAATAAAATAAAACCTATATGCATTTCAAATTATGTCTTATGCAGTCAATTGACTCAAGGAGAAGTGTTGAGAATGAGTCAATTGAAAATCAATAAACATGAAGTCAAATATTGAAGTAAGAGAAATAGGAGAGTTAGCAGAGATTTAGGATTTTTTATGTTTAAATTTGATTTTGAGTTTATTATTTTATATTCATATTTTTAGAAATAATTTTGATTATTTTTGTTAGAAATTTTACTATAAATATATAAATTTCATGAATAAATAAAATGAGAAGCCAAGTTTTTGAGTTTCAAAGTTTTATATTTCTACATGTTTCTCTCCTAAATAAATAAAAACCGACCAAATTGTAGCATTTAAAGTGTGCTTCATATGAAATTATTAATAATGCCGCATTTACAGCCAGGTTTCACAAATCTTTTTTAAGGAATAATAGTTGCCTTGTGGCTGGAGAAATCATGAGATGGAATAGTGGCATTGATTACGATTTCAAACATTAATTATAATATTCATTATGAATGAGCTTATTGATTATTTAATTAGTAAATAAAAGGAGGATTCATCAAAAAGAAAAAAGAAAAAGCAAAAGGAATCTTCATTTTTCTACATGTTTATAATTTTTTTATGGATAATAAAAATACAGTAAATAATTTTCTGTTTTCCATTTTCTTAGAAAATTAGAGTATTTATTTTCTATAGAAAATTTAAAAAATGTGTTTATTTATCAACAAATAAAAAATTGGAGCGTTTATTTTTGTATGTGTGTGTGTGTACACACACGTATGTATATATATACATATATACAGATATTACATGTATATGTATGCGTACATACATATACATACATACATTTGTGTATATATATATATATATATATATATATATATATATATATATATATATATATATATGCACATATATACACATGTATTTATGAATACATACATATGTACATGTATATATATATATATATACATATATATGTATGTATGTATGCACATACAAGCACATACAGATACATGTATATGAATATGTATGTGTGTGTATATGTATATGCATAAATACATATTTATATGTATATGTATGTATATAGATACATACATGCATGCATGCATGTATGTATATTTGTATATGCATATGTATGTGTATATATGCATATATATATACATACATATATATATATGTATGTATACATATACATATGCATATGTATGTGTATGTATGTATATACATATATATACATATCCATATGTACGTATGTATGCATGTACTACATATACATGCACATGCATATGCTCATGTATGTATGCACATACAAAAATTTACATATGCATGTATATGTATATGTATGTATGTACATATATATATGTGTATATATTAATATTATTTAGAAAATTTGAAAAATATCTTTTATTAGTTTTTTAATTTTTTTTTATTTTGAAAAACTGAAAAATTTATTTTTTGTTTTCTATTTTAAAAAACTGACGAAAATAAACATGATTTTTTTTTTTGTTTTCTGTGAAAAATTTTTCTGAAAAATTGAAACAATTTTCAGTAAGTAAACTGGAATATGTTTTTCATATCAAAACTTTCCAACAATTTAACCACCACTTAATTGATTGGCAATGAGTTCTCAACATAAACAAGCAAATGCACCAACTCAAAACATTGCTCCAATCCAAACGCATTGACCTCATAATATAAAGGGGTAAAGGAATATTAACACATGATTTGTACAGATTTTGCTTGATGTAGTTCCAATTATTCCGCGCGGGACCCACTACAGCTTTTAAAAAAATATGGAATTTAGGGGAGACAGCCATACGATTTCTTAAATTTTAAATTTCCCCCCTCTTTTAACTGATTTTTACTTTTGCGCCACATCTTTTTGACTGATGCCCTTACTGTTTTTCAAATTATTAAGTTTCCCTTAATAGGACAGTCGATTTGGCAGTTGTACATAAAAAAAAATAAAAAAAAAAAAAAGCCACAGCGACAAGAATTATAGGATCGAAATATCTTTTCTTTAGAGACCGACACCAATGGGTTCTACTTCAGAAATCCAAAACGCCAATGAGACGCATAATGAAGTGACAGAACCCAGCAAGCATGGCAGTTTTTCAAACGAGCCTTCACAGGAGATAAAAAAGGGTAATTTTCTTTAATTGATTTTTTTTTCTTTTATCTAAAAAAAGTCACTTGATGATGAATATTTCCTTAGGAAGCTTGTTGGAAAGTTTTAGTCCTGAGCGATCAGATTGAATCTGAATTTGGACCCTATTTAAATGTTGAATTTTGAGCACCCAAAACAGAGTAATAAATTTATGATCATTTCTATATCTAATAACTTATATTACACTTGATAGGAGCAAATGGGATTCCCAAAGACGCAATTTACTACATGCCATTTCATAAAGCAGCAATATATGGTGATTGGAGGGGTATAGAGAGATTTATTAAGCATGATAAGGAAGCATTAACCGCTATGATTTCAGAATTTTATACAATTCTGCATGTTGCAGTTAGCACAGGCCATTCAATACCTTTTGTAAAGCAGCTTGTTGATGTAATGCCACTAGAGTCATTGGCAACCAAAAATCCTACTGGAGAAACTCCTTTACACTATGCTGCTATTGCCGGAAACCCAGAAGCTGCCAAGATCTTGGTGGAAAAGGACTTAACCTTGACTCAGCTAACAACTGATGATGATTATACACCTCTTCATTGTGCTGCTGACTATGGTCATCAGGAAACTGTTCGATATCTTTTAACAGTGACTCGAGATGAGAATCCAAGTCCTTTTGCTGGAAAAAAGTGGTGCCAAACTACTTAATTTGCTCATAACTGCCGATTTTTATGGTTAGTAATTTATGATCCCTTGCTTCATATGATATAGAAGAAACCACTCATACTTGCACTTTGATTGATATTGTGAATTATGATTAAATTTCCATTCACAGACATTGCTTTGGATATACTGAAGCATTATTCCACGCTAGCTCTTGAAAAAGACTCTGCTGGTAATACTGCCTTACTGAAATTGGCTAAAAAGCCAAAGGCCTTTCCAAGTGGAAGCAATCCAACAATTTATGAACATATTCTGACCAGCAATCATCTATGATCTTTTTTTTTTTTTTTGGTTTACATAGGCAATTTCTGCTCAGATATTAACTGGCCATTATTTATTTATTTATTTGGTTTCAGCTTTTGCTGCTGCTTTCAGTAGGCGACAGAATTTCACTAGACATGGGGACGTGGAAAACTCAGGTAGTAGTCCCAAAGAATTTCCAAAGGAAAGCAAGCTATACAAATTTCTGGATAGTCTTCATAACAAAACACTGATGCATCAGCAAGCCCTTCAGTTGCTCAGAATCTTAGTTTCTGAAGCAGTAAAACATAGGGACCAAGATGCTTATGAAATTCTAGGACCTTCAGTAAGACTTGCTTCTCAATTAGGAATTCATGAGTTCGTTACAGAGGTTATCAAAGCCTACCCATTATCTCTTTGGCTCTTTGACAATGATGGGAGGCACATTTTCCATTCGGCAGTTATACATCCTCAGGAAAATGTTTTCAATCTCTTATTCCAAGTGAGTTCATACAGGCATTTTGTTACACAATTAAAGGACAAATACAACAACAATATGCTACATTTGGCAGCAAAATTGGCACCATCAACTAGGATTTCTGGAGCTGCCTTTCAGATGCAACGTGAATTGCAATGGTTCGAGGTTATTTATAAACTATACTAACTTCAATCTCTTGAATTTAACCATCAAATTTATTAAATAATAATATCGTATTTATAGAAAGTGGAGAAGATTGTTCCACCCTCATACAAGGAAATGGCAAATGTTAAAAATAAAACTCCGGGAACGGTGTTCAAAGAAGAACATGAGAAGCTAGTAAAGCATGGTGAGAAATGGATGAAAGATACAGCCGCATCCTGTGCACTTGTAGCTGCACTTGTGGTCACAGTAGTTTTTGCAGCAAATTTCACAGTACCAGGCGGAAATGATCAAAATACAGGATTTCCAATCTTCTTAATACAACATCTTTTACGATTTTTGCAATAGCCAATGCCTTAGCACTTGTTTCTTCATCAGTCTCATTACTGATGTTTCTGGGGATATTTACATCAAAATATTCAGAAGAAGATTTTCTGAAGGCCCTGCCAATGAGGCTCAGCATTGGTCTGATTACCTTGTTCTTCTCGATTGCAGCTATGTTGGCTGCTTTTAGTGCATCTCTTCACATTGTTCTGTCGCATAAGGTGAGCTGGATTGGAGTTCCAATTGGGGTTGGAGCATGTGTGCCTGTTACCTTGTTTGCACTTTTACAATTTCCTCTTCTTGTTCAAATAGTATATTCCACATTTGGGCCTAGCATTTTCCGTAAGCAAGGAGAGGAAATTATAATATAAATACAGAGAAAATGCATTATCGTCAAGTTTTTACTATTTCAATTATGTGTTTGTTTTCATTTTCTATTTTTTTTCCCCTCATTTTGTGTGTAAAATTACTTGCTTAAGTGGAAGAGGCTTTTGTGATGTAATTATGCATAACAAATAATTTATGTACCCTCAATTTTTGTGTTATTATTAGCTACAACAAATAATTTATGTACTTATTTTTCTTTTCGCGGGCGATGTCCACCCCATTGTACAGAAAAGAAAAAATAAAAAATAAATTGGACAATCTTTTGGTTCCTTATGCATAATACATTCAGTTGGCTAAAAAGAATAAAACAACGCGGCTCACTTTAAAAGGTAACTGTAATTTCATTGCTTAAATGAGTGTTTAGAAATTTGAATCACTTAAAAGAGTATTTGCTAAAAACCCCATGCTTCTTTTCTGTCTACTTTTAAAGGCTTTCATTTTCTTTTTCTAGTTTTGGGATTGCCGTCGGTCCATTTACAGGCAGCGGTCCTTCTTCTCTTCTTTTCTTCTCTTTCATCTTACTTTTTATTAAATTTATATATATTTTTTTCAATTTTCTGTATACTTTTTTATTTTTTCATATATTTTTATAATATTTTTCACATCAGTATAAATCTAAAATTTTAATTTTATTTATTATTTTTTATTTGTGTTTTGGTTTTTTTTTTTGTGTTTTAGTTTCAATAAACTTAGATCTAAAATTTTTTATTTTAAGATACCGATCTGAAATTTTAATTTTATTTATTATTTTTTGTTTGTGTTTTGGTTTTTTTTTTTGTGTTTTAGTTTCAATAAACTTATATCTAAAATTTTTTATTTTAAATCTAATTTTTGTTTTTGCTCAAATCATTTTTGTATTTTTATAAATTTGGCTTATTTAACTAATATTGAATACAATTTTTTCATGCAAGTTTGTCTCTCAAATTTGGAGGTTATTGCCTTCCATAATGGAAGTTTTCATGCTTTTGAAATAAATTTTTTTATGGACAGTAGATGGACTGAGTTTTTCACTAAAAACTAAACTGTCTACAGCATGTTACAATTATCCACTGTTTTCGTCGAAAAAATTTAGAGATATATTCTAACAATTTCATTAATTTTGTACATCTCATGCACTTTTAAATTTTATAAATTTATTTATACTTTTCAGATATATTTTTTATATTATTAATGAAGATTTAATTTGCATTAAAAAAAAAAAAGAGAGAGTATTGTTGCTAACTCGCAATTTGCTACTCATAAAGATAAGACTTGAGATTATGGAAAATGTATAAATCAAGCAAATGAATGATCACGTGTTATTTTGGAAAAATGAATTGAAAATAAAATGGGAATGAAGTTACAATTCGCATTATACGATTGGTTTGATTATAAAAAAAATTCATAAAATTTATATGCGGGATTATATCACTAATTTTGTTCATAAGAAATTCATAAATTAAATATAGGAAAAATTTTATGCAGTTAGGCGTTAGCCACTAAGAGAAAAAAGATAAACTATGTAGGGTGAAGGCATTTTCGTACCTGAATTATATCCTCTCCATTGGTATAAGGACTGTATAATTGAAGTTAGGGTCTTTTCTTTTCATCAAATTGAATTATTAACCGACCTCTCTTCGAAGTTAATTCTTAAATATGTAGCAACTTGGATAGTGCCAATCACTGACCCTCATAGCTGCCGTTAAAATTCCCTTGTTTAATTTTAATTATGAAGAGGTAACAAATCCCGAGAGTATGCGCGTTTATCAGCAAAAACAAATTTTTATATATAAGCTAATTCGAATTAGGTCAGTTTATTATAAGATAAAATTATTTAATCACTTAGATTAACCAATATTAGTAAGATAAGGGTCTTTTGATTGATAGCCTAGTGTAAGGATTTGTGATAGAAAAATCTTAGCGGGAAGGGAATTCTTATACACCACATGATGATTCCATGGTTGCAATTTGAAGGACAGCAGAGTATAGATTGATACCCTCTGGATTCTTAGCTGTCAGATTGTCTTGTTAGAACCTTCCTTTTTTTCATCCCATGTGCTATTATTGGACCACATTATTTTCATAATTTCCTAATCATATAATGCCTCACTTCGACTTCCATCATTGTACTCGTAGTCAACTCCATTAACCACACAACTCTTTTAACTACACTAATTAAGAGTTTATTATAGTGATTAATTAGCTAATATAGTTAATTTAAGTTTGCTACAAAGTCTTAGTGATTGGTCGGTCCTGGCTATAAAAGATGGCATATCAACATCATTACCGTGAATTACGGGTAATTGTATGCCCAAGGACAAGTTTTTCCGGCATAACATAATCACTAACTACAAAAGAGGTTTCTTGTTTTTTTGCGGAATCAAGAGGGGCTCACCAAAGAATTTTACTCTCCAAATATATATATCTATGTCAGATTGATAAATAAATTCATAGATATAAAACTGTAATATTTCTTATAAAAATTTGGAAAATTTTCTTCTCATAAATTAGTTTTTGGAGTTCAGTTACATTTAAGTCCATTTTCTAAACATACTATCAGAGTTCTTAGTCCTTAATATTAATTGAACTGTCCACAGATGTCCAATCCTACAAATTTTAAACTCCAAATTTTCTGCATGTATTTGGATTTGAGCGCAAGTCAAATGTATTAGATATTTTATATCGGCTAGTTATAAAAATATAATTAAAATTTTGGACAATTCTCATCTAATAAATTAACTTTTTGATATTAACTCCAAATCTATTTTTAATGCAAAATCAATTAATATAGTGTTTCAAAAATTTCAATTAAGTTCCCTACTAAATTTATGTATTACATGAAATGCAATATAATATAAATAAATATGTCCCCTCTAAAATTAAATTCTGGATTCATCATACTTACTGTGCATGCAAATAGTTTATTAATTTGCATATATACATTTTTTACTACGATATATTTATAGACATGATCTAAGCAACAAAAATTAATCTTGAATAGCTTTAATACTGCGGCCAATTGTGGTCCTTGCTAGCGTGGCCTGGACGTCAAATTGCACCAAACCCCCAACTTCTATATATACTTACTAATGACATCAAAACACCACAGCCCAAAAAAAAAATTAATTCAATAACATCAAAGCCAAAAAATGTTACACATTTTATTTCTTGTTGCTTTCTTATCTTTGCAATCCTCTGAAGCTGCAGATTTCTGTGTGGCGAAGCTGAAAGGTTCAGGAAGTCCTTCAGGGTATGCCTGTAGGAACCCAGCAAATGTGACAGTTGATGATTTTGTGTTCAGTGGATTAGGTGTTGCTGGTAACACTACCAACATCATAAATGCCGCAGTGACCCCAGCTTTTGTGCAACAATTCCCTGGTTTAAATGGTCTTGGTTTGTCCACTGGCAGGCTAGACCTTGCAGCAGGTGGTGTTATTCCATTACATACTCACCCAGCTGCTTCTGAAATTCTTTATGTTCAGAGTGGGAAAATCACTGCTGGCTTTGTTTCTTCTGCAAATGTTGCATATGTTAAGACTCTTAACAAAGGTGATGTTATGGTTTTTCCACAGGGATTGCTTCATTTTCAGATAAATGCTGCCGGATTACCTGCCCTTGGTATTGTTACCTTTAACAATCCTGAGCCTGGCCTCCAAATTCTTGATTTTGCACTGTTTGGCAGCAATTTCCCTACTCCTCTGGTTGTCAAGACCACTTTTCTTGATGCTGCTCAAGTCAAGAAGCTTAAGGGTGTCCTCGGTGGTACTGGCTAGAATTTTTAAATACAAGTTTGTGAAAATTTGTTTTGTTTCTCACTTTGATTTGTTCCTAATCTGATAAGTTTTAATTAGTTCTCCAAAAAGAAATAATGTGGCTTTTTTTTTATTTTCTTTGAGATGTGGATTTTTCTGATCAATATGTTCCAACAATTTGATGCAATTATTATTTTGCTATTATATATGTGAACCCAAATTAGCACATTTGTGTATACATTTTCAATAATTCTATCAGGGCAGACGAAATGTTATTGCCCTTATGCTATAGCACAAGCAATCAATTAAGGGAGGGTATTCAGGAAATAAAATAGGTTAACAGCTTGTTTTAATGCTAAAAAATGTACTATTTATTTTCAAATTATAATTCTTGAACCTATGCATTTTCAGTCAGTGATTCTAAAACTTCAATTGGAAAAAAGGCAAATGCTACCACATATTATCTTATCCGTTCTTTTTATCTTATCCATTTATTCCAAGATGAGAGGCAAATATACTTTTATCCACTTGCTTGCAGAAGGATTTTCAAAATGATTCTTAGTAAATGAAAAAATAATAAGAATTTATTTATGATGTGATTCTGAAATTATTTAAAAAAATTTAGAGTGAATAACTTGAAAAAATTCACGCGCATACAAACTCTATAGTATTGAGGGATGGTAAAGTTAATCCAAAATTTATCAAAAAAAAAAAATCCAAGATTATAAGAGAGTAACTTGTAAGTTGCAGCCCCTTTTCAAAAGGAAAAAGAGAAAAACTTGTATACCCTATCCACCTAGTTTTCAAACCTTTTTCAATTTTCATAATTTGCTATCTATAATTAATTGGAAATAAGATACAGTATGCAAGCCTATATGGTTTTCATACATTTAAACTGTTCGATCAAATTAATACATACGATCTGACAGTATGGATACAAACACTCTGAATTACTACTTTTAATTGCAGCTGTTTAATTCTAAAAAAGAAAAAGAAAAGGAAAAAGATAAGATAATATAGTAGTTTGACTAGGAAACATCCGTTTTCTTTCCTTTTACAGCATTTTCCACAAATAAAGTGCTGATTCCATTAATAATGAAAGGTAAATTTTATTGTATGAAAGAATGCACATGAAATCAATCTACAAAATCAATTTCAGTTTCATCTGTGAATTTTTATTTGAGTTCTTGCTCACAATGGATTTCTCTAAATAACAACATAATTATATTATCTACAATTTTTTTACTAACTTTCATGAGATAGCCAAAGTTCGGAAAAAGAAAAATGGGAATTCAATTTCATCAATACGAGTTATTAAATTGTGATGAAGAAATAGCAACAAATTAAAGACTTTAAATTCCAATTTCTTATAATTCTAGACAACAATTTAAACTAGGAAAAAGCAAAATGAAATAGTTTGTTATGAGAAACGGTTTGCTTCCTTCCTTTTGCTTTTATTTGCTAACTAAATAATTAATAAGCTCTTTGATAGAGGTAACAAAATTGATTTAAATTCAAAATTCAATTTAAATTTGTCCAGAAAAAAATAACCCAAATGTAAATCAATCCAAATAAATATCTAATAGATTAATTCAAAGTTGATCCATTTTATTTTTCAACTCAATCCAAAATCTATTGAATCAAGTCAAAATCGATCCATTTTATTTTTCAACTAACTGTATTTATACCTAATTTCCTTTGATAAAATGCCTAGTGGTTTAGCTGCTCTTTGCTCAGCTTGCAAATTCGTTAACTGTAGCATGACACGTGGCCATATTTTAATGGGCCCCAACTATTGGAACTTTGTTTTTCTTCTGGGTCTGAGAACAGAATAATTCCGTTAAATAACCCACGCTTAACAGCACAGCCCTTTTTGTACACTTTGTCTCATGCACTGACTTTGGCTCCGTCTAATACCCGTCAAATGCACATTGGCTTTCCCAAGACAAATCCCTGCATGTTCTTAATTTTAGAATTTGGTTAATTCTACAAATAAAATTCAATGTAAAATTGTAAATACTTTTATAAACTATTTTATGTATTTTTGAAATAATGCACTGGATCTTGATGATTTTATTTATATAATAAAATAATTTATTTAATATAAAGTTCAATCATAATGTCACAACTTAATTTAATTTTTACTATTTGTATATTCAATATTTATACAAATTTCTATTTTTAGAGTGAAATTAAATTATTAATGAAATTTTTTGTAACACCCTTATACCGCCGTACAATGTACGCGGTAATCGGATGTCAAACCCTACATGAAACAGTAAATTTTTTTTTTTTAACAGTACTGATAAACATACTTGTATAAAGATACTTTAAAATATAATCATTAATTGCATATTGTCTCTTAATAATAACAAACAGATTTCTTATACTATGAACATATACTTGCATAGTAATTATATTTTTCCGTACCTACATATACATGCCAAAATTAATTCCTATCTTGTTCCTTTTTCTTGAACTTGACTACTCCTGTAATACCAGCCAGTGAAATCCTATCGTCTTCATAACCTGCGCGCAGTCAACAAACTACGCGCTGAGCATCGAAACGCTCAGTGGTGGATACGTATCCCAAACTTTCCATAATAAAGTGCAGAAATACACATTCACACTTGCATGAATTTACTCATACGTACATTCATTCAATGTACATACATACATAGCATATAAATGCGTTCACCTACCTATACAAACATACAACCACATACTTTACATGTATGCACATACCGTACATACATACTTAACATATCATACCTGCATACATATACATATCATACATGCATACATATGCATACATATAACATACATATATATGCATACATATACATAAAAATATATACATACATATACATATCATATATACATACATATACATATTATACTTTTTCACTCTTTTCATTTTAGGTTTTTTTTTCTTAAATTTAAATTTAAATTTTCATTTTACACTTTTAACATTTTCTTATCATTATGCCCCTAGTACAGACCCGGCAGAAAACTCTCAGACCGGATATGCGGGACGTAGACCCTACAGGGCCACAACAGAATGAGAAATGACCTCCAAAAATCATTCCTCATATAACATATGAACATATGACAGTACGTATGATATATACTATGGAGATCAATCATCCAACCATAGTAAAGCAAGTCGCCATGACTTGCACCGCGGTACAGATATCCCTATGGCCAGCCAATTATATCCTGAACTAAGTTTTACTGCCTGACTCTTTCTAAGGGCACATATTCACTTGCTTTTTCATTTTATTATTTAGTGATTCATTCTTTACAATACTTATCAATACTGTACCAGTACATTATATTTGCAGTCTGTCTTCCTTACACAGTCTGTGAATTATTTCATAATAATTCATCATTTAATCAATAAATTTTGCAGTAGTTCATCATAATTTCATATTTTTCAATTAATACCTAACTAACATTTATTCCAACAATATTCGTTTAATTTTCATAAATTCTATAAAAATTTATGGACATCAAAATTCACTTGTACTATCATTGTCCAGCTTAATTACATTAAAATAACTAAAGATTTCATAGTCTTCCTTTTGCCTTCCATTCGGTCATAACTAAAAGTTCACCATATACATACGTAATGCACACATTATTAAACATATATTACATTGTACACTAATTTCATTTAATACTATCTTTCGTGTAATATCATTATTTACAGTTTTATTTGCTTATATGCTTCTCATCTATAATTTACTAACTTGTATTATAAATATTATAATCCCAAATGCTCATTTTACCAAATCTATCACATTATTTCTATATTACTTTTAATGTTATTATTATTAATTATTCACGTTTTAATTCATTTATTATTTATCATACAAGTCTTTCACGTTTCCATATATACCCATTTGTCTTATTCCATATAATTTATGCCATAAACAAATTTATATTATTTATCCTTGAAATTTGCATTTCCTTAAGTATTAAATTAACATTACTATGGTTCTTATCTTTGTCCTTTACATATAATTTATTAAAATAATCATGTATATTCTGTACGTACATATTTAGTTTATTATTATCATATTTATTACATGCTCATACATTCATATATATACATACATATTTACATGCATTTATCATCATATACGTACATATTTGTCTACCTATATCTATACACATATACGTATATACACGTCTACATATACATATACGCATAATTTTATACATATGTTTAATTATTAAACTTATTTATTCTCAATAATTATTTTCATTTTGCTTATTACTCATTATTTTACATAGTAATTCTTACATTAACTAAATTATCATTTAGTCTTACAATTTTTATTAAATTACAATTACACCCTTTTTCTATTAATTTATTTACCAAGATATCATTATTTATCTAATTATCATTAATTTAATATTTACTTGAAAAATTATCATTTAATCCCTAAGCTTGCTAAATTACCATTTCATCCTTAAAATGGCTAATTTACTGTTTAGTCATTCAATTTCTCATAAATTACAAAAATATCATTTTATTTTATTTTATTTACAAAATTAACACTAATCATACATTTTACACTACTAATTCCATCTTTATTGAAAATTTCTAATTTGATCCCTAAACTTATTTTCATACCTAAATTCTTATTTTAATTATCATTTTCTTTCCCAATTTAATTATAATTCATTTAAACTCATTTGTTCTTCAATATTTGACAATGTTTCACCTTTGCCCCTAAACTTATAATTCTTTTCACTTAAGTCCTTTTTCCACTCTACTATTTTACCTTTCATTCTTTTTATTTTCTTTTTATTCCAATTAATTACTTGGCTTATTTTATTACTATATATATATATATAATAATTTCAATTTCATTAAAATTCCATATTTTCTACTATAACATAATATGACATTTAATTTAAAAATATTCTAATTAATCCCAAAAATTTCAACTAAATTAGTATAGCACTAAAATTTCATTTGCATTTATTTTATGCCATTTTTCTCACAATTTAGCCAACATAAACTCACACACACACCCACGGCCAAACCATCCTTTGGGTATTCTAAATTTATTTATTCCAAATAAATATTCCATTCATCAAATTAAACTCTCAATTTCACATATATAACCATATTTCCAATTCATCATACAAAATCACATAAATTTACAAATAAATATAAGCAAATACTCACACAAAATTTATGGAAATTGAGGGATAGAGTATCCACTAACCTTAATTACTTATTTTCCACCACTTAATCTTTATTTCCTTGCCTTTAATCATCAAAACACCATCATCTCTCTCAAGCTCTCTAAATAGCCAAAATTCCCAAGCCAAAAATTCATCAATTCATACTTCATAAATTCAATTAAACTACATAAATGAGACCTACACATCCTAACACATCTCTTAGAACCTTTAAATTAAATTAAAACTTCATTTTCCACTTACCTCAATTTTGAGACACCAACTTTCTCTCTCTCTCTCTTGCACTTCCAGCAGCTCAAATGACATCTTGAAGCTTCCATGAGCTAGTAGAGAGGCTGGATTTAACTTGAGAAAGGTTGATTTGGTGGAAATGGAAGAGAGAGATGAAGAACTTCCATGAAAATGGAAGAAAAGTGGCCGGCCAAGAAGGAGGACAGAAGCAACGTGAAGGCTGGAGATAAATCTGGAAAATGGCTGATTTTTAAGGTATTTATAGGCTGGTTTTGGGCTGAACCTGGTCCAACCAAATGGTCCACCCAATTTAGGCCCATTTAGGCCATTTAAGCCCAATAAGCTTTCACAATTTATTTCTATCACTTCCAAAGCTCAATTTTACTCAAAAATAATTCTATAATTCTTAAAATAATATATTGAGCCTTCATAAAAAATTTCGGCTCAATCGGAGGCCGTTTTCAATCCGGTTCAGTCCAATCAGTCAGATTAATAAATTTTCGATGTTACCGAAAAATTAATTTTTTTTCACCAAATGATTTTACATCTCATAAAAGGCTTAACTGGAAATTCCTGCAATTTTTGAAGATCATTTGCTATTTTTAAAGCCCTGGTGAAATTATAGTTGACCGGTTACTATTTAAACCGAAATCATTATTTTTCTCTTACTTCTTGAAGTCAAATATCATTAAAAATACTTCTAAAATTCTTAAAATAATATATTTAATAGGCTTCATGAATGTTTTCGAGTCATTTGGAGACTATTTTTCGGTCTGGTTCATTTTTACCAGTCCGATATTCCAATTTCCAAAGTTACCGTAACATTAATTTTTTTATTACCATATGATTCTACATCACATTTAATGTATATCTGAAAAATATGATAATTTTTAAATATCATTTGTTATTTTTAAAGTCCCAGATAAGCTCTTAGTTGACACAAGCATCCTTTTAACTAGAACCGTGACTTTTTCCTTATTTTTGACTTTTAATGATCCGTTTGGCCTCATTTTTAATCCATATTATATCTTTGGGCTCCAGCTAACTTGTTCTTTCCAATGATTAAATAAAATATTTTTCGATTCAGGCAGGTACTATTCACCCCGGTATCACTATTCACTCCCGGTGTCACTATTTACTTTCGGAAAGTACTATTTTCAACTAGCCTGGTATTTGGGCCATTACAAATCTCCCCTACTTATAAAAATTTCGTCCTCGAAATTTTCTTATAGTAAAGAATAAATGACGTAAAATTATCAGCTTATCAAAGATTATTCCTTATTTGGTGGTTCCAAAAGTGCTTATTTATAACACATATTCATTCTTGGGCTGACTACTCTTTAAGTCAAAAATATTTACGAATCTTACTTCACAGGCCATATCATCCTGTATATAGATCTCATTTATACCACAAATCAAATCACCCTTTATTAACTTCTTGATACTCAAATATGTCCTATATTAAGGACCTCTACATTTCCTTTCAGATAATACCCCAACCAAAGCTATCTTCGGTTGGACTGATAGCTATCATCATAAATAATCTCTACTAAAAATGAGTACTTTCCATAATCATTACCAAATTCATGTATACAATTCTTCTAATATCTGAAGTATCCACTCTGATTAACCATCAGTCCGAAGTGACATACTATGCTACAGTAAAGATTATCAAAAATCTTACTCATAGCAACACATTCTCTCTCTTTTTTAAGGCTGAGTACATTAGCCAATGCATTAGTTCTCTGGTGGTACCCGGATAAATCCAGGAACTAATCTCAACAAACGGTTACTTTTTCTTCAATATCGGTAGAACTACGCTCGAATACTTATCACATTCTTTTAGTGTCTTAAAACCCATCAGAATAATATCAATAAAAATAATTATGACCAAGTCCAAATAGGAGTAGAAAATCCTATTTATCAAGTCTATATAGGCAGTCAATATTGACATGACCAATAACTCATAATGGCCACATTAAAAATCGAAAAAAAAAAAAATCTTGGATACACTATTCCTTTTTACTTCATCACAGTACAATGGTAATCTTTTTTTTTTTATTAGGTTATTTCTACGCTCATCATATCTCCTGTCAGTTTTTCCATATCAGGTGGGGTCTATACAACTGATATGATGTAAATTAGATGCTGTCACACAATGTGAAATGCTATGCAATGAATGAATGATTTCATGTATGCAATGGAATACTACCAAGTATTCTCATATAATGCAGATATCATAGTTCATCCCAGAACTATGAAATATCTAATCAAATACCCACACCTGCAAGGAACCACCGACAGATATATATATAGAGCATCTTAAATGACCTCAACTTATTCTCAGAACCATTTCAACTATCAGAAATCTTTTCTGACAGTAACACTTCTAATTCAATAACCATTTAAACCATGACACAAAAGTCAAGATTTCTCTATGTTCCTTACAGTCTGTCTTAACTTAATATACAATTGCTTTTCGAATTTCTAACATATCCTTTTTATTTTACTTATCAACGGACTGATTCTCATTCATAATAACACATAGGCATTCGGGTCACACTCAAATTCAGTCAGCAATTCGTCGTTCTACTTTAGCCTTCATAAGATTTTTAAATAGCAACACTTTCATTCTGACTCTCTATTATTTTTACTATTCAGAATCAATCACTTTACACGTGATAATCTCGGTCAGATGTCAACTTTTCACTTTCAAACATAATGGGGAGCAAGTACACATCAAATTGCTTAACACTTCTTCACATCTAATTGGCATGTATATACAGATAAACCTATCACTTAGTCTTATCCCACTCCGATCTTAGAACCGTCTAAACCATCGCTCTGATACCAATAAAATTGTAACACCCTTATACCGCCGTACAATGTACGCGGTAATCGGATGTCAAACCCTACATGAAACAGTAAATTTTTTTTTTTAACAGTACTGATAAACATACTTGTATAAAGATACTTTAAAATATAATCATTAATTGCATATTGTCTCTTAATAATAACAAACAGATTTCTTATACTATGAACATATACTTGCATAGTAATTATATTTTTCCGTACCTACATATACATGCCAAAATTAATTCCTATCTTGTTCCTTTTTCTTGAACTTGACTACTCCTGTAATACCAGCCAGTGAAATCCTATCGTCTTCATAACCTGCGCGCAGTCAACAAACTACGCGCTGAGCATCGAAACGCTCAGTGGTGGATACGTATCCCAAACTTTCCATAATAAAGTGCAGAAATACACATTCACACTTGCATGAATTTACTCATACGTACATTCATTCAATGTACATACATACATAGCATATAAATGCGTTCACCTACCTATACAAACATACAACCACATACTTTACATGTATGCACATACCGTACATACATACTTAACATATCATACCTGCATACATATACATATCATACATGCATACATATGCATACATATAACATACATATATATGCATACATATACATAAAAATATATACATACATATACATATCATATATACATACATATACATATTATACTTTTTCACTCTTTTCATTTTAGGTTTTTTTTTCTTAAATTTAAATTTAAATTTTCATTTTACACTTTTAACATTTTCTTATCATTATGCCCCTAGTACAGATCCGGCAGAAAACTCTCAGACCGGATATGCGGGACGTAGACCCCACAGGGCCACAACAGAATGAGAAATGACCTCCAAAAATCATTCCTCATATAACATATGAACATATGACAGTACGTATGATATATACTATGGAGATCAATCATCCAACCATAGTAAAGCAAGTCGCCATGACTTGCACCGCGGTACAGATATCCCTATGGCCAGCCAATTATATCCTGAACTAAGTTTTACTGCCTGACTCTTTCTAAGGGCACATATTCACTTGCTTTTTCATTTTATTATTTAGTGATTCATTCTTTACAATACTTATCAATACTGTACCAGTACATTATATTTGCAGTCTGTCTTCCTTACACAGTCTGTGAATTATTTCATAATAATTCATCATTTAATCAATAAATTTTGCAGTAGTTCATCATAATTTCATATTTTTCAATTAATACCTAACTAACATTTATTCCAACAATATTCGTTTAATTTTCATAAATTCTATAAAAATTTATGGACATCAAAATTCACTTGTACTATCATTGTCCAGCTTAATTACATTAAAATAACTAAAGATTTCATAGTCTTCCTTTTGCCTTCCATTCGGTCATAACTAAAAGTTCACCATATACATACGTAATGCACACATTATTAAACATATATTACATTGTACACTAATTTCATTTAATACTATCTTTCGTGTAATATCATTATTTACAGTTTTATTTGCTTATATGCTTCTCATCTATAATTTACTAACTTGTATTATAAATATTATAATCCCAAATGCTCATTTTACCAAATCTATCACATTATTTCTATATTACTTTTAATGTTATTATTATTAATTATTCACGTTTTAATTCATTTATTATTTATCATACAAGTCTTTCACGTTTCCATATATACCCATTTGTCTTATTCCATATAATTTATGCCATAAACAAATTTATATTATTTATCCTTGAAATTTGCATTTCCTTAAGTATTAAATTAACATTACTATGGTTCTTATCTTTGTCCTTTACATATAATTTATTAAAATAATCATGTATATTCTGTACGTACATATTTAGTTTATTATTATCATATTTATTACATGCTCATACATTCATATATATACATACATATTTACATGCATTTATCATCATATACGTACATATTTGTCTACCTATATCTATACACATATACGTATATACACGTCTACATATACATATACGCATAATTTTATACATATGTTTAATTATTAAACTTATTTATTCTCAATAATTATTTTCATTTTGCTTATTACTCATTATTTTACATAGTAATTCTTACATTAACTAAATTATCATTTAGTCTTACAATTTTTATTAAATTACAATTACACCCTTTTTCTATTAATTTATTTACCAAGATATCATTATTTATCTAATTATCATTAATTTAATATTTACTTGAAAAATTATCATTTAATCCCTAAGCTTGCTAAATTACCATTTCATCCTTAAAATGGCTAATTTACTGTTTAGTCATTCAATTTCTCATAAATTACAAAAATATCATTTTATTTTATTTTATTTACAAAATTAACACTAATCATACATTTTACACTACTAATTCCATCTTTATTGAAAATTTCTAATTTGATCCCTAAACTTATTTTCATACCTAAATTCTTATTTTAATTATCATTTTCTTTCCCAATTTAATTATAATTCATTTAAACTCATTTGTTCTTCAATATTTGACAATGTTTCACCTTTGCCCCTAAACTTATAATTCTTTTCACTTAAGTCCTTTTTCCACTCTACTATTTTACCTTTCATTCTTTTTATTTTCTTTTTATTCCAATTAATTACTTGGCTTATTTTATTACTATATATATATATATAATAATTTCAATTTCATTAAAATTCCATATTTTCTACTATAACATAATATGACATTTAATTTAAAAATATTCTAATTAATCCCAAAAATTTCAACTAAATTAGTATAGCACTAAAATTTCATTTGCATTTATTTTATGCCATTTTTCTCACAATTTAGCCAACATAAACTCACACACACACCCACGGCCAAACCATCCTTTGGGTATTCTAAATTTATTTATTCCAAATAAATATTCCATTCATCAAATTAAACTCTCAATTTCACATATATAACCATATTTCCAATTCATCATACAAAATCACATAAATTTACAAATAAATATAAGCAAATACTCACACAAAATTTATGGAAATTGAGGGATAGAGTATCCACTAACCTTAATTACTTATTTTCCACCACTTAATCTTTATTTCCTTGCCTTTAATCATCAAAACACCATCATCTCTCTCAAGCTCTCTAAATAGCCAAAATTCCCAAGCCAAAAATTCATCAATTCATACTTCATAAATTCAATTAAACTACATAAATGAGACCTACACATCCTAACACATCTCTTAGAACCTTTAAATTAAATTAAAACTTCATTTTCCACTTACCTCAATTTTGAGACACCAACTTTCTCTCTCTCTCTCTCTTGCACTTCCAGCAGCTCAAATGACATCTTGAAGCTTCCATGAGCTAGTAGAGAGGCTGGATTTAACTTGAGAAAGGTTGATTTGGTGGAAATGGAAGAGAGAGATGAAGAACTTCCATGAAAATGGAAGAAAAGTGGCCGGCCAAGAAGGAGGACAGAAGCAACGTGAAGGCTGGAGATAAATCTGGAAAATGGCTGATTTTTAAGGTATTTATAGGCTGGTTTTGGGCTGAACCTGGTCCAACCAAATGGTCCACCCAATTTAGGCCCATTTAGGCTATTTAAGCCCAATAAGCTTCCACAATTTATTTCTCTCACTTCCAAAGCTCAATTTTACTCAAAAATAATTCTATAATTCTTAAAATAATATATTGAGCCTTCATAAAAAATTTCGGCTCAATCGGAGGCCGTTTTCAGTCCGGTTCAGTCCAATCAGTCAGATTAATAAATTTTCGATGTTACCGAAAAATTAATTTTTTTTCACCAAATGATTTTAAATCTCATAAAAGGCTTAACTGGAAATTCCTGCAATTTTTGAAGATCATTTGCTATTTTTAAAGCCCTGGTGAAATTATAGTTGACCGGTTACTATTTAAACCGAAATCATTATTTTTCTCTTACTTCTTGAAGTCAAATATCATTAAAAATACTTCTAAAATTCTTAAAATAATATATTTAATAGGCTTCATGAATGTTTTCGAGTCATTTGGAGACTATTTTTCGGTCTGGTTCATTTTTACCAGTCCGATATTCCAATTTCCAAAGTTACCGTAACATTAATTTTTTTATTACCATATGATTCTACATCACATTTAATGTATATCTGAAAAATATGATAATTTTTAAATATTATTTGTTATTTTTAAAGTCCCAGATAAGCTCTTAGTTGACACAAGCATCCTTTTAACTAGAACCGTGACTTTTTCCTTATTTTTGACTTTTAATGATCCGTTTGGCCTCATTTTTAATCCATATTATATCTTTGGGCTCCAGCTAACTTGTTCTTTCCAATGATTAAATAAAATATTTTTCGATTCAGGCAAGTACTATTCACCCCGGTATCACTATTCACTCCCGGTGTCACTATTTACTTTCGGAAAGTACTATTTTCAACTGGCCTGGTATTTGGGCCATTACATTTTTATTTTTCTTTATATATCAATTTATTATTTATATTATGCTTTCAATTGAATATTATTATTATTATTGAATTAATTAATTAAAAAATTTATAAATTGTTGGATTGCTTCCACTTGGAAAGGCCTTCGGCTTTTTAGCTAATGTCAGTAAGACAGTTTTACCAGCAGTCTTTTTCAAGAGCTAGCGTGGGATGATGCTTCAGTATATCCAAAGCAATGTCTGTCAACGGAAATTTAATCATAATTCACAATATCAATCAAAGTGCAAGTATAAGTGATATCTTCTATATCACATGAAGCAAAGGATCATAAATTACAAACCATAAAAGTCGGCAGTTATGGGATGATTAAGCAGTTCAGCACCACTTTTTCCTGCACTAGGACTTGGGTTCTCATCTAGAGTCACTGATAAAAGATATCGAACAGTTTCACGATGACCATAGTCAGCAGCACAATGAAGAGGTGTATAAACATCATCATTTGTTAGCTGAGTCAAGATTAAGTCCTTTTCCACCAAGATCTTGGCAGCTTTTGTGTTTCCAACAAGAGCAGCATAGTGTAAAGGAGTATCTCCTTCAGAATTTTTGGTTGCCAATGACTCTATTGGCATAAATCAACAAGCTGCTGCACAAAAGGTATTGAATGACCTGTGCTAACTGCAGCATGCAGAACTGTATAATATTCTGAAACCATAGCATTTAATGCTTCATTATCTTCCTTTAGAAATCTCTCTACACGCCTCCAATAACCATATATTGCTGCTTTATGAAGTGGCATGTAGTAAATTTCGTCTTTGGGATCCCCCCCTATCAAGTGTAATATAAGTTATTAGATATAGGAATGGTTATAAATTTAATTATTACTTTATTTTCAGTGATTGAAATTCAACATTTAAATAGGGGTCATATTTAGATTCATTCCGATCAGGACAAATAAACTACCATTCTTTATCTCCTCTGGTTGGTCATTGGAAAAGCTACCATGCTTGCTGGATTCTGTCATTTCACCGTGCGTATTGTTGGTGTAAGCTTGGATTTCTGAAGCAGAAACCATTGTTGTCTGTCTCTAAAGAAAAGATATTGCAGCCTTCTTATAATGGGTTTTTTACCAACGCACAGTGACGAAAAAAGTCTTCCGGTCATTGATAAATAATTCACACCTAATATGCCATTTTGTAAAACTGACAATTTAAAATTGATAAATCAGTCTTTAAATCAGCAACAAACCATAACTAATGTTCCAATTTGCAAGTGGCAATTTAAAATTGATAATGCACAATTTAACTAATGTTAAAAATCCTTTTTCGAAGTTGTTGTGTTGCAATAATTCTCTCAAAACACAAAAACAGACTAATCTTCGCAGGCGGAAGATAATATTAGCTGTTTACCAAAAAGGAAATAAAAAATTCAAGTAGCCGTTTACCTTCCTTTTAGTCATTTTTTAAGTAGACATATTGGCTGGATGAAGTTTCCTCCTCATTTAATTAATCCACTCCGAATTGCAATTTGCAATAGTCAATCAGCATTCCAAATATTTATTCATTTGAATAAGATATCTTAATAAACAAATGGTTAAAAAAAAATAATTCGAAATTGGACAGTTGATGAAGAATAGTTCATAACAAATGATTAAATTATTGCAATACTTTTATGTTGTAGAAAACAACAAAATTAATTAAAATGAATGAATGTGTTAACAAGGCTTGAATTCAATTTTAGAATGTGAATTACACTTTTGGACATATATTTAATGTATTAAATATGTTGTGAGTATATGCTATTAAATAAAAAATACAAAAAAATATTAAGTTTTTATTCAACTATACAATAAGGCCATATGGTTTCAGATTATCAATTCAGTCAAATAAAAAAAAAATCTAAATTATGGATATATAATCTAAAACAAAGGCAAAACTATCAACTTAGGATCGAAGGTAAGAGAAATAACAAATGTAGATGAATGAACCCTCCACGCCACAGCAATTGGTATTGCCTTTTAGCCTTTCACGTCACTTACTTCTATCATTCGACAATTAACATTTTCTACTTTCCTTCTTAATATTTGCTATCACCCCATTAATGGATCACGATTTATGCCCTCTACTTTTATGTTGTAGAAAACAACAAAATTAATTAAAATGAATGAATGTGTTAACAAGGCTTGAATTCAATTAAAACTCGGATTAAAATTAAGAGTTTTCTAATTTATATTGGGTACAGACAAATTATATTATAAAGAGGATCAAGAATTATGGGATTTAAATATAGAATTCAAATAAAGATATATATCATCAATTTAGTAATGGTACAAATTCTTATGGGGAAATTATTTCCTTTGTCTTGTTGGTGTGAACGTAAGATTTTTACTATTTTCTCTAAAAAACTTTAGAAAATTGACTTTTGGTGTACATGTAATAACCTAGGATGATCCCAATCGTAAGATTGATGAGTTAATGTAATCTCGATGATTTTTCCGATCTAGTTAACTTAATCCCAATCGAAACGATTGATGTAAATTTTGACAAAACAGAGTTTAATAAAAATAATTTAACAAAACAGAGCTTGCTCAAAATAATCTCTCAAAATCTGTGTCCCCTTGACATCCAATTGCTGTACAATATATAGAATTTCTCACCAACTAATAATCCCGAAATATACTCCATAACATCCCTAAAATATTGCTCTAAAAACAGAAACTGCACACAATCAGCTCAGCAACTGATAATGCCGAGATATACTCCAAAACATCCCTAAAATATTTACAAAATCAAACCAGCTCAATGTTAGCTGTCGTTGACATCCCCCCTCAAATTGATGCTGGTGAATCAAGCAGCATCAATTTGTTGACAAAGTAATGATGTCGAGCAGAGGGCAGAGCTTTAGTGAAAATGTCTGCAATTTGTTGAGCTGTGGAAACACGGGGAAGCGATATAATTGCATTTTGAAAGTATTGGCGAATGTAATGGCAATCTACTTCAATGTGTTTGGTTCTCTCATGGTATACAGGATTAGCAACTATCTGAATTGCACTTGTATTGTCAGCATGCAGTGGAGTGGGAGTCGTCTGAGAGTAGCCCAACTCGGAGAGCAACCCACGCAACCAAGCAATTTCTGAGCAGGAGGAAGACATGGCTCGATATTCAGCTTCGGTTGAGGACTTTGAAACTCTGTCTTGCTTCTTACATTTCCATGAAATCAAAGCATTACCTAAGTACACACACCAGCCAGTTGTTGAACATCTTGTATCTGGACATCCTGCCCAATCAGAGTCACTGTAAGCAGCAAGTGTAAGAGATGTAGCTTTGGGGAAAAAAATTCCTCGTGATGGACTGCCTAGAAGATATCGGATGATGCGGTTAACGGCCGCCATATGTAAATGACGTGGGGAAGTCATAAACTGGCTCACCAAATTGACAGCATAAGATATATCTGGCCGAGTGATTGTCAAGTATATCAAGCTTCCAACAAGACGCCTGTAGAGAGTTGGATCAGGGAGAAGCTCACCTTCATCTTTACGCAATTTGACATTAATCTCCATGGGAGTTTGTGCAGATGCCGCATTATGTAAACCAGCCATGTCAATAATATCATTAGTGTACTGATGTTGATTAACAAAGAGTCCTTTATTGCCCCGGTAAATTTGAAGACCCAAAAAATAGGAAAGAGAACCAAGGTCTTTCATGTGGAAAGTTGCATGTAGGGAGTCTTTTAGTTTTTGAATTTCTGGAATATCAGTACCTGTGATTAAGAGATCATCTACATAGATAAGAACAGTGACAATACCAACTGGGGTCTTCCGTAAGAATAATGAATGATCATATTGACTTTGCACAAAGGAGAATTGCATTAGAGTATGCCTTAGTTTGTCAAACCAAGCACGGGGTGCTTGTTTCAGCCCATATAGAGAGCGCTTCAGGTGGCAAACATGATTGATTGGCATTGTCAAACCCGGAGGAGATCTCATGTAAATCGCTTCTTTAAGATTGCCATGTAGAAATGCATTTTTGACATCCATTTGATGGAGCACCCATCCTTGAGAAGCTGCTATAGCTAAAATGGTACGAACTGTTGTCATCTTGGCCACTGGAGCGAAGGTTTCATCATAATTAATCCCATATTCCTGCCTATTTCCAAGAGCCACCAAGCGAGCCTTACATCTTTCAACTGACCCATCAGAGTGGTATTTGATAGAGAAGACCCATTTGCAGCCAATAGGTGTTATAGACGGTGGACATGGTACAATTTCCCAAGTTTGATTAACATGTAATGCAGCAAGTTCTTCTTTAACAGCTTGTTGCCAACACTCATATTTCATTGCATCAGAATATGAGTTTGGAATCACAAGAGAAGTGGTGGTTGCAGAGAGAGATTTATGAATACCAAACCGAGTAGAAGAGTAGGCGTACCTATCTAGAGGTTTTGAAATCCGGGTTGATCTCCTCAATTGTGGTTGCTCTAAGTCAGATGAAGAAGATGACTCTGTAGCGTGTTGTATTGAATCAATATTTGGAGCTGCTGGAGCTGGTGAAACCGGGAACGCAGGTGAAGGACCTTCAGGGCAGAGATCATGCCTATTTTGGGTTGTGTCATTCCCATATGGGGGCAATGGAGTTACAGGAGCTGGAGAAGTAGATGGGGAATTGTTGTACTCATTGGAGAAAACGGGTAACAAGCAATGGGAAGAAAGCTGGACAGCAGCATCACAAGTAGGGAAAAAATACTGATGATAAAAGAAAATGACATTACGGGAGACTCGAACCTTATTGGTATTAGGATCAAAGCACATGAATCCTTTTTGTTGAGGTGCGTAACCCAGAAAAGCACACTTCACAGATTGAGGAGAGAGTTTATGCCTTTCTTGAGGAGGGAGAAAAATAAAACAAACACAACCAAAGGGGTGTAAATGAGTATATGTAGGATGGTGGCCATGTAACAAAAAATATGGGGTTTGGTGATCAATAGTGGGCGAAGGTAGCTGATTTATAAGATGTACAGCAGTAGTCAAGGCTTCAACCCAAAATTTTGTAGGGACAGATGAATGGATAAGCAAAGAACGTACCATATCGAGAAGATGGCGGTTTTTGCGCTCAGCTAATCCATTTTGTTGAGGGGTATAAGGACAAGAATGTTGTGAAAGAATCCCTTTCTCCTGCAAGAATTCTTGGAATGATTTTAGATGTATTCTTCTCCTGAATCTGAACGAAAAATTTTTATTCTTTTGGAAAATTGAGTTTCAACCATGGCAAAAAATTTTCGAAAGGCATCATATACTTCCGATTTGCGGCGTAAAAAGTATATCCAGGTAAAGCGACTATAATCATCTATAAAGGTGACAAAGTATTTGTATTGGGCATGTGAAATAACAGGAGAGATACCCCAAACATCACTATGAATTAGCTTAAAACATTCCAAGGAATCATTTTCACGAGTAGGAAAAGGTAGAGTCTTGCTTTTACCCATTTTACAACTAGAACAAACAGATGTAACTTCTTGAAAAGGAAATTGTGTTTTATTTCCTAATACACCAGACTTTAACATGTATGAGAGAATTTTGTCATTAGGATGTTCTAGTTTTACATGCCAAAGTTTGAGATCAGGTTTAATAGAATGAGAAAGAAACAAAAAAGCAGAGGTAGGCTTGATTGGTCTCATGATTTGAAGAGGAAAGAGCCTGCCCATCTTAGGTCCCTCCGCTATTGTCTTCCCCGACACCAGCTCCTGCACAATACAACCAGAAGGAGAAAAAACCACTTTGCAGTTATTTTCAACCATTTGTCCAACAAACAATAAGTTAGTGGATAATCCAGGAGCAATAAAAGCATGTTTCGTGAATGGGGAAGGAGAAATATCCCCAGTTGCAATAATAGGAATAAGATTACCATTGGCAGTCTCAATTTGCAAATCTCCATCATATTTTTTGACATTAAAAAGACGATCAGCAGTAGGAGTCATGTGATTTGATGCTGCTAAATCAAAAAACCAATGCAAAGAGAGAGATGATAATTTACCAGTAAGGCCCAAAGCAGAAAGAGCAGATATGATCATTTGCTGGACATTCTCTTGAGTAATTAAAGAGGCCGGTTGCTGGGGTAGAATACTGCTTGTTGAAGATTCAGCACTTGTATTAATGGTGGAAGTTTGAAATGCACTTGGATTACGATTCTTTGGTCTCTTCTTGCATTCAGAAATAATATATCCCTTGGTTTTGCAATAGTTGCAAAATTTTTGAGAGCATTGATTTGCAATGTGGCCAAATTCCTTGCAACTGTAACATTGGATGTTACTAAAGTTTCTGAATCTTTTCCCTTGAGCTGCAAATGCTACATCAAGAACATTAGATTTCCCTTATTGTTCCAGAGTAGCATGTGTCAAGTGTCGTTGCTCTTCCCCAAGCAGTTCGTTCAGGCATATGTCCAAGGAAGGAGAAGGTTGTCGTAACAGAAGATTAGAACGCACGGATGCAAACTCTGGTCTGAGTTTCATCAAGAACTGATCCCTTTGGCTCGTCTGATGGAGGAGCGGAACTGTTTCTAAAGAGGCTGCTGGAAGTGAAGCATAAACAATATTAGTATACTCATTCCATAAAGTAACAAAACCTGTATAATAATCCTGGATTGACAGATTCCCTTGGTTGTAAGTAGAAATTTCATATTCCAATTGAAATCTTCGAGCTGAGTTATTCTGATCATATACTTTTTTAAGATATTCCCACATGGCTTTGGCTGTTTTATAAGGTCGCAGATTAACAACAATGGAGGGATCCATTGTCTGCAACAGCAAGCTCTTCACACAAGCATCCTTGGCTGCCCATTCAGCAGCATTTGTCTGATCTGCAGGTATGGTTTCTGTACCATCAATAAAACCCCATAATTTTCTGCATTGAATATAAATTTGGAATTGAAATTCCCAGGCATAATAGTTCTTTCCGGTGAACTTAATACAAGAAATATCAGATTTTTCCATGAGAGAACAGCAAGAAAAAAAAAAAGGAAAGAAAAATTCAAGAATTTTTGATAATCCCCAAGACGCAAGATGGACACAAGAAAAAAATCAGTAATAATCCCCAAGTGGCTCTGATACCATGACAAAACAGAGTTTAATAAAAATAATTTAACAAAATAGAGCTTGCTCAAAATAATCTCTCAAAATCTGTGTCCCCTTGACATCCAATTGCTGTACAATATATAGAATTTCTCACCAACTAATAATCCCGAAATATACTCCATAACATCCCTAAAATATTGCTCTAAAAATAGAAACTGCACACAATCAGCTCAGCAACTGATAATGCCGAGATATACTCCAAAACATCCCTAAAATATTTACAAAATCAAACCAGCTCAATGTTAGCTGTCGTTGACAAATTTAATTATCTTTCTGATCGAGGCATTCCTAATTAGGAAGATACAATTCCAATTTAAAGATCAATGTATTTACTCTTATGTTTCCCCATTGAAAATCGATGTACAAACTTTTATCATGATTAGTGATTGATAAATGAATTGTTATCTTCATTGACTTAAGTGTCCCCATTGAATATCAATGGCATAGTTGATGCCATCAATTACATGGAATAAAGTTATTTTTTGACCGAGCCATCACCAATCACGACTATCGATCGAAAGGAACTTTTCTATATATTCGGGATTGAGGTACGAAAAAATCTCCAATCATTTGGGTTACAAAAAATTACTTATTATTCCAGCCAAAGATTTCATAAATCATTAACATGATTATCTGCCTTCATTTTCAAGAGAATGGCAACTATCAAATAGCAAACAAAAAGAGGAAACACCACTATGAATTAGAAATTGAAATTTTATTAAATTTTCAAGTACAAAGATACATTGAATAATGAAAAATCCTATCCAAATCTTTCCTAGATGATTGCTCGATACTTTGAGACCACCTCTTATCAACTTGTACAGTGCTGCAATCCTCTTGTTCTTTGGTTCCAACCAGTTCCAACAATTAGGGAAAAAATGGAAAAGAAAGTACAGACACCTAGCCATTCTCTGTTCGCAAACCATAAGTCCAAGTGGTGAGTAAAGGGTGGAACAAGGGAGCTGGAGACAAGGGTGAGCAAATTTTGATTAAAATTAAAAAAAAACGAACCAAACCGATTAATTTTTTTAATTTGGTTAGATATTTCGATTTTTTAATTCGATTTCAGTTTGAAATTTTCAACAGATTCGGTTAGTTCAGTTCAATTTTGAAAGAAAAATACTGTATAAAAATTGAACTGACCGAATATATTATTTTTATATGTAAATTATTTTATTTTGAGATGCAAATTATATACTTACATTTATCAATTATTAATATATTTTTTTACCCAAAAAAAAATCAATTAGCCGTTTACCTACCATTTAGTCATTTTTTAAGTAGACATATTGGCTGGATGAAGTTTCCTCCTCATTTAATTAATCCACTCCGCATTGCAATTTGCAATAATCAATCAGCATTCCAAATATTTATTCATTTGAATAAGATATCTTAATAAACAAATGGTTAAAAAAAGATAATTCGCAATTGGTACAGTTGACGAAGAATAGTTCATAACAAATGATTAAATTATTCCCTTTGTGTGTGTATATATATATATATGTTTTCTCTCTTTTTCACTATTTTATTTGTGAAGGTAATCGTGTGAAATAACTTGTATAGTAATAACTTGTACGAAATTACAACGCGTTAAGGAAAAAGAATCGAGTAATTCTACCCTAATTCTTTTGTCTCACCGCAAAAACTGGATTATGTCACTTGGCTATTCGTACCATTGGTGAAAGCTTTTTATATTTGCAGCAGAATCCATTGGAGCCTTCCTATAATTAACGTAGGCTTTTTACCAATGCCAAGCAATGTATAGTCTTATACAATCCAGTCATACACTTGAACAAATTCTTTTTGATAGGCAAAAGCAAACACTTCCACAGTTTTTTGGTTTTTTAGATAAATTAAAGTTAATTGCTTATTTGCCCACTCATTAATTTAAGGTTGACGATCACTAGTCAATTCTATTTCATAGATTAAGCCATTGATGAAGTGTTATCCATGAATATTAGCCACAATCTTAAATCTTTTTCGACTTATTTTATGTGATATTTCATATTGGTTTAATCGATAAAACTTTTATGGACATAGTACTGGACAAATGTTTCCAATTCTAAAATTCCTGATGATCCAACCAAACCAAACAAAACCCAATATTTCGGTCTTCCAGTCTGGGCCTGCTGGTCTGTTTGTTGTGGGCCTGTTTGGGTGTTTATAATTGTTATTTCAATCATATGGTTTCTTGGAGAACTAACATCGGCCAACTAATAGGGTTTGGGCACAATATTTTAAAAAGAGCTTCGGTCTTTTGTCATGAGCTTCAAAAATTTATATTGTGTTCCACGTTCCAAATATTAAAATTTTATATTCTTTTCTTTTCATAATTTTCATATTAAAATTTTCCATTCTTAATTTGTAATTACATAAAAATTAAAAAATATAAATTAAAAATATATATATTAAATATAAATAATATAAATTACACCACTAATTTAGTATTAAATTACGTTTAGCGAGGACTAAGCCCTCGTTACATGGTTCATATGTCAAATGCCCTCTTTGTTGATATCGTCCTCCGCCTAAATGGTTCATATGTCAAATGCCCTCTCTGTCGTTACATGGTTCATATGTCAAATGCCCTCTTTGTTGATATCGTCCTCCGCCTAAATGGTTCATATGTCAAATGCCCTCTCTGTTGATATCGTCCTCCGCCTATCGACGCCATCCTCTGCTCAGATTTTTTCTCTGGCCAATTTGGTCAGTTTCTCTTGATTTATTCATTTTTCATCTGCAATTAATTTTTTAAAATTTTTTCTTTTATTGCCGTTGTTGTTGTTTGCCGAACTTGAATCCAAGTTTTTCTTCATCTATGGAAGTTAAAGCGCACTAGATCGAGTCCAAGTTTTTCTTTTTGTTTTTACTATTTTGCTCAAGTTTTAATTGACATGGTTAGTTTTGATCGAGTAGTAGAATAATGGGTTCTATGTGTTGCTTCTCGTGCAAATAGATTTCAAAGTGGTGAAATTGATGATTTAGAATTACCAATCTTAGGCAATGGTTCTGCTAATGAATCCATATTGTCTCCACTTGATCCAACTGCTACGTAACTGTATAACCCGAAGAACAGAGGATCATTGCCCCATTTGCTCTTTAGAACTTTGCTGATTTTATGTTGATGATGATTTGAATTCCCATTCCCATTGCATGGTTGATGAGATTTTTGACTTTACTTAGTTGTGCGCTGTTGTTAAAAAGCTTGAAATTGTAGTTAAAACCCCATAAATAATCTCTTCATCACTAAGAGATTCAAGCTCAAGTGCCTCTTTCCCTGCAAACCAAGATAGCAAAACACTAGAATTCTTATAAATTGTAAGCTTCTTTATGAATTGGATAGTGATTAATTATGAGTTGTTAATGCTCATTTGACCTTAAATTTATCACATCTGATGCAGACACAAAATTACAGCAACATACCAAGCTTGAAGAATTCTGTTCAATCTCTGTGCCTATGATTGTCATGCATAGACTAGTTCATTAGCCGAATTTTTTATGGGTTCAAAATTAACCCTTTTTTCCCCTCTTGTTTCTACGTTGCATTTTCTTATTTTCTCCTGGGGTTTTTGTGGCTTATGAGCTTGTGGATTCTTGAAAATCTCTTACTATGATGAACCGAGTATACTGTCTCATCCTTCTTCTATTGAATTTTCAAGCTTAAATAGTCTTATGATTTTGGATTGGTATTTATATTAAATTGGCTTGGCTTCTAATTACATTGCGATGCTTGAAGTGCAACAGCTGTGCCACCGTTGAAGGCTGATTCAGCTTGAAATTGCTCACTATACAACATATGTCCTAAAGAGTTGCTGAACAGAAACACCTGTCCAAGTGCTTGCCAACCTCAGGTGCAACAAATGTCCATTTTATGCATTAAGCCACTCATTCCTTTGGTTTGGTGTTGAGTTAAACATGGAGTTTGTTAGCTCATAGCTTGGTGATTGTCTTTACTTGATTATTCCACGTCTTAATAGTCAGTTCATAATCATATGTAAGGTAGTCTCTTTTGGTCATTGTCTTTACTTGAAAAAAGAAAAAAAAATTACTAAGGCTCAACTATTCAGCACGATCATCAATATTAGCATCTGAGCACTTGGATAAACTTATTCTTTTTTCTTTTTTGATAAATGTTATACCATTGATATATATATGCTTCCATGGAAATCATTTGCTATATGCTTTAAGTGGTGGACTTGATAAGGATCTCTTTTCTCCTACTGATTATGTGTGTTTGTGTTGTCTTTTGAGATATGGCTATACTCTGCTAATTGTGGCAGATACAGAGAACCACAGGAAAAAAGAAAATTATTAGAAAAATTATTAAAAAATAAAGCTGCTATTATCAACATCTTGTCTTTATATGTCCTTTGACCTCATTTTATCTGTTTAATGCGTTGAAGTGTAGCACCGGAAGGATAGCTTTGTATTCATGTAGCTAGTGTAATTATAATGCCATTTTTAGCGACAGAAGTTAATCCGGGTCAAAGAAGTGCCACATACAAGTATGATATGGACAAAATTTAGTTATTACTGAAGTTGACAGCAATAATTTGCAATGTTAATGCTAAAGGAAGTTTGAGAGTTAGTTTGAGAGTTGATATTTGTAGAAAATAGTATTTACAATTTAGTAGAAATATATTTTTATATGAGGTTGCATTTTTAATATAATTTTTTTAATAAAACATATAATTGTATTTTTATATGAGGTTGCATTTTTAATATAATTTTTTTTAATAAAACATATAATTGTATTTTTATATGAGGTTGCATTTTTAATGTAATTTTTTTAACATTATGTTTTATTAAGCTTGAACTTTTATATTTTTATAATATAATAAATATATAGGTATATAAAATAATTAAAAAATAAAATAATCATGTAAAAAAATTAGTTAATAATTATAAATATAATTACATTTCAAGATATATTTGTTATTAAATTACATTATTAATATTACTAAGCATAGTAATGTAATCGCAATTACATTAAATGTTTTAATTCATTACACTATTCAATACATTACATTCTTTTACTTCTTACCAAACATAGCCTGAGTGTCTTTTTTCCTTAATATCTTTAAATCTCCAAAGTGACCACCTTATCCCCTTTATACGCCTACATGTATTCTAGTAATTCATACCAATAAATTTCGAATACCAAATAAAAATAAATTTACAGGGGTGGTAAGCGGCAGTGGTGGAGGCGGAGGGGAAGATTAGGGAGAGATGGCGCACATTGCTTAAGAGAACTAAGGAGAAACGGTAAGTTAATGTAATAAAAAAAATTATGGATTAGATAATACATTCATTAATGTATTAAAAAATATACCTGTATTTCCCATTATATTACCATATAGAAACTTTAAATTAACAAACAAAGAATTAATTACACTTTAGATTGCATTACACTACACTCCAGCTTACCAAACATAGCCTTAAATTCTAGACTCTAAAATGCCAAACCTCCAAAATCTTAATCCTAAACTCCTAAATCCTTTTAAATGTATAATAGAAAATAATTTAAAAACATAAAATGTATTTTAGATATTTTATATAGGAAAGATCATGGGACTGAGAATCTCCATCCCCGATGGAGAACCGCCCCAAATGAGGCGGAAAATCTCTGAAAATTTCTCTTATGGGGGCAAAAATGGAGGAAAAATATATTTTTGATTTAGAATTCGGCATAGGGACAAGGATATTGATCCCTGTCCCAAATTTTTTCCATCCCGAAAGATAATACTCTCTGTGTTTCATCCGTTTAAATTTTTTTTATCCAATCCAATAAATCTAGCTTAATTTTAGCTAAATTTATAATATTTTGTCAAAATGCTTTTATTTAATTTAGCATTTTTCACTTAATTAACATTGAAGATAATGATGCCAAGAAGTTTCAACGAGCTATAAGCTACTTAGCACTCTTTCTAAAGTACATAGCCAACCAATTTAAGTAGACATTCTTAGCCAAGTCAAAGAATATATAATTAATTTGAACTTTACAAGATTAGTTTATGTAATTTATTTTTCAGTTCTAATAAAAAAATTAATTTTCATTCAATGTCAATGGAGTATAATATAATTTATTTTTGCATTTCATAAACTTAGTGAGTGATTATATTTTTAAATCTTCCACGTTTTCAAGCTATGCTGTTGTCAATTCCTAATTATATTTTGAATAAAATAAATAATAGTCCAATTTAACACAATGGAAATTTAAGAATTTATTATTCAGAAACAAAGGAACAATTCTTTTCTCATTCTGTCCTTAATTACATCACAATAGCCTCTTCCACTGAAGCAAGTAATTTTACACACAAATTGAGGAAAGAAATAGAAAATGAAAACAAACCCATAACCGAAATGGTAAAAACTAGACGATAATGCATTTTCTCTGTTTTTATATTATAATCTCCTCTCCTTGCTTACGGAAAATGCTAGGCCCAAATGTGGAATATACCATTCGAGCAAGAAGAGGAAATTGTAATAGTGCAAACAAGGTAACAGGCACACATGCTCCACCCGCAATTGAAACCCATAATCCAGCTCGCTTTATGCGATAGAACAATGTGAAGAGATGCACCAAATGCAATCAACATAGCTGCAATCGAGACGAATAAGGTAATCAGACCGATGCTGAGCCTCATTGGCAAGGCCCTCAGAAAATCTTCTTGTGAATATCTTGATGTAAATATCCCCAGAAACATCAGTAATGAGGCTGATGAAGAAAAGAGTGCTAAGGCATTGGCTATTGCAAAAATCATAAAAGATGTTGTATTAAGAAAGATTGGAAATCCTGTATTTTGATCATTTCCGCCTGGTACTGTGAAATTTGCTGCAAAAAACTACTGTGACCACAAGTGCAGCTGACAAGTGCACAGGATGCTGCTGTATCTTTCAATCCATTTCTCACTCTCTGCTCTACTAGCTTCTCATGTTCTTCTTTGAACACCATTCCCGGAGTTTTTATTTTTAACATTTGCCATTTCCTTGTATGAGGGTGGAACAATCTTCTCCACTTTCTACAAATACGATATTATTATTTAATAAATTTGATAGTTAAATTCAAGAGATTGAAGTTAGTATAGTTTATAAATAACCTTGAACCATTAATTCACGTTGCATCTGCAAGGCAGCTCCAGAAATCCTAGTTGATGGTGCCAATTTTGCTGCCAAATGTAGCATATTGTTGTTGTATTTGTCCTTTAATTGTGTAACAAAATGCCTGTATGAACTCACTTGCAATAAGAGATTGAAAACATTTTCCTGACGATGTATAACTGCCGAATGAAAATATGCCTCCCATCATTGTCAAAGAGCCAAAGAGATAAAGGGTAGGCTTGATAACCTCTGTAACGAAACTCATGAATTCCTAATTGGGAAGCAAGTCTTACTGAAGGTCCTAGAAGTTCATAAGCATCTTGGTCCCTATGTTTTACTGCTTCAGAAACTAAGATTCTGAGCAACTGAAGGGCTTGCTGATTCATCAGCGTTTTGTTATGAAGACTATGCAGAAATTTTGTATAGCTTGCTTTCCTTTGGAAATTCTTTAGGACTACTACCTGGTTTTCCACGTCCCCATGTCTAGTGACATTCTGTCGCCTCCTGAAAGCAGCAGCAAAAGCTGAAACCAAATAAATAAATAATGGCCAGTTAATATTTGACCAGAAATTGCCCATGGTAAACCAAAAAAAAAAGTCGAGGATAGATGATTACTGGTCAGAATATGTTCATAAATTTTTGGATTGCTTCCACTTGGAAAGGCCTTTGGCTTTTTAGCCAATGTCAGCAAGGCAGTATTACCAGCAGAGTCTTTTTCAACAGCTAGCTTGGAATAATGCTCCAGTATATCCAAAGCAATGTCTGTGAATGGAAATTTAATAATAATTCACAATATCAATCAAAGTGCAAGTATGAGTGATTGCTTCTATATCATATGAAGCAAGGGATCATAAATTACTAACCATAAAATCGGCAGTTATGAGCAAATTAAGTAGTTTGGCACCGACGTTTTCCATCAAAAGGACTTGGATCCTCATCTCGAGTCACTTTTAAAAGATATCGAACAGTTTTCCTGATGACCATAGTCAGCAGCACAATGAAGAGGTGTATAATCATCACAAGTTGTTAGCTGAGTCAAGGTTGAGTCCTTTTCCACCCAAGATCTTGGCAGCTTCTATGTTTCCGGCAATAGCGGCATAGTGTAAAGGAGTTTCTCCAGTAGGATTTTTGGTCTCAATGCCTTTATTGGCATTAAATCAACAAGCTGCTTTACAAAAGGTATTGAGTGACCTGTGCTAACGGCAACATGCAGAATTGTATAAAATTCTGAAATCATAGCGGTTAATGCTCCTTATCATGCTCTTACAAATGTCTCTATACCCGTCCAATCACCAGATATTGCTGCTTTATGAAATGGCATGTAGTAAATTGCGTCTTTGGGAATCCCATTTGCCCCTTTCAAGTGCAATATAAGTTATTAGATATAGAAATTATTATAAATTTATTAGTTTTATTTCTGTGTTTTCCGTGCTTAAAATAGGGTTAAAATTCAGATTGAAATTTAACAAACTACCTGATCGCCCAGAACTAAAACTTCTTCCCTACCTAGGAAGCTCAAGGAAATATTCATAATCAAGTGACTTTTTTTTTCTAAAAGAAAAAAAAAAATCAAATGTGTACCTTCAGTTTGCTCTGTCTTAGAAACTTTTGAAGCATGATCATCTTTTTTCAAACCATCATCAGCACTGTATGATTTTCCTGGGAAAAAAATTCAGTAGATTTAACAACAGTTGCTGATATTTCAGTAATCAAAATTATAGTGAGTTGCCAGGAAAGTGATAGAGTGATCCTAGCAAAACTACCCTTCGTAATCCTAGCAAGACTACCCTTCTTTATCTCCTCTGGTTGGTCATCGAAAAAGCTACCATGCTTGCTGGAGTCTGTCACTTCACTATGCGTATCGTTGGTGTAAGCTTGGATTTCTGAAGCAGAACCCATTGTTGTCCGTCTCTCAAGATAAGATATTGCAGTCTTCTTGTAATGTGGTTTTTTACCTATGCACAGTGACGAAATCTGTTTCTGATTCTGTCTATTTTTTCGTCAAACCATCTCATGGTTGGAAATATTCTGTAATTTTAACAACAGAAGGTCAAAGTTCAGCAATTCAAACTGTAGTTACTTTTATGAAATTGTAACACTTCAAGGAAAAAAAAATTAGCAAAATTACCCTTCTTTATCTTCTTTGAGGGCTCATTGGAAATACTGCCATGCTTGCTGGGCTTTGGCACTCAATTATGCGTATCATTGGTGTTTTGGATTCCTGAATAGTTCAACAGGGGATATGCTGTATATTTTCACTTAAAACATGGTGTATATTTATTTTTTTAAATTTGTTTTTGAATAAATTTATTCCTGAAATATTAAAAATGTTTCACATTTATCGTTTAAATATATTTTTTAACCAAAACTCCTACTATTAGTCTATTATGTATTTGACTCAAATTTATTATACAGAATTCTAAGTAAACAAACAAAAACATATATATAAATTTGTCAAATATATACTATAAAATGATACTTTTATTAAATACTCAAAAATAATTAAAATTTATGATGTTAAATTTATTAAAATAACTGAATTTCAGATAAATAAATAAAAATATTTAATAATAAAAAATTTTAATTTTTTTAAATTAAAATAAATTAATAATTTAGACGCATAACAAATTTACGTCACTTAATTGGTGTTAGTTTGGATTTCTGAAGCAAAACCCATTGGAATCTGTCGCTAAAGAACAACAACTATTGTGGCCTTTTTTACCAATCCCAAGCAGTGTAGTCAACCATGGATTAATGGACAGGGTTTGGTGTTTGTATTAATAGGGAAGAGAAAAACAGACCGTACGATGTAGCCGATAGGTTGGTGGGCGTTATTAATCTAAGGTGGAAATGAAAGTCTCTTGTTTTTGTTTGGTTATGAAATTTCCAGTCTTCGTTGAAGTCAATGACTGAAATTGTCTAAGACTATGTTGCTTGCTATGGGAAACATAAATTAATGGACAGTGTAGTGTTTGGTGTTTGTATTAACGGGGAAGAGAAAATGGACTGTACGATGTAGCCGACAGATAGGTGGGCGTTATTAATGCAATTAAGGTAGGAGGGGTTCGGTTAAAGCGTAATAAAACAATATGTTGAGAAGACATAATTATTACTTTATAGTAGGATAAACCTAAATGACAAGGTTGGCCACTTAAAATTGGATGAAAATTGTAGTATTTTTTAAAATACATGCCCACAATTATTAATTACAATTTTCATAAATATTTTCTTCCAAGAGAATCCTATGTATTAAATTTGATCATTTTATAAATCTCAATTCTAAAACCTAAACTCTCAAATCCGACACTCTAAAATGCTAAACCCCTAAAATCCTAAACTTCTAAATTCTTAATTCTAAATGTATAGTAAAATAATGTAAAAATATAAAGGGTATTTTAGACATAAAAAATTAAACCCTACAAACCTAAATCCTTAATTTCAAAATGTATAAAGAAAATAATTTAAAAATATAAAGGGTATTTTAGAATGTGTTCACGTGGCTTGAATGCAATACAAATTAAGAATTTTTCTAATTTATATTGTTAAAGACAAATTATATTATAAAAAGGATTAAGAATTTGTGGGATTTAAATATAGAATTCAAATAGATAAATTAAAGTCATTTGCTTATTTGCCCACTCATCAATTTAAGGTTGATAACCACTATTCAATTCTATTTGATAGTTCAACCACAAATTTTGTTCATAAATTAAGCCATTGATGAGGTGTTATTCGTGAATATTAGCGACCATCTTAAATCCTTTTCGATACATTTAATGTAACATTTCATGTTGGTTTTAGTCTATAAAATTTTTGTGGACGTGGTCCTAGACAAATGTTTTCCATTCCAAACCAAACCAAACAATCTTCCAGTCTGGGCCTGCTAGTCTGTTTGATGTGGGACTTTTTGAGTGTTTAGAAATGTTATTTGAATCATATGGTTTCTTGTAGAACTATCATCGACAAACCAATATTGGTTTGGGCACAATATTAAAAAAGGGTTTTTTCACAAATGCCACACATAAGAAAAAAAATTCATATTTGCACCCTCACATTTTCTATCTTTCATAAATACTATTTTTTAAACTTTTTTCTTTCTTAATTGCTCTTTTTTATATTTCAACTTTCAAAAATGCCTTACTGTTTTATTAGACTTCAAATATACATGCATGCATACTATCACGGAATCATTTCAGTGCTGGCTTCTTGGTTTCGTCTAAAATACACTAATATCTTTCTCTGGTAATACATTTCAGTGCTGGCTTCTTTCTCTGGTAATACATTTCAGTGCTGGCTTCTTGGTTTCGTCTAAAATACCCTCACATTAGAAATGGTGCTTTGGCTTCATCTGCTCCGATTCTCTACTTTGACGGTCTTACACCATATGATGCATTCTACGTTGCTGAATCCAATGATTACTTGGTAAGATATTCACATTATAAATGAGAAATTAAATACAATCTTAAACCAACTGAATTATGGATAGAACATTTATAGATCATAAAAGGGCAAATTAGAAAACGAGTCATTTATGGATCACACTGAATTTAAGTTACTTTTTTTTATGAATATATTGGATAGAGTCTACTATTGTATCATTTTAATTATTAACTAATACTAGATTATAATATTTGTTTGGTGCAGAATACAAGCAAGAGTTGTTATAATACCACAAAACAGTCATGGTCCGAAATCGACAGAGTTCCATTACTTCAACTTATATTCCATTGTGCTCCATCAATTATATATATCTCTACTTCTTAAAGAGAGCAACCACTGCCCTTCATAAGCAACCAGTGCTCCATTAATTGCAGTGGTTGCTTGCTAGAGTGATCAAAGTAGCTTGCTGTGGTCATCATCCAGTATTTCTTCTTTAGGGAGTTGCCCATTGATGATCAGGACTGTGAGAGAAGCAGAAGCAGATGGAGGTTGTAAATATCAAAATTTTTGATATATCAAAAATAATAAAAGGTTGTCTTGGCTGTCTTGTTTTTTGAGGTCGTCTTGTTGATTAGGCACTTGAATACAACTCTCAACTACTAGACAATTTCACAAATACAGTAAATTCTACAAGTTCTCACCAAAAAGACACTGAAAAAATAGAATATAAAGTTGAAAAAAAAAATCCTAAAAAAATAATAATGAACAACAAGCATATGATGAGGTCCAGAATAAGAACTCTAAAGAATCTAACTCCATCTTAGGAAGCAGAATCTAAGTTGTTTTGCTTTTCGCAATGCTCTTGTTGTTCTTCTAAGAGCTGATAGTAATGGAGTTGCTGCTCCACATTGCTACACTGTGAAATTTTGTTTTCTCGTCTTCTTTATTTACCAAAAAGAAAAGAAAATGCTTTTAGCTGTATATTTTATACATTGCTACACACTATATTTTAGTCAAAAGAAAATAAAATACAGTGTATCTTTTATCAAAAGAAAATACACTGTATTTTAATCAAAAGAAAAAAAATACAGTGTATTAAGTTTCATCAAAAGAAAATATACTGTATTTTATTTATATACAAAAGTAAATACAATGTATTTTAGTAAAAATAAAACAAATACAGTGTATTGAGTTTCATAAAAAAATACATTGTATTTTATTTATGTATAGAAGTAAATATATTGTATTTTCAATAAAAAAAAGAAAATACAGCGTATTAAGTTTCATCAAAAGAAAATATACTGTATTTTATTTATATACAAAAGCAAATATACTGTATTCAGTTTCGTCAAAAGAAATATATTGTATTTTATTTATGTATAAAAGTAAATATGCTGTATTTTAGTCAAAAGAAAAGAAAATACAGCGTATTGAGTTTCATCAAAAGAAAATACACTGTATTTTATTTATGTACAAAGTAAATACATTGTATTTTAGTTAAAAGAAAAGAAAATACAGCGTATTGAGATTTGTCAAAAGAAAATACATTATATTTTATTTATGTATAAAAATAAATACACTGTATTTTAGTCAAAAGAAAAAAAATACTAAATTAAACCATTTGAAAAAAAAAAGAAAGAAATAAAGAAATAAAAGAACTTCAATTCATTTCAAAAGATAGAAGAACTTACTTTGACTCCAGCTATAGATAGTAGCTTGTGACAGGCAATATAAGCTGTGTCAGAATTACTTAAGTTCTTCTCAACAAAATATATAACTTCAGCTACACTAGACTGTAAGAATGAAGGTGATTATAAAATAGATCCATAATTGATTTTGTTATTGCTATAAAATATTATTCTTATTATTATAATAATGTTTTTTTATATCAGTCTTAGCTCTTATAAAAATTGAATTATTATTATTATTTTGTTTCGACACTTGTACTGTAGGCTGCAACATCAAAGATGCAAGTATTTATGATTTTAATAGAATTCATACAGATAATGCAATGTAATCATTTAGACAAATTGAGTTTTCAGCTCAGTGAGTAACTCTAATATTTTTTCGTAAGCAAAACTTATACATGAGAATATATGCTAAAATTCATACAAATACACTTTCATGAGAATCTGGATATGCTAGATAAACATGTATTTGGCAGCAAACGCTTAAAACTTTCAGCCGAAAAGCACTCGTTAGTCAACTGAAATCATTTCCTAAAATTTAACCATTTAATTTGTTATTTCCTTGCAGACAATACAAGAACAAGGAATTAGATAAAGCATATTTCAGGTTTACAATTTACAGTGAACCAGAAACTATAGTCATCCGAGAAGGGATTGTTGACCGAGCAACTGTAAAAGGAATACAAATTTGAATTATTAATTTAACTTAATTTATTTATGATAGTTCCACATTTCTAGAATGTGTAAATGTGTGCATCTTGTCTAATATGCATCCACTGCGGTGTATCAAATTACTAGCATAAAGATTTTGATTTTGTATCTTTTATTCTTGCTACTAATATATCTAGCACAATTGTATTAATGCGTTTGCTTGATTTCCTGAAGAAACATAAAATAAGTTAAACAAAGGTGGACTGGAAAATAGAGTCAGTTCACAAATTGCCTTCCGATGAGGAATTAAATTGAGTTCATAAGAAAAGAAATGGATAGCTCCGCAAAACCAATGATCTGATAGTAAGCATTTCACGATCATTTTGCTACATCTTGCCAATAACAAAATGCATTTTCACTGTTTATTGTCCTATTTTTGATCTTTGAGCATAATATTTAATTCTTGCCCATAGAAATGAAAGGCAAGATCAACAAGTAAAAGGCAGTAGAAAAACATTTATGCCTCTTTTGCAGGCTTCTTATTCTGCTCCTCCTCATGAGCACCACTGTTTCTCTTTTTCTTTTTCTAGCTTGACAATCTGTATTTGCAAGAAATTAATTTAATCATGATTTGGCTTGACAATCTATATTTGATTGCAGGTTAGACCGACTAAACCATCATCAACAGAGTTAGCTTCTCGATAAACATGAACAAATTCTACAATTCAATCCTCTAAAAGAAAGGCAAAATGTCAGCAGCTCCAATAAGGAGTCATTAGGCAAAACTAAACATATTTGAGGTGAAATTCTCGAGGAAGGAGATGATATTTAATGCCAAATTGCTCAAAAATTTTATTCATCTCTAACACCAAATCAAATCGTCGCTTTCCTCTCTTTGCAGCATAATGAAAGTTTACAGTATGTCCAACAAAAACTCCCATTTTCATTTTATTCACATCTTCAATCTCCTGAAAATGCACACCATGATCTGCCTTCCACCTCCTTGGATTTGGCAAAATTATTTGGGTTTTTGGAGTGTTTTTCTAACTATTTGGGGAATTGGGGTTTTTAACACTTTGGCTGGAATTTTTTGCAGAAATAGCATGTGGGGTTCACGGGATGTTAGGCTTATGTGACTTCATTTTCGCAAAAATTCTTTGAGAAAATAAACAGTGGGCGCACTTGGAATGTTCATCAAAATTTTAAAATAAAATAAAATTTCAACCTAAATATTAAAAAAAAAACCATCTATAACTTACTCTAACAAATTAAAAAAAAAAAAAAGGAGTCTATTAGGAAAATTATGTACTTGAGCGGTTGGGGTCCTAATTAATTCTTCGTTTTATGTTTTAAATCTCTATATTTCATGCCTATTTGTCAAGCTTTGACCTGCATCGAATTGCATAAGTCTTGTTCCTTTTATCAGTCCAATCCAATTTCATTTATATTCGTAATATATGAGCTTAAAGCTTAAATATGGAGTGTACTGATGGCAGTGCTAGTTTTATATGGATATTACTAGAGACTTGCTCCAATTCACCCATTACATCTGCTTATAAATTCTCGATCTTTTATCTAAATTTGTTAAATCTTAATTTTACTATAAATTCGATTCAATATGTTTTTAAAAAAATTAACTTAAAATGAAGAATTAATTAGGACAACATAAGCACATAATTTTCCTAAGAGACTCCTCTCTTTTTTGTATTTGTTAGAGTAAGTTATAGATGGGTTTTTTTTCTGTTTTATTTTTTTTGTTTTTTAATATTTAGGTTGAAATTTTATTTTATTTTAAAATTTTGATGAACATTCCAAAGCAAGCACTACTGTCCATTTCCATAAAGCTTCTTTGAAATGAAGTCACATTAGCCCAACACACCGTAAACCCCACGTGCCATTTCCACAAAAAGTTCCAACAAAAGTGTTAAAATCCTAATTTCCTAGGAACTTTTTTAATAATAATGTGTTTCGGAAAAATAATTGGGATTTTGGGATGTTTTGAAAACTATTTAGATTTTTTGTGTATTTTATTCATTTCCACAATACTTTCTTGGGGAAATGGAGTGGGTGTGCCCCACTCTCACTCTCCTTCACTCTCTCTCTCTCACTCACTCTCACTCTCACTCTCACTCTCCTCCACTTTCTCTCTCTCTCTCTCTCTCTCTCTCTCTCTCTAACCATTGATATGTGTTAAATTTAATTAAAAACATTAATTTTATGAATTCTTCTCAACTTTGCATAAATTTTATTTTTTATATTATCTTTTATAATTTTGATTTCAAAATAAAATGAAAACCATCAAGTGTGAGATATATAAATTAATTAATTAAATTTATAAGTTCGTATCTATACTATCTTAGTCATAGAACATAATTTATGAAAATTGATATGAAGAATATTCATGAAATTAAGTCATTTTCATGACATTTTAATTTATTGTTAGATATTAATTAAATGATATTCTTTCCAAACGAATTAAGTAAAGGATTAAGAATTATAGTGGTTATTGATTTTCTTTTTATTTTAGTAATTAAGCTATTTAATTTTAAATCTAATAGGACAAATTGGAAAGTTATTTTAAACATAGTTCCATTCTATTGGATCCTTTGAAATACTTAATGTTAGTTAAACTCAAAATTGAAATCGGTAAACTCGATAAAAAAACCAAGTGTGATAGAAGGAAATGTTATAGAGTTATAGATAATCATTTCATGTAAATTCTAGCTGTTGTATTAGACTATAATTAGAAAATAGAAATTTTTAATTTTAGTTAAAATTTGCATTAAGATTGAGCAATTTAATAAAATAAAGTTGTGATAGGAGGAGATTTTACTTAAACAGTTAATTTTCTATTTTTATCAACATAAAAATATTAGATTGCCTAGAAAGATTTTTTAATAGTTAGAGAGAGAGAGAGAGAAAGAGAGTGAAGGAGAGGGAGAGGGAGAGTGAACCAGAGAGAGAGCGGGGCCCACACTCACTCCATTTTCGCAAGAAAGTACTGCAAAAATGAATAAAACACACCAAAAATCTAAATAGTTTTTAAAATACACCAAAATTCCAATTATTTTTTCAAAATACATTATTATTAAAAAAGTCCCCATAATTATTGCGGCTTTTTCTGTATAAGTTAAAGCCGAAAGGACTATTTAAAAAAATCATTAAATAAGGTTTAACGTCACAAATCTAAAAAATGTAAAATTAAATTTAGGAATTTTTTCACAAATGCCAAAAAAAAGAAAAAAAAATTCATATTTGCACCCTCATATTTTCTCTCTTTCATAAATACCATTTTAAAATTTTTTTATTTCTTAATTACTATTTTTTATATTTCACTTTTCAAAAATGCTCCACATTCAAAAACATGCATTTCATTGTGCTGGGAAAACCTAGTAAGCAAAATTAATTGCACAAACTTGAAACTTTGTGTGTGTATGGATGTATTCTCCGTTGCATTGCATTGCATGCCTTTTTTTCTTATTAAAAACAAAATAAATAAATTATAAATATATAAAATAATTAAAATAAACAAAAACTCCAAAGCATCTTGATGCATGCACACGACAGATTCAGGTGGCTAGATAAGGTATGCCTTCATTTGCCCATTATTTATAGTCATCCACGCAAACAATTTTGCTCTACTTGTAATTTATCAAATAGAAAAATATTTTTATTTTGATTAATAAATTATGTGATAATAAGCTTTGAGCTATTTTTCAATATCTAGAGGATATAATTTCCAAACTATAGCTGATTAATAGTCCTGTTTTTGGGTTCTGTTAATTTTTGAAGTAGGAAGATATATGTTTTTCAATAACTCTGTTAATTTTGATATTGAATAACCTATTTAAGAAATATTACATATCTTGTAACTAAATTTTGATCATGTTCCCCAAGCTCTTGTTGTTCTCTTAAGGGCTGATAGTAATGGAGCTGCTACTCCACATTGCTACACTGTGAAGTTTTGTTTTCTCATCTTCTTTATTTACCAAAAAGAAAAAAGATGCTTTTAGCTGTACATTTTATTTATAATTCATAAAAATGTTTTTATTATGTTAAATATTTTATGGAGGGCAGCCATAGACTTTGGTGGCTGGAGATGAATTAATTTGCAAGAAGCACACGCAATTTCATCTTTGCATCATTTAAAAAAAAAAAGAAAAAGAAAAAGAAAAATGTTTATCACATGCTACTTACTTATTCTAAATTATTCTTGATCTTAATCCTTCTACATCTCTTATTTAACATATAAATAAATATAGTATATCTTTTTGACAAAAATCAATCCTCTGTATTTTTTTCTAACAAAACACAATAAATTGTATTTTTTTCATGTACATCAAAATAAATAGTGTTCTCAATTTTTTATAAATTTTCACGCAGTGTATTGAATTTTTATCAAAAAATAATACACTGTATTGAGTTTTATAAAAATAAAATACAGTATATTAATTTTTGAACCTGAACTAAATATAATATATTAGCTTTCATACAAACTAAATAAACTAATTTTATAAAATATGATATATTTACATTTGTACATAAATAAATACAGTATATTTTTTTTTTACAAAAATCAATATAATGTATTTTCTTTTTACAAAACACAATAAACTGTATTTTCTTTTCACAAAACACAATAAACTGTATTTTCTTTTCACAAAACACAATAAATAGTATTTTAAATTTTTTTATAAACTCCCATGCAGTGTATTAAATTTTCATCAAAAAATAATACACTATATTTTTTTCACAAAACTCAATATAGTGTATTATCTTTTGATAAGACTCAATACACTATATTAAACTTTATAAAAATAAAATACAGTGTATTAATTTTTGAACCTGAACTAAATATAATTTATTAGTTTTCATACAAACTAAATACACTGTATTAAATTTTATAAAAACTAAAATACAGTGTATTTATATTTGTACATAAATAAATACAGTGTATTTTTTTTACAAAAATTAATACACTGTATTTTCTTTTCATGTGCATCAAAATAAATAGTGTTTTCAATTTTTTATAAACTTTCATGCAGTGTATTGAATTTTCATCAAAAGATAATACATTATATTTTTTTTACAAAACTCAATACAGTGTATTAATCTTTGAACCTGAACTAAATATAGTTTATTAACTTTCATACAAATTAAATACACTGTATTAAATTTTATAAAAACTAAAATACAGTGTATATACTTTTGAACATAAATAAATATAGTGTATTAATTTTTGTTATGTATTTTCTTTTAACAAAAATCATTACATTGTATTTTTTTCACAAAATACAATAAACTGTATTTTCTTTTCATGTACATCAAAATAAATTAATAGTGTTTTCAAATTTTTTATAAACTCTCATACAATATATTGAATTTTCATTAAAAGATAATACACTGTATTTTTTTCACAAAACTCAATACAGTGTATTATCTTTTGATAAAACTCAATACAGTGTATTAAGCTTTATAAAAATAAAATACAATTTCTGCATAAAAGTAAATACCAGCCAATTTATAGCTGCTTATTGATGATCCAGCAACAACTCCAATCTTAGCTAGTCTAACCTTAGAATTAACAGAGATAATGAATAAGTTCTCCTACAATATAGTAGGACCAGAAAAAGTTGAATACTTTGCAGCCAATAGAACACGCCAAAAAATAAAAATAATTATCATGAGTCTGATGCAATTGTAACTTAAAATACTGAACCAGCTGAGGATGCTAAACTTAAAGAACTCGTTGTTTTTTACGGTCCTCACAATTGGAATCTTATAGCAGAAAATTACAAGGAAGATCAGGTAATTAGTTTTTCTATTTCTTTTTAAAGTCTCTGCAAATTTTGGGATAATTAATCTATTTATTTTTTTAAAAGGGAAAAGTTACAGATTGAGATGGTTTAATCAATTAGACCAAAAGATAAAACAGAAGTGCTTTCGGTGAAGAAGAAAAAGAAGAAGAAGAAAGCAAACACGACCATATTTATACAAAGTAATTTTGCAAACTAAGTTTTTTTATAAATTAAAAGACAAAATGGCATTTGTAGCTAGCACTGGAATCTTTGATCATTTGAGTCATTCCATTCCAGCTTTGCAAGCCATGCCCTTTCTCACAACATACAAATAAATTGTGCCAAAATAGTGGTGAAATTTAAAATCCAATTAATCACATAATATTTAGCAATCAACAATTGATACTACTTTTATCTTTTCATATATTTTTAGAGGGTGTGTTGATTCGTGTAGAATAAAAATAATGTTTGAAATTAAAACTTGCAATCTATCACAAAGATAGGCAACTGGTGAAACTGACTACTCGTGACTAGTAATGAATGGCGAGTAATAATCATCCAAGCCTCCGAAAGCTTTACTAGCAATCCCAGACCTATGGTTGTAACTTTCACTAATAACAGCCACTGCATTAGTATTATTATTATTTGAGAACAATTTTAAGATTTTGTAGTTGAATTAGTCTAAACGATACAATCATACAGATGAGTTGTAGGCAAAAGATGTTAGTAAATTTGACAAAAACCAAATGTTTTCTTCATCATTAGTTGAAAATTTAGAGAAAAAACATCATCAAAAATAATTTATCCTAATCTTCAAAGCTAATTTATTGAACTACAGCAATTATATGGGCAATGTCACTAACAATCCTAAACACGTAAAAGAATTTCATAATTAGAAAACATGTATTATTGTACAATTCATGAACAATATACAACTAGAAGTTGTTGTCTTCCAAGGATTAAGGGAGGTCCTGTACTGATGCAACTTTTCAGGTTGATGCCAGTTTATCTAGCACAGATTGTTACTATAATTCAAAACCTGTAACCTTTCCATTAACAACCTTTGCGCTATAGAAAATCCATTAATTGAAGAGCAACACTTGAAATGATCTAAACTACGTAATCTGTGGGTACGAGAAAAGTTAAAAGGATGGAATTGGAGTTTGATGTTGACCGGTGACTAGAAGTTGAGCGGTGGTTGTGGCTTCTGGTAGTGAAACAGATGCGAGAGAAAGAAGATAGGGGAATTGGAGGAGAGAGAAAGAAGCTGCTTGAGAAAAGCTATAAAATAGAAATAAATATTTAAAAATAGGCATTTTTGAAAGTTAAAAGTATAAAAATATAAAAGTGACAGTGTGTAAAAATAATTGAGCATTTTTTGAAAGAAGACTTAAAAGGTGGTAAATCACGTAATTTCATCTTAAATTTAACAGTTAGATTTAGCCTATATAGTATTAAACTATAAAAATTTTGAGGATCTTAAGCTAAGCTTAGTATTTGGCTAAATTAAATAATATGGTTAAATTTATAATGGCTTTAAGAAATTTCATATTTGGTGAATACAATACAGTGTAGCTAAAAGCCTATCTTGTTGAGTGTGTGTGTGTATAGACCGAATAAATTGAATGAAATCAATGAGGGTTTTTTGAAAATGGAATTATTTTGCAAGAAATTAGAAAATAAGAGTTACAGTAAACTTATTTAAAAAAAAATGGATGCTGAAAATCGGCACATAATGGTATCAGTATCCGATATTGTAGGATTCGCATGTTTGACTCTTTGGTGTGATGAAAATCGTATTTGATGCCGATATCCGACACGTAGGGCCCGCACTTGTTTGAAATCCGACTTGCTTTAGTGCCAGTTTCTGGCACCACACCACCCCTGTAGATATTAGAGTGGTGATTGATTTATGTTTAAGGTGGGTGAGTAGATAGATATAAGCAGCTGAGTGAATTAATCGGGAATGCAACTCCACAGTGTCATTAATTCAATGCTTGTTTTATCATCTATATAAATTTCCCAACTACTATTTTAAATGCTTGATATTTGCAAAATATTTGTTTTATTATATTAAAGGATATACAAAATAATGTTATCTAAATTAATACTAGTTCTATTGTTCTTTTGGTTAAGAGTTGAAATGTTTTTGATTGCCAATATATATATATATATATATATATATATATATATATATATTCAATTCATTCTTAAAATTGATCAATTTATAGAGTAATTAAAAGAAAATTGTGAATTTTGGGGTAGGAATAAGCATTTTTTCTTCATCCAAAGTTCAGCCTTTTTTTAATTATTATTTTTTTCATCTTTAACTTTATTAACCAAAAGTAGACGAATATAAATCAATTCCAGGACAACGCCACAACCTAAACATACCTTCATTAATATCTCAAATAAAACTCAATAAGCTGCTATTATACAGTGTAACAGACACCCTATACCATCGTACTATATGTGTAAGCATTAGGTCCTAAGGAGGCCTTTGTCAGAGTTATCTGATGAGAAAAATTATTCGTCTAAAGACAAGGAATCGAGGATGATGGACTCTTTGTGGTATTAAAATCATTATCTTGAAGCCTTTTAAAAATATTGCCGAGCTCGGCCCATGCAGTCAGGAGGCTTAAGGTGGGCAACTGATGAATATACCCTTAGCAGAGAGCTTGAAATTTGTGTTAGAAGCATCTAGAGGCCCTGCACGTGGTGCATTTATGGCCTATGCACCCGTATGGTCGAAGAATATTCATCATTTGTTCTTAAAATAAGAATCTTGCCTTTTTTGGAATGCACGGCCTTGCACAAAGGAGTGTACAGCCGTGCAGTCCAAAGAATCTTGTCTTTTCAGGCAAGTTAGCTGCCTTTTAAAGTGTATAGCCGTACAAACCAATTGCACGGTCGTACACTCAAACGGTGGTGGACTTCCCTATAAAGCAAGTGGCCAAGTATAGCACTTTTTGGAGTGTACAGCCGTACACTCCCTTTGTACACCCGTACACTCACACTTATATAAAGTTTTTCCTGGATACTTACAAAAGGGTTGGAAAAATTGATAAGCCTTGAGTTTAAGATTACATTCATGGGGAGTTTCAAAAGTCTTCCAGAATTCTTAAGAGTAAAAAAGGATTTTTGGCATTTAGTTTTTTTTGTCTTTCAACTATTTCTTGACTATTTCAATACCACAAAGGGTCCACAAATCTAACATTGACCATCTAATCGAGTAAGTACACTGAAGGTAATATAAAAGGCATTTCTTGGCATTTTTATAACTATAATAAATCTTTTGTCATTCTTCTCATCTGTTAGTTTTATTATATATTAATTTCTATTAAATTTAGGTTGTAAAATCCTTTAAAAGGGGTATATTGCCATGTGATAGAAATTATTAGGTCGTCTCTTATAATTTTTGTTTTGTCTATCTCTTTCAAAGTCATTTTTTTTATCAAAATAAAACCTGGTTTAAAAAGGTCATCTTTGTATTTAAATTTCCTTTTTGCTCCCTTTTGGATCTACTGTTGACAAAGATCCTATCTTAAAAGGAAGAAAAACTCGTCATTATTAGGTTGATATGGCCGTGTATTGTTTGATCTGTACTCGCACGTCAAACGGTGCATGGCCCATGATATGTTTTATTGCTTTTAGGGTAAATGAGTCAATCGTATGTCGTCAAATTCGCCCTAACATATTTTTTAATATGTGTGCCGGATCCTTATTCTTTTATCTTTCTCATACCTCTTGATTCAAATTAGTTTTATGTGTGTTTCTTTTGTGTTTTCTATTATCATTATCATTTTTATTGTCATTATTGTTATTGCTATCACTGCTCCTGAGGAATAAAGTCTTTCGTGGATATGACTGAAAAGGCATTCCAGGTAAGTTCGCTATCCTTTCTCTTTACTAAAAAAATAATTTTTCATCTGCACATAAAAAATGTCGCTAAAAATATTTATAGTATTTAATTAGGATTTTTCATTAATAAAGCCAAACCAATGTCCACATTTTGCCTAGAAAATTCACATGTAAAAATTAGCTTTTAATAATGTAAATGATTTTGTATATAATTAAATAACACGGAACGTTTCTTAAATAAAACTTGGACTAACAGGTCCCTGTCTTCAATATCTCACAATGAAAAGGACCAAAGTCCTTACCTGAAAGTATCATGATGAATAACCCGATTTATGGATGTCTTTATCACTTTATTCAATATTGTGATTTACCGCTTTCTTACATGATTGGGTGCGCCTTTAATTTCTGTATTTGCTCTACTCTTGCATGAAAGAAAAGGGATAACACGATTAATTTGAAAGCCGTTATGTCACATTTTTCAAATGTAAAAATAAGAGTGGAATTCCGAACTCTCTTTGGGTTTTTGGCCTCACAAGGTCGGAACACCCTTCTTTTCCAATATTCTGTTGGGTGGCGACTCCTTACCATTCAACCTTGTGATGCCCAACTAGACGCCTCTCGATCATCATTCATTAGCAATAAGATAGGGACACCTTGACATGCCACATCATACCTTTCGAGATTTATGATTATGGCAAATCGAATTGAGTCTCTTTCCTATCACGAAGCGACTGTCGGCCAGGACGAGAAATTTGAACCAGGTCTTGACCCTAAAAGTGGGATCAAACTGCTAAAGGTCAGAGGTTTTCTCACTCGAACTCAACGATCCCTTGGTTCCAAGGGTAAAATAGGGTGTCGGTGACTCGAAAAAAAAAACCAAAGCAATCGAGTGAAGGACACGTGTCACAATACGTACAGTGATCGAATGTTAAAACACTATAACAATTACAATTGCTATAGTAAACAGTACAGTAAATTTTTTTTCATCAATTAATATAATACAAGTAACGATCAGTCAACACTAACAATAATAATTTATAGCTACTCTGAATAGAATAGTACCATAATTAACACATAAAACACATATTTATCTATACCTAAGTTAGTTGCTACGCACGAACATATACATGCCATGCCTATACTGTCACTTTTACTTTGCATCACTGCTCTTAGTCAACTTCAACTTACGGCCACTTTAACTTCTTACTTCTATAACCTGCATGCAGTAGCAACACTACATGCTGAGCATTAAAAATGCCCAGTGGTGGACACATATCCCAATCTTTCCACAAAATTAACATTCACACATACATACATATGCACGTATACACATACACATACACACATACATACTTTTATGAGCATTTTTTAACATTAACTATTTATTATCTCATTTTGATGTGCATCATATAATCATGCATGCATGCATTCAATCATGGAAAGCTATTTTGATCATTCAGTGGATACAATTATCATTTCCATTTTTATGCCTATCTCTCAGACATTTACCATATTAATTGTCAATTACAATTAACTTCTTAAATTTTAATAACTGAACTATTTATACATTTCATTTACTACTCATTTTTGTGTTTTACCAATTTTGATTCATGATATATTATTTCCTTACCATTTTACATTTTAGTACCATTTCCTTTCACTCTTTACAAATACGTTATTCACTTTCCGTATTTACTTGGAAATTTATCTTTTATTCCTTATGCAAACATCTGATCATTCAAACATACCTTCATTCACTTAAACATTGAGGCATGAATAATTTTAATTCAGTCATTGCACTTTCGTTAAATTACAGTGGTGGTTTCTTTTATAATTTATTTATATTAATTTCCTTACTTGATATGTAATTTATCATTTTGCTACAATTGCACCATTTTATGGTAAATTGTATATAGATTTCCTAATTTTTCAATTGTTCCCAACCTGTTATTTTATATCCTATTTACAATTTTGCTATCAGTTCACTTGTTTTCATTTTAAATCTATTATTTTACATACAAATCGCCAATTAATCCTTACTTTATTATTTTCATATAAAATTACATTTTGATCCTCCAAAATTACAAAAGTTCCGTTTTAAATCATTTATTTATTTATCATTTTTACTTGTTCATTTACTATTTAATCGTTTTTACCCACTAAAGCTACTATTTGGATAAATTACCATTTTCACCATAAAATTTCACTTTCTTTCATATAGGTCCTTTTTCACTTTAATTCTTATTCACTTCACCTTTTACATTTTTCACTCATTTTTATCATTATGCCCCTAGTATAATTCTGACAGAAATATTCAAACTGAATATAAAGGACGTGGACCCTATGGGCCCACAACAGATAGTAAGGGATGACCCTGAAGGACCAATCCACCTCAGATCAAATTAGAACAGACAGTCAGATAGAGACTACGGGAGATCATTATAATCCTACCATAGCAAAACAAATCGCTATGACTTATACCGCGGTATGAGTGTCCCTATGGCTAGCCAAATATATCCTGAACTAGATCAACTACTAGATTACGACTAAGGGCAATTAGTATCAATCATTTTATTCATTCCTTTAATACATGTCCAACATCATTATACCATTATCATTTCATAACCATACATTAACATTTTAGGATTCTTCATGATCCATATTCACTTAATATCAATCATAATACAAGATATTCTCAAATTTCTGCACATATACATTGATTTATATAATCACTTGTCATTTCATATCATATTCATAAATATTTTATTTACATTTAACCTTATCACTTCACATCATTTCTTATCATCTTTTTCAATAATTTACTAAAATGCCCCTCAGTGCATTTTGTTTATAATTTTGCCACTGGATATACATTTCACACTATAAATTCAATATCTATTTGTACAATTACAGTTTAGTCCTCAATTTTCTTGTTATTCATACATTCATTTTTAAAACTTGATTAATCTCTTATGTTACCCAATTAACTTTTATTTCCTTAAGTTTTTCAGTTTGTTCTTTTTAATTTCTAATCGGTCAAAATAGAAATTTCACATTTAAATTTATTCTTGTCTTTCATTTTATCACTACACTTTTTCACCGTATCAATTAATATTTTAATTTTTTTCACTTACTTTTTCATCTCAATATACTAATTACTTAACTTTTTCATCACTTTTGCACATTTTATAAATTATCTCCTTATAATTTATCATTTTCACTTCTTAAATGAATTATTTCATCATAATTCAACATTTTCACTTTGAACATAATGCAATTTCACTCTCTAAAATATTCATATAATTTTCATAAATTTTAAATAAATTCATGGACACTTCTTTTCATATCTAAAATTATTTTATGGCATTAAACATCATAAATTCACAAAATATACCCTGGTATATCCTAAATACCCATTCATTCTACACTAGTTCATTATGTAAGACTTATTTTCTTTCATTTTTAATTATTCAAAACACCATTTCCAACTTTCTCTAACATATCTAATACATTAATTTCAATTAAACATGAAATATACGCAAAGTTTCACAACATACATAACCATATATTAATACAAAACTCATGAAAATTAAGGAATATTATATCCACTTATCTTAAATCTTATTCTTTACTTCTTTAACCTCCATGAAAAATTTCAGCTCAATCGGAGTCCATGTCTGGTCCGGTTCACTAAAATGGATCCGATTAACCAATTTTTTGTGCAACCATAAAATCACTTTTCACTATCAAATAATTCTAAATACTAACTAGAGCCCAACTGGAACTTCTTGTAATTTTTAAAAATTATTTGCTATTTTTAAAATTTCGGTCAAATCCACGGTTAATTGGTTACTATTTAAATCGAAATTATTATTTTTCTCTTACTTTCTGAGTTCAAACTTTCCTAAAAATACTTTCATAATTCTCAAAATATATTCATTAAGCTCCATGAATATTTTTGAATTAATCGAAAATTATTTTTCTATCTGGTATATTTTTACCGATCCGGTAACTCAATTTTTTAAAATCACCAAAAAATTAATTTTTTATTACCATATCATTATACATCTCATTTAATGTAAATGTAAAAATTCTGGTTATTTTTAGAGGTCATTTGCTATTTTTAAAGTTTCGATCAAATCTTAGTCAACCGGACACTAATTCAAAACCATAAAATTTTCTTATTTTTAACTTTTAGATATTTATTTAACCTCATTTTAACTTCAAATTTGATCAACGGGCTTCTGCTGACATGCTCTTTGACCCACGGGCTTCTAGATATTAAATATTAATTGATTATTGCAAATTGCAATGCGGAGTGGATTAATTAAATGAGGAAGAAACTTCATCCAGCGAATATATCTACTTAAAAAACGACTAAATGGAAGGTAAACGGCTACTTGATTTTTTTTTTTCTTTTTCTTTTTGTTAAAAAACACCAGTCTTGCGCCAGCGAGGATAATAGTATTTTTTTTTGGTCTTTTGAGAGAATTGTTGCAACGCAACAACTTCGAAAAGGATTTTTAACATTACTTAAATTATGCATTATCAATTCTAAATTGCCACTTGCAAATGAACATTAGTTATGCTTCGTTTATCAATTAACAGAAGACTTTTTTTGTGCTGCTCTAGATATTAATTGATAATTGCAAATTGCAATGCGGAGTGAATTAAAGGATAGTTTGACAAAACCTATGAAAATAATTTTTTCAATTAGTAAAAGCTTTTGCTGCTGCTTTCAACAGACGACGGAATGTCATTACAAAAGAAGATGAGGAAAACCAAGGTAGCAGTTCAAAAGAATTTCCAAAGGAAAGCAAGATATACAGATTTCTACAGCGCATTCATAACAAAACACTGATGCATAAGCAAGCCCTTCAGTTGCTCAGTATCTTGATATCTGAAGCAGTAAAACACGGTGATATAAAAGCTGATAAACTTCTAGGACCTTCAATAAGAGCTGCTGCCCGTTCAGGAATTCCTGAGTTTGTTACAGAGGTTATTAAAGCCTACCCATCATCTGTTTTGCTCATGGACAATAAAGACAGGAATATTTTCCAGTTGGCAATTAGACACCGCCAAGAAAAAGTTTTCAATCTCTTAATCCAAGTGAGTTCATACAAGCATCTTGTTACACAAGCACAGGACAAATTCGGAAACAATGTGCTGCATTTGGCAGCAAAATTGGCACCATCAAGTAGGATTTCTGGTGCTGCCTTGCAGATGCAACGGGAATTGCAATGGTTCAAGGTTAATTTTATACTTACTTACCTTAATCTCTTGAATTCCACTCTAAAATTTATTAAATAATAATATTGTATTTGCAGGAAGTGGAGAAGATTGTTCCACTCGTACTCGGGGAAGAGAGAAATTAGAAAACCAAAACTCCGAGAATGGTGTTCAAAGAAGAACATGAGAAGCTAGTAGAACAATGTGAGAAATGGATAAAAGATACAGCATCATCATGTGCACTTGTAGCTGCACTTGTGGTGACAGTAGCTTTTGCTGCAAATTTTACAGCACCAGGCGGAACTGATCAAACTACAGGATTTCCAATCTTTCTTAATACAAAATCTTTTATGATATTTGCAGTAGCCAATGCCTTAGCACTGTTTTCTTCATCAAACTCGTTACTGATGTTTTTAGGCATACTAACATCAAGATATTCAGAAGAAGATTTTCTGAGGGCCTTGCCGATCGATGAGGCTCAGCATTGGTCTGATTACCTTATTCTTCTCGATTGCAGCTATGTTGACTGTTTTTAGTGCATCTCTTCACATTGTTCTATCGCATAGAGTGAGCTGGATTGGATTTCCAATTGGGCTTGGAGCATGTGTGCCTGTTACCTTGTTCGCACTTTTACAATTTCCTCTTCTTGTTCAAATAGTATCTTCCACATTTGGACCTAGTATTTTCCATAAACAAGGGGAGGAAATTTTAATATAAGTGCACCGAAAATGCATTCTCATATAGTTTTTAATATTTCAGTTACGTGTTCGTGTACATATGCTTTTTTCTTTCCTCAATTCGTGCGTAAATTAATTACGGGCTTCAGCTTCAGCTTCAGTGAATGGGGCTTTGTTTCTGATTCCGAATAATAATAATAAATCATTAAAATTGGCATTTTGAATTTTAATGAGGTTAAGACTTCCTAAAAACATGGTTAAGATATCCGGAAATATAGTTCGTTGGTTTGTAATTATATTAGTTAATGTTTAAATTATTTTTTTTTCACTTAATAATTTTTAATCACGCTTTTGCTATACATTAGTGTCAAAATTATATCCACATTAATATATTGTAATTCACATGCAATAATTTATAAGAGTTTTTAGAAATTAAATAAGTAAAATTGACATATGAATTTTGAATTTTTTTTTTAAATTCAAGAGAATTTTAATCTATTAAGCCATTATAAAAATTCGAGAATACACACAACTTAACGTAAATACTTTCAAAAAAAAAAATTGCAACTGTAAGACACAAAAGTATCAATTACATTGAAAGGCTGAATTTGCATCCTAATTATTAAAAAGTAATAAAAGAATTTTTTTTCTAATAAGAAAATAACTAAAATATATAATCTTTATATGAAAAGTTATTTTAGCTGGAAAACATTTCAAACTCTATTAGAAATTCAACATAGCATCCCATCTAAACTCAAAACCTTTCAAAAAGCGTAGCTTCTCCTTGAACAACCAATCTATATGCTATTTAACATGAGATTGTTATTAATTTAGAGGATCTTAAGCTAAGCCCAGTATTGCGTTAAATTAAATAATATGGTTAAATTTATAGTGGCTTTAAGAAATTTCATATTTGGTCAATACAGTACAGTGTAGCTAGAACCCTATCTTGTTGATTTATATATATATATATCGGATAAATTGAATGAAATCAATATCATACTACATTATGTGGCATCACTGGCATGGCATGGATCTTTTGCATAAACAATCCATTCTTTCTCCGTAAAACGTAGACGACAGGTCATCTCCACGTACAGACTAAAAAAAAAAAAAAGACAATCCAGTTACATGACAAGTTTTTTGAGAAACGGCGTCGTTTGAATCAGCATACTCACCATCAATTATCCTTTATTCTTAGTTTGACTTTGTTTTAGAGCATTAACCCTTCGGAAAAAAAAAAAAAAAAAAAAACAAAGTTTATCAGATAATTGGATTCAATGTCAGGCAACAAATCGTTCATATATAAGAAATTCGAAAACTGAAGGGTTATATAGCATGAAATTCTAATATCGAACCCAAATATAAGAAACCCGTATGAAATTGGCCAATAAAATAGAGGATTTGAAAATTATAACAGGAGATGATAAGAGATGTGAGTGCCCTTTTTCGTTAATATCTTTAAAACTCGAAAGTGACCACTTTTATCTCCTTTACAAGCCTGCATGTGTTCTAATAATTCATACCAATAAATTTCGAATAACGAATAAAAATGAGTTTACATAATAATATAAACATATATAAAAAAAGAGTGAGTAATAGGTCAAAAAAGAATCCCAGGTGAGCACTATAGACACTGTATCCGTGAAACAGAAATATGAACACTGGCTATATACATATGACTAACATAGAAAGAGATGTTTTGTTTTCAAGAAAATTCAAAGAAGTGGGAAACGTATATAAATAATATTATTAGGGTTAATGAATAAAAAGGTGAGTTAGTTGAGGCACAATAATGGAAGAGGAAGGCATGTGTTATGGGTCAGAATTGAACCGCCCCAGCAGATAATAACCTCATCTCACCTCTTCAATCAACACTCCGTCAGAGGGCACTTCTCTCTGATTGCTGCAGTCCCAACTTTTAACAAAGGAAGAAATTTAGCTTTTAATTGCTACCAGACAACACCAGGCCTCCCTTTAACCAATAGTTTTTTCTCTCCCACTATTCTTTCATGCTTATCATTTCCCATCTCCTCCCTTCTTTTTCATTTTCAAGATAACATCATTTATCTAAATAAAGTTTTCTTTCTTTAATACCAAAGTTAAAATAAAAATCAAAAGAGTCCGCAATTAGTAATTTCGTCTCCATTTTAAGTTTTTTTTCTTCATATTTTGTTCCATGCCCTCCAATTATAGCGCAGGGTTTAGTTTGAAAATGGAACAAATTGAAATGGGCAATAAAAACAATTTAATCAATTGAATGTATAATATAACTGAAAATCTAACCGAGTTGTCCGAATACTTCATTGATCGACCGTTCAGTTATTTTAATTTAAACATTTATATATATCTCAAAATAACGTGATTTTTATCAAAAATTCATTCTATTCAATTATATTGATTTTTCATTGATAAAAATCGAATAAGATAAATTTGAGAATAAAAATTAAAAATTAAAAAGCTGAATATCTCTCAAATCGATTTTCGATTTCAGTCTCGCACACCCCTTTCTTAAACCATTAGTCTTCTTCTATTCCTTGAACTTTTTTTTTCTGGATAAAAACTTAAACAGTTATTCCTCCACAGACAGGAGAAAAAATAAATAAATAAACATATGGAAGATAAAAAAAATATATATTCATGTTTCTGCGAGGATTACAAAACTAAGTGTCTAAGAATGAATAGTTAAGATACGTAAATAAAGGCTCAGAAATCAAATTATGCATTTTAAATTTTTGTTTAAAAAAATGATAGGAACTGAACTCAAAGAAGAGATCTTCTGTATTACTGTATAGATTGAATTCCTGGTAATTGCTGCAAATTTATTTCCAGTCATAGTTTCTTGACATTATTATCTACTGCAAGATTGGATGATCCTGTAGTGTCTTGGTGTTTCTAATAGGAGTAGCACCTGTCATATTCCATCACTCTTTTGCTTGCTCTGACTCGATCAAACACGTCAGTATCATTAATCCAATTTATGCAAACTTAGGCACCTTTATTTTTTTTTTTCTAACTGTAGCCCACTCATTAATCACTAAAAAAGAGAACTATTTATGGCACCACTCTAATTTTCCCATCAAATTATACTTAAAATATCAGCAACATATCATTTTCATTGTTCTATTAAAATTGATTCAATTTAATATATATCGGATTGGACTATGAAATCCGATCTAATACCAGCTTACCTTGTGTCGAAGCAAAACAAATACAAATGGGAATTTTGATATAAATTCAATAATATAAGTTTGAAGATTTGGTAAAAGAATAAATGAAAAAGATTGGTACATTTACTTCTGCTGTGTAATATATATATATATATATATATATATATATATATATATATATATATATATATATATATATATATATATATATATATATATATATATATTCAGCTTCAAATAATGACATGGCACTCATTTCCAAGTCTATGATGTGGAACAAAAAGTTGCATAAGCATACAAAGAGAGTAGCAAACCGTAAATATTATTTTGTATTATTTAATAATCTTTATATTACTCTATTTGTACAGTAGTTTATGGATATAAGGAAAGATTTCAGGGACAAGGGCAGCACAGCAGCAGAGGTGCAGTCATTATAAGAGCAGACTTAACTCATCAGTAAGACTGCTCTCTAGAGAAAATTAGAAGAAACTGTACCCTCCAAAAATTTATACTTAGATCCATTAGTTTTTAATTTTATCCATGCATAAATACACAACAGCAAGATTCTCCAACCAAAATCAAAATTCAAAACCCTTCTGAAACCTATCTACAACACCTAGATTAGTTAACAAATTAAATTGCGTCTTCTTCTTCTTATGTTTCAAGGATGCTGAACACAACTAGTACAAGACACAGGTCTCCTTTTACTCCAACTCAATGGCAAGAGCTTGAACACCAAGCTTTAATCTACAAATACATGGTTTCTGGTGTACCAATCCCACCTGAACTAATCTATTCTGTTAAAAGAAGCTTGGAGTCCTCTTTAACATCCAGACTCTTCCCTCATCAATCTAGTAAGTTCTTTAATTTTATGTTTCCTTTTTTGTGTATCATTTAGGAAGAAAAAGTATAAAAATTATGGGTTTTTCTTTTTTTTTTTTTTTGCAGTTGGGTGGGGTTGTTTTCAGGTGGGTTTTGGAAGAAAAGCAGACCCAGAACCAGGAAGATGCAGAAGGACAGATGGTAAAAAATGGAGGTGCTCTAAAGAAGCATACCCAGATTCTAAGTACTGTGAGAGACACATGCACAGAGGCAGAAATCGTTCAAGAAAGCCTGTGGAACAACCTTCAGCTGCAAATACAACAACTACTATACCAACAAATAATAATATCCCATCCCCATCAATCCCTGCCTCTTCACCTTCCAATTTTTCTTCCCTTTCTTCTTCTCTGGATTCTGAATTATTCCATGGCCGCAATCCTTTCCTTTACCCTCTTTCTTCTTCTTCCTCCTCTAGACCTGGTTCTGGTTTTTCACCGACCCGTAATCTTTGTTTGGATTCTGGGTCCTCTTCTCATGCTGATAAAGATTACAGGTTTGTGTATATCTTTAATTAAAGATTTACACTTTATTCTATGTTCGATTTTTAATTTGGGATATTGATAGGTATTTTCATCATGGAATGAGAGAAGGATCGGATGAGAGAGCATTCTTCCCTGAAACTTCAATTAAAGATTCGTATCACAGCTTGGCAATGAAAGGCTACTCACAATCACACTTTGAAAGCTTAGCTGGTAGTAGTGTTTCAAAGCAACAAGATGATCAAGAACAGCATTGTTTTGTTCTAGGTACTGATTTCAAATCATCAACGACAAGGCAAATCAAATTAGAGAAAGAAGCTGAAACACAAAAACCATTGCACCATTTCTTTGGTGAATGGCCACCAAAGAATTCAGAATCTTGGCTTGATCTTGCTTCCACAACTTCAAGACTGCAAACCGGTAGGTAATTATGAACTAATTAATTAATGTTTCAATTCTTGTCTCCATTATTATCTCTAATAACATGGATATAATTTATTTGCTTTGACAGATAGTTGAAATGTCAATAATGGATCTTGTTGATGATATATGTGGCCAAAAGAGTACTAGATGATGGTGGGTCAATGAGAGTTAGCTTTAGAGGTTGAATCGTGGCTAGGGCAACCTTTATTTTGTTTTTGTGGGATTAATAATGTAGGGCCATAGACAAGAGGATTCTTGTCTTTAGCTTTCTTCATCATTAATTTTTTTTTTTAATCTTCTCTTCAAAAACAAGCATGTTTTTAGGATATTTCTAGACTCTAGTCTTGCTTGTTTGACTGGAGGCATCTTCAATGCATGTCATGTGGCTTCATTATTCAGAAACCAGCAAACATTTCCATATCTACTTATCCTTCATCCTCCTGGATACATAGCCATAACCACCCTATTGATGCGACAAATAAACCATCTCTATTTAGCCAATTTGCAATATCCAATGTTCCAACCTGAATTTAAATTAAACTAATTAAAATTCGAATTCGAAATTTCACATTTTTAGAATTTAAAACCTTTTTCTAGGTATTATTACAGTGCACCTTTTATTTTTTATGGAATAGTGCGTATCTTATGGCTCATACCGCACACACTTCTTTTGTAATTAGCTACTTGTTTCTTTTAACCCTTTCACTGAATTGATTCTTGGCATGATTAAATACAATTTTATCTTATGCTAATCTTAAATTTGGAAAGCAGCCCAAAATGATTTTGTTTCTCATTGAATTAAAAAGTAGAAGTGGTCCATGACAGCATTCACTACAGAAATACTATAACTTTTTCAGGGATTCTGGCTTTGAAGTGTCTGCGATAAAAACACCCTGAATTCCTTGACTTTAGTTATATTTCTGTTTCTCTCTGTTAGATTCCTCCTGAGAACAAAAGATATATCATCACATGTCTACTTATCTTGTTTCCTAATTAAGTCAAACTATCAATTATCAATCTAAATGTTTCGAATTTCAATCACTTGACGAGTTCACTGCAAAACAAATTTAAAATGAAAAAAGATAAGAATTCAAAATTAATCTGAAATGAAATGATGTTCTAACTTGAATGCTTTTTTGTCATTTTAATGACTAAATATTCATACAGAAATGTAATTAAAGGAATTAAGATTTCTTTAAATTCGATTAAGCTCTATTCTATGTGATGCGAGTAAAATAAAGTTGGAGTATCCATTTCTCAATAAAGAAAGAAAGATTTGCCAGCCAATTGAATCAGATCGTGCAGTGAGCAAGACGTGTCCTAATCCCATCATTGACCCTTCGTGATCATGACAATCATAACACCATGTGTTTGTATCATATTACTGTAAGACACCCCCACATTATTAAGCTTGTACATTGAGTTCTCCAAAGCTAGAATACACTACCAGATGTTCGAAATATTTTTGAATTTGTTCGTAATAATGTCCCGATCTTTTATTTACTACAATTAAATTTATAATTTTTTATATTTCACATTAATCCTTTATTAACAAAAAAACAATCAACTTTTTGCATTATTAATTATGGTTTTTCTAAACCATTAGTTATCTGCGTCAATAAACCAATATGATTTTAGAAAATGATTTGAATGCACAAATCAATGGTATGAAGAAACCAATAGTTTAGGGCATGGATTTAGTCTAAATGGCTTTTCTTTTTTATGAAAGGTGTAGATGGTTTTTTAAAACCATTATTAATAAATCAATAAACGATCTTAGGAAACTTGTTTTCAGTGTGCACATAGTCTACGTGGACACGACACCTAATTATATATAAACACTTAATTAGAGTTGTTAATTTGTAGTAAATCTTCTTTTTAATTAAATTAATCTTCTATTTAATTAAATTAATCTCCTTCTCCTCATATTTTTTGAAATTGAATTAATCTTCTTTTTAATTGTAAAAAGAAGCAGCGATTGATGGGTCCATATCAATAGTATTAGTATCTAAGAAACAGTCAACAGTCAAGTGAGGGACTACTCAGATCAGATCTCAGCCCTCCACTGCATAGACTTTTGGTCATACATCTGACACAAAATAACAACAGAGATAATCCTCAGCTTTTCTTCTAGTATATTTCATTTTGCTCTTTCAGAAATTAATTTTCAGATATGGCAAATACCATGAAACTGGTAATTTTGATTCTTGCATTCGATGATTTATTATTATTATTATTATTATTATTATTATTATTATTATTATTATTATTATTATTATTATTATTATTATTATTATTATCTTTGCAATTTTTCTTTCAACAAATAATATATTGTACTGCAATTCTATGTTAAGGAGCACTAAAATATAGAACTATATTTCCGTGTATAATTATTCTGAAATATTTGGCAACATTCTTTAATAATTATCTTTATTTGTTTTTTCTATATTATCTTTAATCTGTCTGACTGAATTCTACAGCCCTCTATCGTTAGAAAACCTTTACACTGTTTTTAGAAAACCATGACAAAGTCATCAAGAAATAGGAGATTTAGTGCATTTAGATTGTAAAAAAAAAAAATGAAATTCTAAACATATATTTTGTTAAAATGGTTCAATCATGTGCTGACCAATATTAATGTAAACAATGCCTAAATAAATTACACCAAGTGCCGGCCAAGTTGAAAAAGTTTGTCCCATCTAAAATTTAATAATTCCAACGTTCAAGTGAAGTGACAGAAATCTAGTTGCGGTCTCTTTTAGTTTATTTTATAATAAACCATAATTATACTTAAGTCATAGTATAGTGGACGGTACTAATCATATGCACAATATGCGTTGTCCGATTAAAAAAAAAAAAAATTCCGAATCCAGAATTTTGGAAGAAAAAAATTTAAAAAAGAAAAAGTTAATGTTAAAGATTAAATCCTATAGTCAAGCTCAGCCAAAAGCCAGGACAGTCTGCCAGCATGATTAGGTAGCTAAAGGGTTCAAAGTATCGCCCAAAAGAAACAACAAAGTAACGACACTATAACCGATTCCTTCTGCTTGAACAAGAAATCCTTTAAAAAAAAAAAAAAGCATGTCAACATTTCCTCACCAAACAAACAATTTTCAGATGAATTTAATTTGTATGAAAGTTTCCCAGCAACCCAGAATTAGCAAAATTACAAGTTGTATCCACCAAAACTAGAAATTAATTTGATTACTTCTCTATCATGAATAATAATCAATAATAAAGCTACTAATTCAACAATGAACCAATGCCATCAAAACCTTAGTTCCCATTGCGCAAACACAGCTTCACAGCTGAAAAGCACAAACTCAGGCCTTCCATATAAACTTGAACATAAGTTTTTGCACAATAACCACCAGAAACATCAAGTTTAACATAGGGAAATATTCCACCAGAGGAAGCAGAGGATTTCATCAAACATCTTTAAATATCCAATTTAATCAAATCAGAATGTGTAATTGAAACTGCTGCTTCTAAAATCAATTGCTGAATTCACTAAATCCCTATACAGCATATCAAAGTAAGAACTAAGAACCAAGGCAAATTCAAATACTAAAATCCATAATACAGAATGAATTCATAGGCTAAGTAGAGGCATTTAAAAGAATGTTTGACAAGAAATTTCCATTGCAATCCTCAAATTTAGATGATTTTAGATATAGTTTACATGTATGTTAGCACAAAAAAAAAAAAAAAATCTGTGAAAACAATTAAATAAAAATGATCAGACTCTTCACTGAATTGTAAGCCGTGTAGATGAATCTACATTATAAATATGAAATTAAATTACCAAGAAATTGAAGAAATAATGGCAATCAATAAAATACCCCATTTACAGAAAGAGTTGAAGGAGCTGAATGGGAGAATTCTACTCTAATCAAATCTCCAAATTATCTATCCAAGAACCTGCCCATTTGGTATCAATTTTTGAATCAGTGAGTATCAGTATCCTCCATCTTAAAAACCACCATAACTAAGAATTTGCAAGAAGAGCTAATTTTAAAATGCGTCTTCCAATCTCAAGAGTTGTCTTCTCTTGGAAACCAAGAATCCAACAACCCCAACCTGTAAAATAGCAGCAATTCCCACAAACAGTAATCCAATTTTCTTCCCTGTGTTCATTGAGTTATTACTACTCTGCGTTACCGGCGATTCAGATGTCGGTTTGTCACGTCCTCCATTCCTTGGTGGAGGCGGTGAATTGCTTTCAGGAAGCAATGATGAAGGCACAGACGGCGGTGATTGCGGTGCCTGTTTTGGTGATCGTGGTGGAGGCGATACTTGAGGGGGAGTTGATGATTGTGGAGGAGGTGGGGGAGACAGTGGTGGTGGAGGAGGAGATGGAGATGGCGGTGGTGGTGATGGTGGTGGTGGAGGTGGAGGTGGCGGAGGTGGTGGTGGTGGCGGTGGCGGAGGCGGAGGAGGAGGAGGAGGCGGTGGGGGCGAGGCCGGCGGATCATTCTGGCACTCTACAAAACGAGCAAAGTAGCAGCATTGAAGCCCTAAAATCACAAACATCAAGGTCGATAATCTTGTTTCCATGAATTAAAATTCAAGGAAAATTAAGCGTTTGATCAGAGAAATCAAATGATTTTGGCATCTGGGTATGAACCCAAATTCTTGAATTCCAATCCCCTTATCTACAAATTCAAGAATTTGGGTTCTTCAAGATTGGGCGGCACAGAATCAAAGCTTGATCCTTTTCTAAATCCCTGGCTATGGAAACAAAAAATCAGAGAAACGCGTCAAGGGATGGGATATTTTAGCATCACAAAATCCTTGCTGAATTGGAAAAGATGATGACTTTATGGTTTCCCTTGAAACTAATCGAGTCAAACCGGTAGAGACTCAAAAATCGAAACTTTTTCGAATCTTCATTCCCAATTGCTGAGGATCTTCAATTCCATTCTTGATTTTTGAAAGAACCCTTATCTCTCTTTTTTTTTTTTTTTGTATTTTCTCAGAAAATGCAGAAGAGAGGGAGAGAGAGAGAACGAAAGACAGAGAGAGAGAGAGAGAATCAATCAGCCAAGCTATACGGAGTTCAACGGTTGGTAACAGGCTAATTTGGGTGAATTTTTCCTAGAAAGAGAATCTAGAGATATAGCTGTTAGCTGTTATTTGTTTAACTGCATGGAAAGAGAGAGAAGGGCAGCGATAGAGATGCGCACTCCGTTTAAACGTCTCTTTTAAGTTCTAATTTCGAAGATCCAACATTTTTAAATAGTTCAAAACCTTGAACAAAAAAAAAACAAACAAAGTTTCAAAACGAAGCGTTTTGAAATAATTACATATTTTCTCATAAATTTACTAAATATACATTCGAATTAAATATCGTTTTTGTAAAAGAAAAATAAATAAATTCGAATCAATGTGATAACAAAGATATATACATATATATATATATATATACCCATGCAGGAGCATGTGGACCCGTGTAGACTTTTTGACGAGAAATCAGGGTTAAAATGGGGCCCCATATTGGGCCCATCCAAATTTATATTTATCATGAACTAGGAATAGCCCACAATTTAAAAATAGGGCCCACAAAATTCAATTGATATTATTAGGTGGGGGAGAATGGATTCTTGGATACCTCCTTTCCTTTTGCTTCTCATTATCCCATGGGCTTTCACTTGGAACGTTCTTTCTTCAATGCATGCCAATTTAATTTTTAAAATTTCCTTTATTTTAATCAGAGAAAAAAATATAAAACATTTCGAATTTTCTTTTGTGATATTTCTAATTGAATTAGTCATTATACATCTGTTTGTAAAAAGAAAAAGAAAATCCTTCCTTTTATGCATTTAATCATTCTAATTTAGCTACCTTTTTCTTGTTTAAATCCACTTTTATGATTAATTTAATGAAAAAAAAAGTATGTATATATGTAAAAAAAAAATAAATGTTAAGAATTACAAGAAAATATACTTTTATCGAAATAGAAAATATAGTAGTAATATCAAGAAGAAACATGAAGATCCAAAAAAATTGAACATATACATAAACTTTCTACAAATATCCATTTTGTTAGCTAAGAATTTGTTTGTTAATCAGTTTGGAAATTTTGCTGTTTAGCATTAAAAATCATGTGTTTTCATTTATACACTCAATATCAGCTATTTAATTAAGTTTTCTTTGGGCTGCGCAGTGTCAAACTCAACGAGTTAGCTTTTAAATCATTTCAAGCATAAAGTAAATAATTTCTCATGAAAAGACAGCTAGTCATACAAAGGATCATTAATCCACTTTTCAGCAATATCCGCTAATTACTATTCATTAATCATCATCACTAGAAGGGAAAAAGAAAATACTTGCAGTCAGCAATTCATTATCCATTGCTAAAAGCGTCTCCAAAAAATATTAATGTCAAGGAAGAAAATTTATGTGTTAATTATTGGAGAATCTCTATTAAAAGTTTATAGTCATTTCGTGGAACCATCGGCTCTGATGGTCACTAGTTGGCAGTACTTGTTACAAATAGTCCACAATGGCATGATATTTCTGCTTCGGGCCTAAAGTCATTACAAATTTCCCAAAATGCCTCGCATCATGAGGTCAATTTTCAATGCGGGACATTGTTTGCACACCCGACAATAACATTTAATATGACTTGTTATTACTTCCAATTAGACATGAAAACTTTCACGAGGCATTGCCTTGTTGCATAATAAAACTAAACAGAAACCTTTCGGTTTGAAGGTTTCCAAAGTGATGATAAAAGATGAAGAAAGTGTTGACCATGCGGTGAAATACATACATGTGATAAAAGAATGCAGCCTATGAGCTAGAGAAATGCCAAGTTAAGATCACAAGTGTGAAAAAACATGATAAAAAAGGCACAGTAAATAAATGAAAGGCAGTAGCAGTGCAGCTGGAGCAAGAAGCATGTTTGGTTTGATCCAGGTCACTGCCACGCACCAAACTCAGGCTTAACATATTGTCCAAAAAATTTTGTCGGCAAAGAACTGTCATTTAGCAGCAGAAGCAAAATTAAATTCAAATAAGGATCTAAAGCCTTTCCTTCTGTTGTCCCGTCATCGTTAGAATTAGACAACTCTTCTATCAACCCTGTAAAAATTATTATATAATATAAAAATCCTGTACAAAGTGAATTTGCCTATCAGCCTACCAGCAATCACCGAGAATGTGATGTTTATGGCATCATATTATATATTGCCTTTATTAACTTTTTGCGTTGATAATGACAACTAAAGATAATTTACGACAAAATTGCAATAAATTATGTGCAAATTCTTCAAGATTTGCATTAATAATTTAGTTATACTTCATATTAGCTATGGGTGAGAAAAAAAATAAAAAATATAGTTAACTGTAAATTTGGTTCGAAATCAAATTAATTTTTACGGTTAATCGATTCAATAAATTCGGTTACAGTTTTTAATTTTATATTTTTGCCTTTTGATTACGATTTAAATTTTTAAATATCGGTTAACCATTAGTCCGCGTTTAACCGATTTATATATATATATATATATATATATCTTAAAAATTTTTCTTTTTTTCTATTTTTCTCTAAAATTTACATAAAATAATACTTTAAAATATATTTAAATTATATTTTATATTTATACATTAATTTTTTATATTTTCCTACAAAATTTATATTATGTCATTTTTTAATTATATAATAATATTTATATGTAGTATTCGATTAACTTTTATATACGTTATTTATTTTTATCATATATTGGTGTTCATATTTTACTTAAAAACATTTAATTACATTTTCTTATATTTTAGAGTTTATGTTATAATACTTAATATTATCAAAAATTTTATTTGACTTAAATCAAGCATATTAATTTTCAATAAATATTAAATCTATTTTATAATATTAGCTATTAATTTATAAAATATAAATTTTGGCTAGTAAATTATGTTCGTTTGTGATTTTTATTTTAAATTATTTTGCATATTTGAAATTGAATTGAATTTTATCTATTTTTTTATAATTTTATGTTATAAATTTAAATGGTTAATAAAAAAATATTGATTAACCAAATCGAAAAATTGAAATGAATTGATTAATTAATTGAATGTAATAGATTGATTAATGGTTAGTGATTTTAAAAAATCGATATTAATGAACTGATTAATTTTTTAACGGATGAAATCGGTCCATGCTCACCACTAATATTAGCAAGTAATTCCGTCATGATCTCTGTATATGATAAACTTAATGAGGATATTTAAGAATAGGGTCATGAAAAATCCGACTTAATATAAAGAAGGGATTTATTAGTAAATGTGTTTTGTAAAGTATTTGTGAAATTAATGTACCACTTACATAGCAATCTAAAGTTTCTACTTCTATATTGGTCAAAATTGATGCCCAGCATATATATATATATATATATATATATATATATATATATATATATATATATATATATATATATATATATATATATATATGTCACTCCAGAAGTCCTAATGTAAGTTTTTAAGTTTTATATAGGATTGGATAATTCAAAATTTTCTTTTTCAATTTTGTACAGCCCAACACCATTTACACAAATATTTAAAAAAAAAACTAACATATATATTGCTTATAATTTTTTTTAAAAAAAGAAACTTATTCTAATGAATTCCCCAATATAACCCTACTTCTTACTAAGTGAAGAATGAGGGAGGGAAATAGTGGAAATGGCAGGGACAGAAAAAGAGAAGAGAATATAAACGGAGGGCTGGGGTTTATGGAGGACACTCGCCACATCACCAACATAGCCTTACACTTTTATGTGCACTTCTTGTATCATCTTCTGTGCCTTGGAAATTGTTGCTTTCTTTCTTTTCCTGGCTATAAACTCCCACCCACGCGATACGCTCCTCTCTCAATTACAAATGCTCGTCCTTCAGACTTATATATATGATCATTCTCTCATAATCTACTAATCTAATTAATATCAAATTTGTTCATCGCATCAATTTGAATTTAAATGTATTCTTACAATATTTCAACACTTGCACCCGTGCGGACTTTAATCTAGTATTACCGATAATATGAGACATAGTTTTAGAATCCCACAATGTTAAACTGTTTTTGCATGCATGGGGATTAACTATTAAAATAAAAAGAAAAAAAAAAAGAAAGTTGGAATTTTGAACCAAGAAATTGAAGTTGAGGTGTAATTTGACAATAACTTTTAACTTATTACTAATGCATGGTGAAGTTTGAAGAAGATTAAAGAAATACGAAAAGGTCGAAAGTCAAAAATGAGAGGAGTGTGAATGTGACTTGTGTAAGCAGAAGTAGACAAAAGTAAGCACAAAGTAAGTAGAAAGAAAGCTTTAATAGATTCAGACCAGACTAGAACAGAATCCCAAACCATGCAACAAGAAGAAAAGTAAAACAATAGCTGGTTCTATTTAAAACCCTAAACCCTATCTTCATATATAGAAGCAAGCCAGAGGATAATTCTTGCGTCAAATTTATCTTTTATTTTTTTTTTCAGGTGCGTCAAATTTATCTTATTGTCCACAGGATATTGCCCTGCGCACTGTGTTCTTCTGCCCACAATCTCCCCCTAAATTTGCTCTCTGCCAAACCCTACGCCTACTCCCTACATAAATCCCCCACCAGAGATTCCATATTCACCACAACAATAAGCAAATGCTTATCAACTCGGGACATTTTTTTAATAGTGTTTTTTTAATAATTATTTACAAAAATAAAATGTGTAAGAAAGTATTTATATTTTTAAAATATTTTTACAAAATTACTGATATGTACAATAATATCGTCAAAAAATTATTAGAATATAAAAATATTTGTATTGAAATCGCTGAAAGATACAACGGTTTCAAACTTTAAAATTGCTGTATCCTCCAACGATTTTAGTACAAATATTTTTATGCTCATCAATTATTAAATTAATAAAATTTTAATATAATTTAATTTAATTTTTTTAAATAAAATAAAAATTAATTAAATAAAATAGATACCAACAAAACAAGATGAGGACAATTCTAATAAAATTCGACTAAACAAACAAAAATACACAATATTGAAATGTTTTTTGTGCCTGCTAATATTTCAACAAAACACTGTCCATTTTGCAAGTTTTATAAATACACAGGCATGAAAATTTAGGAATTTGCGAGTAATATACTAAATTTATGATTCAATTGAAACTGTAATCTATTTATTCGTAAAAGAGAAAAATGAATAATTCAATTTTAATTAAAAATTTAATTTCAATTAAATTTTTGAAATCATTAGAAATTTAGAATCAATTTTAATTTTAATTTAATACAGCTTCAAACAAATTGAATCAATTATTTAAATCCAATTAGTTTAATTCCAACTGAAAATCATATACTTACAGTTGGAATGTTGGAATTTTTGATTGAAATTTAATATATGATTTTCAGTTTGAATTAAACTAATTGGATTTAAATCGATTCAATTTGTTTGAAGGTGTATTAAATTAAAATTAAAATTGATTCTAAATTCCTAATGATTTCAAAAATTTAATTTTAATTAAAATTGAATTGTTCATTTTTCTCTTTCACTAATAAATAGATTATAGTTTCAATTGAATCATAAATTTAGTATATTACTTGTAAATTCCTAAATTTTCATGCCTGTGTATTTATAAAACTTGTAAAATGAACAGTATTTTGTTGGAATATTAGCAGGCACGAAAAACATTTCAATATTGTATATTTTTGTTTGATGAGTCGAATTTTATTAGAATTATCCTCATCTTGTTTTGTTGGTATATATTTTATTTAATTAATTTTTATTTTATTTAAAAAAATTAAATTATATTAAAATTTATTAATTTAATAATTAATGAGTACGAAAATATTTGTACTAAAATCGTTGGAAAGTACAATGATTTCAGACTCTCTAAAATTACCGTACCTTTTAGAGCTTTCAGTACAAATATTTTCGCATTTCAATAATTTTTTGACGAAATCGCTATACATATCAACAATTTAATAAAAATATTCAAAAAATATAATTATTTTTTGATATATTTTATTTTTATAAATAATTATAAAAAAACACACTATTAAAAAAAATTGTCCCTCTCAACTTATTATCAATCACTCTCTTTAACTTCAACTGTTTAAAAAAATCTTATGAAATAAGTCAAAATACTGTTTAACTTCGACTTTTAATGAAGAAAAAAAGAATCTCTACAATTAGATGGAGAGTTGATGAGATATAATTTTACTAATAATTTATCATAAATGATAAAGAAAATATATAAACTGTTGAGAAGATTTGGATATGGGCGAAAGAAAGGTACGCGCGAAGGAGCGGAGTTGGGGGTGGCACTGAAAAAAAAGCCAGAAAATGACTGCAAGGAGGAGAGAGAGACAAATACTAAAAACCAAACGGCACGCAATTTAAGACAGTCCTTTACTTAGCCTGCCTTAGATTCTCTCCTCTGTAAGCCATTCTTTTCCCATCTCTCTCTCACGCCCCCCCTCTAAAATAGTCAAACTACTTTGACTTATATGAACATACTCGCACTTATTCTTTAATTGGTAGTATTTAATTTTAAGTATTTAAAAATGTTAATAGTAAAAAAGTTTGTTATTCCATTAAAATTTGGAATGCACGTAGAATTGTATTATGCATTAATCTAATAATATTATTGAGTATAAGTATATATTAATTATTAAGTGTGAGAAAATAAGAGCTTGTAGTTAAATTGTAACATAAAGATTCCATCTATAAAAGAAAATTCCAATGAAAGGGTGTGTCGCAATTAGGGTAGCAATGTGAATTTAGTATTGTTGTGTGGCACCCCATCAAAAACCAGTGGTCCCTAGATTGTTCGAGATCTCAAGGCATTAATTTTGTTGATGGGACGGATGTGATATTGTGATTTGCCGCGCAGGTGGTGCAAATGCATGTAATTGATTCCGTCATGGGCTCCTTTTTATTATCCTCTTAAATTAAAACTAACAAATCCAAAGAAATAATAAAAAAAAGACATATATAGTAATTAATTTTACCTAAGGAACTTATGAAGCATATATTTTTCAAAATTTTAGAAAATACTGTAACATATTTTCCATTGTAATTTTCTTTTAATATTCTAAATGAGTTTATATATTTCCTACTACTTTTTTCTATCTTAATTACTAATAAAATAATTAAATCAATTATTAGTATAGAAATTTAAAATGTTTTAATTATCTCAATATATGTTAAGGGAAAAGCAAAATTTAAAATAATTGTTCTTTAGGCTATGGATATGAGAAAAGAGTATCTATCTTACCTATTGTCCAAAGAATCTATCTTACCAAATACCAATGGATACAAAGCATGGACTTCAAATATTTTTCACACAACATTGAATTATAATTTTCAACAGTACTTGTTAGTACAAAAGCTCTCGTGAAGATAAGAATTTTTCGGTGTATTAACACAACTCCATCGCTGAAAAAGCAAAAACATTACGTACTCAAAAGTATTCCATAAAATATTTCAAATAATAATATAACAGTTGGATTCCAAATCTTCCTTGTACAGGAAAAAAGATTATCACCATTCCAAGAACGCACATTATCCGAAATGCCAATTTAATTAAACCATTAATGAACCTATCTTCCAACTACACTGCAACCGAGTCAATCACAAAATTATATTTTTCAAGAAAATCAGGGTTCTTGATTTGAAATTCTATGTTGACAATTCCTACCAACCTATCTATTTTTTTTTTCTTTCATTTTCTAACCAAGAAATTAAAATTAACTTCGATGCGCGCTGTGCAGCAATGCACAATCAAAAATAACCTAAAAGGGTTTAAGAAAATTCTAATTTATGGTCTCTCCTACTCTTTCCACAAAGCGAACATAGGGACTTGATGAACCAAACCCAAACTACTAATCCTATTGTTACTTCCATTGTTAGATTCTTCGTACTTTGATCCCTGCAATGAGTAACCATGAGCGTAGTCTCCACCTCCGATTGAAAATTCTGAAAATTTTGGACTCGCCGGATTAGATGAATTATTCCTGCTACTGTTGGCGGTGGCAACAAATTTTGCAGCATTGTTGGCATTTTGTTGGTGTTGGTTTTCATTATCTGCATTTGAATTCCACATAATATCGGCCAATTCATCAGAAACTTCCCCGCTTGTGATGGCAAGAAGCGGCTGAGATGTCGAAGATGCACATGAATTTTCATCGTCGTGACCCATTGGTGCTAACTCTTTTGACGAACGTTTAGCAAGATCACTAGCAATGAGTGTAGAGCTTGAGCAAATTCTCTTCACATCATACCTACTTATATCAAAGTTTGTAACAGCACTTGTGCCCCTAAACTTAATTGCCGCTATGTCATATGCCTCAGCGGCCTCTTCCTGTGTGCCTATTATTTATATAAAAAAAACGTAAATATAGAATATTCTTGATTTTAATATCCAATACCAAGTGTAGTTTGCGTTAAAACAAAACTATTAGTAAATGCATAATCCTGATTTCTTTTACCTGTTAAGAGCTATGAACAGTTTTTTCAAAGGCTAGAATACAAGTACAATAGACGGGCAACCTAGCTACCACCTTGCAACCTTAAACCTAGATACGATATCAGCAAATTGGCAGGACACAAAATCTATGGAAGATAGCACTGTCCTTTTGAAAACTTAATGTGGAAAACAAGCAATTAAGGTTCTTCAAGAAACATCATGAAAGGATCAAAGAAACTGAAAATAATTGAAAATTGAAAAAAGTTAAATATATGTGAGACTCACTAAAAGTGCCGAGGTACAAGTCCTTGTTACCAGCAACCCTTCCTATTCTAGCTTGCCATCTTCCATGCTGATGATGCCTGCTAAAATAAAGGAGAACCAATTAGCAAATAAAAGGAAAAAATGATAGATATGATGATTTTATATTATACTAAGTATACACAATTTTTATTCACATATTCATGTATAATAATGTTTGCCTATTATTGCCTAAGATAACTGAAAAGCCTGCAGCAAAACAGTAAATAGTGGAAAACTTTATCATTTAGGTCATTTTCTGCCATCATCACCTTGTCACTCCTCTGTAAACAGAAGCTCCTCTTGAAAACCCACTACTTTTCCTGTCAAAGTTTGAACAAACCAATCAAGCTTCCCTTTCTTTTAATTAGTAAATTGCAAAATTAAATTACAAACCTTCTCAAATTTGCTACAAATTCTTGCCTTGTCATGTGCTTCATTTCTTCAAGCTCTTTCTCATAAGTGCTCAGCTATATAAAAACATTTAATATTAAGATAACTTGGACATTAGCATTTTTTTTAAGAAAGTGATAGAGAAACTTACAGGGAAATTTATATGAGTTGTTGGTCCCCAATACTTCAAGGCAGCTAAATCATAAGCTCTTGCTGCTTTTTCTTCTTTATCATATCCGCCTAAAAGACCATTTAACAAAAAGAATGAATGAGAAAGAACATGCACACCATCCAAAGTTTTTGTAATGAAAATACTAAATTCTATAAAAGCTTGAAATATATAGAAAAGTGAAGATAAAAACAAGTTAATGAGTGTAAGAGTGTCACCTACCGAGATAAACTGCTCAAGGTTGACATAGTGAAAGAAACCCAAAAAGGGCATGAAAATTAAAAACAGAAGTTAGTAGTATATTCTCTTTGGAAAATAAAAAGAAGGGTTAAAAAGAAACAGAAAATTTAAGCAAAGAAATGCTTATTTTCCCACCTTGCCTTCCTTTTCTTGTTTGTCCTTCTTTTCTACAGCTATTGTCCCACAAATGGGCCTCATATCTTCCAGTCCATCTATGCCTACACCATCAAATTGCACCCTCTTTAATAAGTTAATTCATAAGAATTATCTCCTCAAAATAAGTAAAGAAAATAAAATATGAAGTACCTTGTTACTCCTCTATACTGAGATGTTCTTTGTCCAAAAGTGTCGATAGATTTACGAGGAACTGGTTCTCTAGCAACAGACTTTCCAACAGTCCTTTTGCGATTATCAACAAGTTGTAATGGAGAAACTGCAACTAATTGATTCTGTGAACTGGGACTCATAGTAAGGGATAATGGTTGGAAACTGCAATTGTTAGCTTCATTTGAAGCTTTAGTACTAGAAAATGGCGTTTGTCTTAACCAAGATTTGAATCCAGATACTGAACTGGCAGTTTCAAATGGCACATGACACATGGTTGAGTTTGGAATATCACAGTGTTGGAAATTATCATTTGGGATTAGGGTTTGTGGATTATCATTGTAATGTTCACAAGAGTGGATTAGAGAAGATGGGTTCGTGTGGTTTTCTCCATTAGAGTCAGTATTGAAGCTTGGTGGAACATTAACATTGATTCTTTCTTCAGATGGAGAGTTAGAGTAACAGCCTAAGAAATCTTCAAGCTTTGGACCTTCTTGACTTGCACTTGTTGCATCCATGGAGTTTTCATATCTCCAATCTGCAAATTAATAAAAAATATATATATATATATATATATATATATACAAAAGAATGAAAAGAAAGTTTACATGTCTAAAGATCCCCAAAGCAAGAACAAAACCCTAATTTGGAAATACCTGAAGCAGCATTAGAGGAGGTTCTAAAAGGATCAAGAACACAAAGAGAGCCATCAGAGCGTAAAGGCATAACAGAAATATCATGGTGATGATGATGAGAAGTAGAAGAAAAGACTGATTGTTCTCCTTCTTCTTCTTCTCTACTAAAACCTCCATCAATTCTCAGGTGTGGAGTAACTGAAAATCCTAACCAATTACTCATATTCTCCCAATAATCTCTCCCCACCAACTACTTTACTTTCTTTCTATCTCAAAAACTGTGTTCTGGGTTTGATAATATCAATCTCTCTCTCTCTCTCTCTCTCTCTCTCTCCGTGTGTGAGTAAGGTTTTTGGTTTTTAAAGCTCAAACTTCAAAATTTTTTAACCAAAGCTCTCTCTTTCGTCTTATGTTCTCAGTCTCGCTGCATATCTCCATCTGTTTTGCCAATTCTGGTTTGGGTTTTGTGCCCCTTCCTTTTCTCTCGCTTACCAATCACTTGCATTCATATATATGTATGGTGCCATCCTAGTTTAGCTCAAAATTATTTTGAATATTATTGATTATATTCTCATGAAATTATTTAATATAAAATATATTTATTTTAGTCATCAAGAAATTGCAATTAATTCAATTTTTAAGAAATTATTGATATATATCCTCAATTTTTTCATCCATTACACAGCTGAATTCAGCTTTTCAGCTGTGCAAAATACACTAAATATTATGCAAATGAAACAATAGAAATCCAATACATAGGCTTCAAAAAATGTCGAATTTAAATTAGTTTATGAAAGTTATTTTTTTTTCTCATAAACAAAATTTTCAAAAATTGTATGCTAATTTTGTATCATAACCTTCAATTATTTAATTTTAAGACTAAAATACGTAAGTATTTTGCCATAAAAAGTTTATTGATTGATAAAAAGTAAATTCCATTTCTGCTTCGACTGGCAGCCTTACGTCCAAGATAAATCTTGATATGCGTGCGAAGGGTTATGATTTTGCACTCCGTTTATGCTACTATACGACCAAAAGCACCAGATCATGACTCACAATTTATGGCACCGTAACACAACTTGTCCAAATTTCACATTTTGATATGAAATGTGGGATGGGAAGGAACTATACTCGCCGTATGTAAATAAAAACAGCACCTCGCTACCTATGAGCAACACTAGCTTACTGTCCCCTCTAGGGGTTTTCTGGTAATTTCGCTGGGCAAGGCTTTGAAATCTCCGTAGGTGTGTATATTTACTAATTTGCACTGCCAACGATACCTTGTAAAGCTGCCCATTAATAGGGAACGAGTTGGGCCTGAATTTTCTTTGGGTCCAATTTAACTATCATTTCATTGTCAGAAGTCCATCGCCTTACGTAATGTTTCTCAATTTTGGGCTCTCACTGTAGTTGGTGATAGATTTATATAACGTCCAGTCCTCGAGCTTAAGCTGGGACATAGCTCAATCAACTGTCTGAATGTTAACAATATTAAAGAACTCAAATGTAGTTGAGATGTAAGAGTTTTTTCTAGTTTAATCAATGATTTCGAATTTAAATTCCAAAAATGAATCTGTATTAAATATTTTGTAATGGAATTTGGTCGCTTTTGTAATCCTTTCTGGCTCGAGTGAAAATTTATTTCGATGTAATACGACTTAAACGTATCTTCAATTTGTATGGATTCGCTTAATACATCTCATGGTCTAATAAAAAAAAAAAAACTCAAACGTTAATTGTCACGCGTTATGTTACTAATGACCAGCTATTACTAATCAGTACATGGCGTTAGCTGCATAACTCATTAAGCGTATCAACTATGCAAAAACACTCGCCAATTACACTCTTTAAACTTTCCGGGAATTTGTAGAATTGATGTCTTCTCATGTGATCGGAATAATAGGACTTTTCTTCATTTGATATTACTGCATAGTAATAATATAATTCCATCTAGAATGGATAACATTTTGTACAACTCATTTGCTCCAAAAAAGCAGAACCATTTGATTGGGTCGGGCCAAGGTTATAGTTGCTCAGCCCATGGATTTTCAAATCTCATTTCAGCCCAATTCCAACCTTTTTTCTGCTGCTGAGAAATTTTTACCTGTAATATTTCCTTTCTGATTGCCTAAATTCTGCTCATGTTTAATTCAAATGGGAAATTTCACGTTTCGGGAACTCAACTAAAATTTCTCATACAAATTCATAACAGGAATTTCTGCTACTAAACAATAAAATCCTGATATATGTATTCCTCTATAGATGTCATGACACTGTTGTTAAATTTTTAAAATGAAAATACAAATTATTTTTACTCGAAGGTTAAACAAAGAATAACCATAGAGTGGAAAGTTGGAAGCTCTGTATTATAGTGACTACAAAATAAATTTCTAATGTGTTTGTTGAGGGTAAATCTGATGTAGGTAAGTATTTTTCTTATTTTTTATATGCTGACTTATACAATATTTTGTTGTGGCCCATGCCTTTAATTAGGAGTTCATTAATTACGAGATATTGCCCTTGATGTTGGCTTTTGTTGTTCACATGGATGTAATACAAAACTAATTTAATTTGATATAAAACTCTATGATATTTAGAGTTATAATTATATGCAAATTATTAATCCTATAAATAATTGAATTAACCTTTTATTCAGGTACCATTTTCTTTTTCTTTTTTTTATCCTATTCTCTCTATTTTCATAAATTTTCATGATTTTTATAGTAAAAAGTAATGACTTGATTGCATATATCAAGTTCGAGTCGAAATTTATTCAAGAATGTTATTATGTAATACTAAGAACCACATGATATAGCTAATTAATCTTTGCATGCTTATCAATCGTTTTCAATTTACAAGCCTTTGTTTTTTTCTTCAAAAATCTTAATAATTATTGCCGACAACAAAGCTATGTATACATTATATACTTATGTACTCTTAACTGACTTTGATTATATTTTCTACTAGCTTGGATAATAATTATATAAAGCTTAATTGAATATAAAGGGATGAGAATTTTCAGACTATATGGCTTATTTTATACCCCATTTGTCCCTGCGAGACCATAAAAGAGAAATATCCTAGAGTTAGGTAACACATGGGATGATAAGCAAGAATTTAATTATAAAGAGGACAATGTACGATTCATGCTGCGTGGAGGATGTATATTGAATTTAATGGATTAGAATTTAATCTATTGTACTGTTAATTAATGCACGCGGTTTGAAGGTAGGCAATACTTTTAATTATTTTGATTTAACCTATATTGTACTGCTACAAATTTTGGACTGGATTTTAATTATTAAATTTAGTGTGTATTTTATAAAAAAAAAAAATTAGTGTGTTTCATCCATGCAGTTCGAAGGGTACCCAACACTTTTAAGAAAACAAGTGTATACATGTGTTTTCTCTGTTCCAAAACATGATTGAATAGCTTCAATCAAATTCAGTATAACCTCAAAGTCCTATTTAATGAAAATAATGAATTTAACTTGTTATTTTTACTTCCTTCAAAAAAGAAAAAAATGTTATTTTTACTATTGAAAGTTTGACAATATTTTCAATCGGCTAGAGTTGGACTAATATTTCTATCTTAGACACACATATATAACTTGTTATTTTTATTTAGGGGGTGATAATAGTACGTGTTAGATTTTTTTTTAGTTGAACATTAATTCTATATTTTTCAAAAAATAGCTATTTAACATAATAATGTACTATTTGTTGATTGGTTAAACTCAAAATATATTTCTTCTGTAATAACCGAGAGGGAAGCTTTTATCTAATTCAGACCTTTAATTCTTTTTTTCATGTACCGAATAAATGATGAAGTGGGATTTATAAAGAATATAAGTATATTCCCATTCTCTTGTGAACCATGTTATCTCGTCTTGTATTGGCTTCATTAATAAAATTTTGATAAATTAGATTTAAATAAGTCTTTTTATGTAATATTGAGAACATAAATAGCTACCGTAAAATAAAATAATTAACTAGGGTAGCTTTAAATAAGTTAGAGTATTCGTAAATTTTCACGAATTTTTTACTTTTTTTTAACAGATATTAAGTTTGAATCAAAATTTATTCAAAAATATTTGATTGTGGTCTAGGAATTAGGAAATTATTCCCTGAAATTGAAACAGTTTTAAGCTCCCTGAACCTATCAGTGTTCACGTCCTACATGTCCAATCATGTTCTTTCACCATGGACAAACCCCATTATCATAATAATTAATTTTCTCTTTATCATTCATGATCAAAAGGACAACAAAAAGTAACGACCATTTGCCTCGTTAATGCTACCCTAATTAATTATTTTATTTTACAGTGGCTATTTATGTCCTCAATTATTACATAAAAAGACTTACTTAAATCTAATTTATCAAAATTTTATTAACGAAGCCAATACAAGATAACATGGTTCAAAAGAGAATGGAAATATACTTACATTATTCATTATTGATATACCCGAAAATTTAATAAGAAAACAGGCTGTTATGGTGGTCAAAATAATACTGTATTTAGATAAAAATAGTGAGATCAAGTCGAATTGAACAATATTTTGAAACCTACAAAAAATGATAGTCCGATTTGATTGAGCGTTAACATTTCGATACTCAAGTCAGTAAAATTTAAAGAGAAAAAATATATACAAAGACTTTTTAGAGTGCAATGTATTTAAAATGTAAAATAATTTGGTATTTATAAATAGTGTTAAGAACCACTTGAATGATCTATTTAATTGTCAGAGAAGAAATATAGCGATGTGACGTGAAGCGGGCAGCGGATGGAGTGAAGGTGTGTGTCAATTGATTGCTATCAAGAAAGTCTTATCTTATTCGATCGGACAGTCTCATCCCATTAATTTTTGTATTTGTCTACTTGTTCACACACCAGGCCTAAAGGATACTGGGCTCGAGCCATAGGAGGCTTCTTTATGTGGCAATTATTTGGGCCAAACTTGGTGCAGGCTCAACAAATAATAACAAATAATAATGTTAGGCATTATCAATCATCATTTATTTGGCACATGAAAATAAATAAAAATTAAAGGTCTATGTAGTACATTATTATGTAAAACGGCTATTTTTAAATAGAGAAAACACATGTATACACATGCACCTGCATGCATACAAATAGGAGTGTATATGGTATAGTACAATTCGAAGATTTATAAATTTTCTTATTATTTTGAAATTTTGGATATTTTAAAAATTTGGTACAGTTCTATAAAAATTCGATATCGTTCAGTACAATTTTTTAGTTTTTTTGATACAAAATAATATAATACAATACAATTTGATACTTCAGATAATTCAATATTTTTAAAATTTTACAAAATAAATTCATAAAATAATAAATAGAAATACAATTAAAATATCTCAATAAGTATATTAAAGTTTAAGTCAAAGTATATTAATGAAAAATTAATATTCAACAGTCTTCCTCTGTATTATGCTGATACTGATTTTAGAATCTTGGGCAATATATAAAAAAATAAAAATTTTAAATAATTAGATCACAAAAAAAATATAAACATTAAATACAAAATTTAAAAATTTACACGAATATAATAATTACCTTATTCAAATTTTTTACATTGTTTGGTTAATGCCTCTAAAGCCAAAAGTGTAGCTGATCTTAACCAGTTTTGCCAACAAATAAACCTCTGTATTATTCTGACACAGATTTTAGAATCTTGAGCAATGTCTAAAAAAATACAAATTTTAAATAATTATATCACAAAAAAATATAAAACATTAAATACAAAATTTAAAAATTTACACGAATATAATAATTATCTGATTCAAACTTTTTATATTCTTCGATTAATATCTCTGAAGCCAAAAGTGTAGCCGATCTTAACCAGTTTTGCCAACATAAAGAATGTCGGCTGTAATTGAAGTTAAAGAATTACTTTTAAATTTGTTTAAAGTCCTTCCTCTTTGCTAAAAACTGATTCAGAAGCTACATTCTGTTGGGCACAGCGGATAAAATAAATAAATAAGCAGAGAAAGATAATGACACCAACAATTTAACGTGGTTCACCCAAAACGTTTGGGTTACGTCCACGGGACAAACTCCGAAAATATTTCTTCCACTAATAAAATTAATGGGTACAAGAGAGAGAGGTAATACAACAATTTGAGATAAACCCAAAATAGTAGCACACAAGTGTTTCCCAAACTTACTATTTTGTCACTCCCCTTTTAGAAAAATATCCCAAATATTTTTCTATAATACTTCTCACTCTCTTACTCTTAATCTTTTTCTCTCAAAGATTAGATCTCATACATCTCTCTATTGTATAGCACAAAAATGAGAGATCTACATTTTTTCTCTCTATGTCTTGAATGCAAAATAACCATGCCTATTTATAGGCATTTTTGCATCCCAATCTTTGAAAATCAAAGATTACATTCACACTTCTTTTTCATTTTTTTCAACAAACATGTTTAATTTTTCTTCATTCAAAACCTAACTAAAGTTGTGTGAATTCTACTATGTGGAACAAAACCTAACTAAAGTTGTGTGAATTCCACCATGTGGAGGGATAACTAACAAATCTCCCCCTCCCGATCACATGGGGGGTTCCATTAATCCTGCAGCGAGCAGATAATACTCCTCCCCCGTCAGTGAGTAACACGCATACTTCACCATAAAGAGTATACCCACTTGGAATTAACACTAACTCCAAGAATTTCATCTTGGTTTTGTATCCCAAATCAAGGACCACACAACACGTGGCTTTTCCTCCTGCGATATTCCACTGATTCGTCAAATCACCTTGCACCGCCGCTATCAACCAACGGGACACGCCGCCTGGCCATCACAATATACCAGGAAGACTTTCGATACAAAGTACGAAACACGAATCTCCAATCGCGAAAACATACCGAGGACCTCCAACAGCTTATGTCCTCCCCTCGAGCGATAATCTATTTAATCCGTCAAATCATCTTGCACCGCCGTTCTCAACCAACGGGACACGCCGCCTGGCTACCACAATACCAGGAAGACTTTCGATACAAGACACCAAACACGGATCTCCAATCGCACGAACAAACTGAGGACCCTTCCACACAATGCTTTACATCCAAATACCCGCAGATGATCATAGGAAACATCTTTTCCTGACCATACTCTATCTGGAACATCCATCTTGAGAGGAGTGCAGGGTGAAAGATTCAACACACGTGCAACTGTGAGAATAGCTTCACCCCAAAAACTTTTAGGCAACTTTGCATGTGAGAGTAGACATCTGACTCTTTCCATCAAAGTTCTGTTCATCCTCTCAGCTAAACCATTCAACTGCGGTGTCTTTGGAGGTGTCATCTGATGCCGAATACCATGCTCTTTACAATAAACATGAAATGGTCCAGTGTATTCTCCACCATTGTCTGTTCGGATGCATTTTAACTTCTTCCCAGTTTGTCTCTCAACTGAGGCATGAAATTCTTTGAAGACATCTAGAACCTGATCTTTTGTCTTCAGAAGATATACCCATGTCTTCCTTGAATGATCATCAATGAAAGTCACAAAATACTGAGCACCACCAAGTGACTTTGACATTGGTCCACACAAATCTGAGTGAATCAGATCTAACACATTCTTCATTCTGGAAGGAGGGGAACTTTTAAAAACAACTCTGTTTTGCTTTCCAACTAGACAATCATCACATTTGTCTAGGTGTACTTCATCCATACCGGGCAACATTTTCTTCTTGGCTAGGCTTTTCATTGCTTTTTCACCCATGTGGCCAAGTCTCCGATGCCACCGTTCAATTGCATTTTCTTTCTCCATCGCAGCTACTGTATTGGTGGAGAGCTTTGCTTCGATCACATATAGAGTTGCATGTTTTTCACCTCTAGCCACTATTAAGGAGCCTTTTGTAAGTTTCCATCTATCATAAATGAAGGAGCTGCAATATCCTTCATTTCCAAGTTTGCGTACAGAGATTAAATTCAGGCGCATGTCTGGAATATGCCTGACATCCTTCAGAATTAATCTGGTACCATTCTCTGTTTCCAAGCAAACATCTCCTCTGCCAACAACCTTTGACAGGCCTGCATTTCCCATTCTAACAACACCAAAATCTCCAGGTGTGTATGATGAGAAGAATTCTCTACGGAATGTAGCATAAATGGTAGCACCACTATCAAGCACCCAACTGGACTCCTGGGATGCAAGATTAATAATATCTTCATCATAAACGATATTGAATTCGTCTATGATATTAGTTTGCTCATCATCACTGCTGTCGTCTTTCTTCACAGCTTTGCTTCGGTTCTCTTGCTCCTTTTTGAACTTTCTGCAAAACTTTTTAATGTGGCCTTTCTTCTTACAGTGATGGCATTCTACATTGGCATATTTGTTTGACTTTCCTCTGCTCTTGCCTCTAGGGTTTTGTTCCCTAGACTGTCTCCTTCCTCTAGATTCTACAGCTAGAACATCTGATTGTGATGAAGAAGATGAGGCTTGTGATCTCCTTCTCATCTCTTCATTCAGGATACTGCTTTTTACAATCTCCATGTTGACTACACCATTAGGTGCAGTGTTGGTGATAGAGATCTTCAAAGTCTCCCAAGACTGTGGCAGAGAGGCTAACACCAATAATGCAAATACTTCATCATCCAATTTGACTCCCATTCTGTTTAGCTGGTCCTGGATCCCTTCCATCTCATTTAAGTGATCTGGCAAGGAAGTTCCTTCTTTATATCTTACTTGGACCAATTTGGTCAAGTAAAATAATTTATTATTTCCCGTCTTTGAAGAATACAACGTCTCCAGCTTACTCCAAAGAGTTCGTGCATGTGTCTCATTGCAAATGTGATTGTACACATTATCTTCGACAAATTGTCGGATAAAACTGCACACCTGCTCATGGTCAAACTCCCACTCCTCATCAGTTTTACCTTCGGGTTTAACTGTGGTAAATACTGGCAAATGCATCTTTGTCACAACTAGAAGATCTTTCATCTTTTTACTCCATATGTGGTAGTTTGATCCATTTAGATAGATCATTCTGCTCATTTTTGCCTCCATGTTAAAAAAAAATTCCGACAGTGAACAGTAACCGTAGGAAAAATCTTTTCTGATGTGGAAGATCAGACTATGCTGCAACCACAGAGCATACTAAGATAGAACCTTAGCTCTGATACCACTTGTTGGGCACAGCGGATAAAATAAATAAATAAGCAGAGAAAGATAATGACACCAACAATTTAACGTGGTTCACCCAAAACGTTTGGGTTACGTCCACGGGACAAACTCCGAAAATATTTCTTCCACTAATAAAATTAATGGGTACAAGAGAGAGAGGTAATACAACAATTTGAGATAAGCCCAAAATAGTAGCACACAAGTGTTTCCCAAACTTACTATTTTGTCACTCCCCTTTTAGAAAAATATCCCAAATATTTTTCTATAATACTTCTCACTCTCTTACTCTTAATCTTTTTCTCTCAAAGATTAGATCTCATACATCTCTCTATTGTATAGCACAAAAATGAGAGATCTACATTTTTTCTCTCTATGTCTTGAATGCAAAATAACCATGCCTATTTATAGGCATTTTTGCATCCCAATCTTTGAAAATCAAAGATTACATTCACACTTTTTTTTCATTTTTTTCAACAAACATGTTTAATTTTTCTTCATTCAAAACCTAACTAAAGTTGTGTGAATTCTACTATGTGGAACAAAACCTAACTAAAGTTGTGTGAATTCCACCATGTGGAGGGATAACTAACACATTCAAGTATTGAACAACCAATATATCTCTAGCAACCTTAGTCAAAACTAAATAATTTTGCTCATTTGTTTTTTACCAACTTAAAACATCAAAATCAATAGAATTTTTTACTAATTTATCAGTCAAATAAGCATCCAAATTTTCTTGAAACACAACTTGTTCCTTTTCCTTATTTTCCAAAAATCACTCATCAACATCATTATTAATTTCATCAGAATTAGGTGGTGGGGCTACATTTTGATTAACATTAATCTCTTCAATTTTTTATGTTCTTCATTAGTCCATTCAAAACGGTTGTCACTTTATAAACTAATTTTTCTGTTTCACATTTGTTTGCATTTGTTTATCTGCATTTTCATTAAAAAATCATCACCACTACTAGTAAAAAGAGAGAGATGGAAAATCCAAAATATATGCCTGCAATTTCTAATTTCAATACTAGTAAAATTGTCTACCAAACATCCAACGACAATCTGCAATCCCCTCATACTAATAAATAAGGATTCTAACACTATTTACATAAAATCAACAAATATATGAAAGTTTATACTCGTAGATAACAAATATAAAGAAATGAATACCTTCTACTGTTATAGGTAAAACCCAAAATCAGCAAGATAAGCTAGTAAGCAATATTAATAAGGAATATAGTCATCTATTCGTTATATATAGAATATGCATTTAGATGTGAAGAAGCAATTAAGTTAAGGGAATCCTAGATGCTGACATTCACAAAGCCGAGCACACAAGAAATGCAGATAATGAAAATTAATAATAAAAAAAAGAGAACAAATTTTCAATGTCGAGTTGGTCAACAATAAATAATAGCGAAAATATCTAAATCGCTTTCTGCAACAAATTAAAAAAAATAGAATACGTACTCAAAAAATATCTATTTACATAGATACATACATACAAGGATTATGAATCATTGTATGTACTATACTAAACACAAAATAAAATAATCAGGATAAGGAGAAAAACATACAATTGAAAATTAAAATGTCACAACCCTAATTCTTGTAAAAAATATTTGTAATTGATATATAAGAAAATTGGAAAAACATACTGATATTTTCAATGAAAAGCAGTAAACCACGCAGAAGTCTTAGATTGAAGATAAAATTGGTGAGGGAAGGAGAAAATCCCAAATCTAAAAAGAGAACAACATAATGAACATGAACACAAAAATTGAACAAAAAACCCCGAATATGAAATACTAGAAGCAAAAGTTGAATATAACTGACCTGTGACAGTTGTGAGAGGCAAAGATCGTTTGAAAAGGACTAAATCGACAGGTAAGGGGCGATGGCGAGAAGTGGAGCAAGGGGAGCGTGGTGAAGGCGGAGAGGAGGCAGAAGGGGAAAAGATGGAAGGAAGAAAAACCTAACCCTAATAATCTATTTCTCTGTTACCTCAAATGTTTTCATTTTTCATATTTTAAAAATTATCAACTACATAAATTCAATTTTTAACTCACTCCAAAAACCCAAAATAAAAAATATTCCCTCTTAAAAAATTTAAAATTAATTTTTAATTTCCTTTAATTTTTTTTTAATTTTCTCTTTTATTATTTTTAAATATACAACTAAAATTTTATTATATATAATAACTATATAGTTAAATTATTAATTTGAATATTTATATACGGCTTGAGTGAAAAATAAATGAATAATATTTGAATAACAATATGATACTAAACATAAATAAAATTAATTGATAAAATAATTTTATACTCATATAATTACATTTATGATATAAAAGTAAATTAAGTTAATTGATAAGATAACTATACACTCATATAATTATAAAATTTTATTATATATAATAACTATATATAATAGCATTATTAATTTACGATTGTATTACTAATATAGGTATTACACAAAAATATATAAATACTAGTTGAGTGATACTAAAAATAAATGAAATTAATTGGTAAAATGATTATATACTCATATAATACATTAATTGGTAGGGGTGTTCATCAGGCGGGTTCGGGTGAATCCGACCTGAACCCGAACCCCGAAATTTTCCATATATTTCAATCTTATTCTATCCTACCCTATGAATAGTTCGGGCCCCTATCCGAATAACTCACACAATTTCGGGCCCCGTCCGAATAACCCGAACAATCCGAATTTATTTTTTCTTTTTATTTTATATTATTTAAAATGGAATTCGGGTTGGTTTGGGTCAGGCCAACCCAATCCGAACCTACCCGATTATTAAAACACCGCGTTTTGGGGTGGGAGAATTTTTTTTGGATTAATGAGGGTTTAACCCGACCCGACCTGAACCCGAACAAACCTAAAATCTCTAACCCTAACAACCCTAATAACCCTACCCGAATTCCTTGTTTAGTGCGGGTTGTTCGGGTAGGGTCGGGTTTTGAACACCCCTATTAATTGGTAATATTTCATTATATATAATAACTATATTTAATCACATTATTAATTTAAATGTTCATATAGGTATTGTGCTAAAAATAGATGAATATTAGTTAAATGATACTAGGAGTAAATGAAATGAATTGATAAAATATTTATGTGGTAAATTGCTTAGCTTATATATATATATATATATATATATATATATATATATATATATATATATATATATATATATATATATATATATATATATATATGAAAGATTAAGTAGTAGTTGAGTAATATTAAAGATAAATTAAATTAAATACAAATTGTTTTAATTATATATTCATATTTACATTCATATAGATAGAATAATTATTATAATAATTAAATTTTTATTATTAATAATTAAACTATTTAGTTTAATTTGTTAGCTAATTATTATCTTAATTTTGCACATTAAAATATATAATGCAAATAAAGTTAAATTTATATATTACATATAGAATATAAATTATAAATAATATTTATATAGAAATTATTAGTAATGTATATAATAATTAATAAATATCAGTTCTTTCTGTATAATTTGGTATCAGAACAATTAGATACAGTTTAATACGGTTCTCGATTCGGTTTTGGATAAAATATTTAGATCCGTTTCAAATAAAGTTAATGGTATAATTCAATTCGGTTCTAGTCAAAAAATTAACGGTACAGTTCAGTTTCAAATTTTTTTTTTCGGTATTTCGGTTCGATACAAGAAAATCTATATCCGTGTACAATCCTAGTTATAAATACTGTAACTTACATCTACTTTGTTTAATAAAGTCTAAACGGAAAGTCTTATGGAGCACAAAGGAGTGGGGAATTCTAGGAATTTATATATACTCTTGACTGAATTTGATTATATTTTCCACTACCTTGGATAATAACTATATAAAGCTTATTTGAATATATAGGGATGAGAATTTTCAGAGTATATAGCTTATTTTATATCCCATTTGTCACTTCGAGACCATAGAAGAGAAATATCCTGGAGTTTGGTAACACACGGGATGATAAGCAAAACAACTATTTAATTATAAAGAGGACACACTACGGTTCATGCTGCGTGGAGGATGTATATTGAATTTAATGGTTTAGAATTTAATCTATCGTACTGCAATGAATTTCAAACTGAATTTTAATTATTAAATTGAGTGTATATTTTACAAACAGACTTTTTTTCTATAGCATTTTTAAAAACAAAATTCGTGTGTACCATGCATGCAGTTTGAAGAATAGTCCAACACTTTTAATTCCTTAATTAGAATTTAATTTATAAAAAATTAAATTTTAATTGTTAAATTCAGTGTGTATCATCCACGCAGCTTGAAGGTAGATAATATCTTTAATTATTTTGATTTAACCTATATCGTACTGCTACAAATTTTGGACTGGATTTTAATTATTGAATTTAGTGTGTGTTTTATTTTAAAAAAAAAAATAGTGTGTTTCATCCATGCAGTTAGAAGGGTACCATCACATTTGGGTGCTTATTTGTATGTGTGCGGGTGCATCTGTATACATGTGTTTTCTCTTTTTTTTTTTTTTTTTTGAATACATTTGTATACATGTATTTTCTCTATTTAAAACATAGTTTACATAATAATGTACTACATGTTGATTGGTTAAACACAAAATATATTCATGTAATAATCGAGAGAGAAGCATTTATCGAATTCAGACCTTTAATTTTTTTTTTCACGTGCCAAATAAATGATGATTGATTATGCCCAATATTATCATTTGTTGAGCCTGTGCCAAGTTTGGCCCAAATAATCGCCACATAAAGAAGCCTCGCATGGCTCGAGCCTAGTATCCTTTAGGCTTGGCGCATGGATAAGTAGACAGACACAAAAATTAGTGAAACAAAATCGATAGCAATTCATTGATATATACTTTCATTCTATCCGCCGTCTGCTTCACGTCATATCGCTGCAAATCTACTCTGATACTTAGAGAGATTACTCAAATGATTTTTAATACTGCTTATAAATACCAAATTATTTTATATTTCAAATATGTTGTACTCCAAATAGTTTTTTTTTTATATATTTTCTCTCTTTAAATTTTACTGACTTAAGTAGTAGAGTGCTAACATCCAATCGGTTCGGATTATCATTTTTTGTAGGTTTCAAAACACTTTCCAATCCAACTTGATCTCACTATTTTTATCCAGACACAGCATAGTTTCGACTACTATAACGACCTTTTTCCTTATAAAATTTTCAGATTTTTCAAAAATGAATAATGATGTGAGATTTATAAAGAATATAAGTATATTTCCATTCTCTTTTGAACGATGTTATTTTGTATTGGCTTCATTAATAAAATTTTGATAAATTAGATTTAAGTAAGTCTTTTTGTGTAATAATTGAGGACATAGATAGCTATCTTAAAATACTTCTTCCATTTTTTTATCAGTCATTTTTATTATTTTTAACAGAATTAATAAATAATAAATAGACTTAAATTTAATATTAAATTACGTGAATAAAATTAAATTATCAAATTAATTGATTCTGATTTTATTGAAAAAAATAAATTGAAAAAATAAATTAAATTATATTAAAAATTTAAAATTAATAAGTAAATAAAATTTAAATTTTATTTAAAAATAATAAATAAAAAGAAGGGAGAGTATAATTAATTAGTATATCATTAACTAGGCAAATGGTTGTTACTTTTTGTTATCATTTTGATCTTGATTGATAAAGAGAAAATTAATTATTATGATAATGCGGTTTGGCTATGGTGAAAGAACATGATTGGACATGTAAGAACTGAACATTGATAGGTTCAGGGAGCACAAAACTGTTTCAATTTCAGGGAATAATTTCCTAATTCCTTTCGTATTAAGACCAGACCACAGTCAAACACTCGCCAATATATATTAGCATCCCGGGAAGGACCATTTCTAATATCGGTCCAACATAATTATTATAATCATGCCGTACTTACTTACTACCAAACATTAACTTAAAATTATTACCAGAAAATACATAAATATTTGTCTAAAACGGGAAATAATATATATTGCCTAGCTGTTCATTTAATCTATAAAAGAAAAACATAAATATCCTCAAATTTTTGGATTATTATAAATTTCTAAATTAAACCTCTATACTTTAAAAATTTAATATTAAATTTATTTATTTTAAAAAAATTACATTAAATCTAAAAATGATGATTTTTGACAAGTATTACATGTATAGATCATCAAACACAATTGTAATCAAAATGTCTTAAAAATAAAATTTACACTTTTTAAAAAAAATTTAGAAATATGTGTTTTATATTTATCACATACGCATTTGACAACGCATGCTTGTATCATTTAAAATCACCATCTTTAAAATTATTACAAGGATTTGGAAATTTAAACAGATTTAGTGCTCAACTTTTAAAATATAAATATTCAATGCAAAATTTTGTAATATTTCAAAAGATCTAATGGTGCGTTTTGCCAAAAGAAAAAAAAAATTCTATAAATACATAGATAATACAGCCATGAGATTTTAGTGGTTTTTTTTGAAAATAAAGTTATTTTTAAAAATATTTCGAATTATGAGGTTATAGTAAAAAAAAATTGAAAATTTGGTGTGTTAGATTTTGGCACATGGATAGCCGAAATTGGGCAGACAGAACCCACCTATCTTTGACTAGCAGGCTACCAGAATCCGGCACAAGAGAAGCCGGAATTCGGCATCTTGGATCCGCCCTTCACACTATGGTACTAAAATTCGGTTGTCTCCAACGTCGGTATCCGGCACTTCTTCTAGATCAACTACCCTTTAAATTTTAAAAGATTCAAAAATATGCTCTACTCCTCATTTTATCATCCTAGAAATTTTGTTTTTCTTCTCAAACTCTTTCAATCTATTTTGCAACACTTTTTTTGAAATTTTCATTCTTTTTCTTCTCAAACTCTTGGAAAAAGGAGAATAAAAAAAAAAGAAAAATGGGAATGTCAAATACCGGATGATTTTTCTTTTCTTTTAAATTATGTTTAAAATTTATGAAATTGCTCTAAAATAACTCTACTAAAGCTCCGATAACAATAAAAGTGAGCCTACTTCATACTAAAATCTTTTTAATTATCTCAAGTAAAATTATAGGTCTATTCTGGATAACTAAAAAGTAATTTTGAAATTTTTTAATAACTTTATAATTCCGCTTGGGATATTTAAAAAATTTATAATATAGAGCATATTTATTTTTCACTTTGATTTATTAGAAACTTTGTAAAAGTATTTTATAATAATTTTATAAGTTTTAGACATAATTTAAATGGAAAAATAAATTTTGAAAATGAAATAAAATGAATTAGGATAAAAACATCCAATTAAAAAATTTAATCCAATATGCATGGTTATTTTTGTGCTCAAAATCAAAATGTCAATGGCAAATCAGTTTCACAGTAAATATTAAATTTAAATAAGCTATCTAAACAAAACTTTTGAGGTAAAATATAATCTTTTGCATCATCATCTTCTTTTTCATCTATCTAAACAAAACTTTTGAGGTAAAATATAATCTTTTGCATCATCATCTTCTTTTTCTTTTGAAATTATATATAAATTATATTTACAATATCTGTTAGTAGATTATCTTATTGAACTAATTTAATGTCAAATTTTATTTATTTAGCAAAAAAATAGCAATAGAAATATAAGGTAAAAAAGAAAATATATAATAAATGATTATAAAGGTGGAATAAAAAATGGCTCTCAAAAGTAACAAAAACAAAAATAGTATTTATAATAAATAGTTATTTAAAAATAAAATAAAAGGATGAAGAAGAACAAAATTTCTAGGATGATAAAATGAGGAGTAAAGCGTATTTTCGGGTCTTTTAAAATTTAAAGGGTGGTTGATCCGAAAGAAATGCCGGATACCGGCGTTGGAGGGCGGGCCCAGGATGCCGAATTCTGGCTCTTCTTGTGCCGGATTCTGGCAGCCTGCCAGTCAAAGACAGGTGGATCCCTCCTACCCAATTTCGGCTCCCCATATACCAGAATTCAACACACCAAATTTTCAATTTCTTTTACTGTAGTCTCAGAATTCGAAATATTTTTAAAAATAACCTTATTTTCAAAAAAATCCCGTGATTTTACGTGAAGAATATAGGCCAGTTTATCTTCTTTTGGTTTTTATTTCTATTTTGTGGAAATTAAAAAAAAAACAAACAAAAAAGCTCTCTTGAAAACAAAAGCCTCACCGTGCAAGGTATGATTTTGAAGCTAACCGACGCCATTGAAACTCTGTTAAGTTGGTCCTTCAAAAACCTTGCAGAAAGGAATCAATACTTGTGATTTTATGCCAGTTTTTTTTACTGGGTCTAAAATTTGTCCTAATCACGCCAAAAGAATTTATTCCATGCTACTAAGGACACTTCAATTATTTATATATAACCATATTACTAAAACTAATAAAATTCCATCATGTACTCTATGTTTTAGGGTTTATTACTTAATACGTTAAAGCTGCACCTGTGACAAAGTTACATCATCACATGCATGTCATTTGTTTATTTTTTTTCTTTAATATTCCTAGCTGTAACTAGCAAGGATTCAATTTTGTGTATGTGTGTGTGTATATATATATATATATATATATATATATATATATAATCTTATATGAAATGAATTTCTCGTTTCTTCCCCTTTTTGGGTATTTTGTGTTTCAGCATGTATAATTCAGCTTAATTTTAAGATAATAATATCATTGGTCTATTTTCGTAGTGTTTTGGCACACGTATATTTAAAGTAGTGGATATGTGGCTCTATGATGATCACTCCATTGGCCTTGTCCAAGAGTGAGCATTCTATCGTTTTGGTGTGGAAATTGAAAAAACTAAAATTGCCATAAATCGAATCAATTAATCATATAAGTGAAAATTGAACACCAGATTGAGCAATATTTTAACCGGTTATCTCGATTTATGCTCTTTAAACATATATATAGTTATATAAATTTAAATAGAATAAATCAAAATGAAATCCACTAAAAAAAAGGGTTTTTAGCCACCGATTTTTTTTTAATGGTTATTGCATTAAAAGTTTGGTGAATCGATTATATTAATTTTTTTAACTAAAATCGAACTAAACTAAATAGATCAATATTATTAGTATATTCTCCAAGATTAATATGTAGCGGTATTTGAGTAAAATTAATTACAATTACTTTTTATAGTCACAATATTAAATAGAATAAAACAATATAAATATTCAAATATTTTATGTCATTAGCTCTCGTAATTATGATTATGACTTGTAAAATAAATGACAGAAAATACAAGTTCATGTGCTTGTTCTGGACAGCATGTCAAAAATCTGCATTCTCCTAGTGAATGAGTGATCCAAAGGATTTCATTAATTAGTGTTTTAAGTACGAAAATCTGAAGCAAATACTTGTCTTAATCAGTAGAAAAATAGCAAACAACTACTCCCACTGCTTGATTAATCAATTGTGTAACAGTAATGAATATAATTAAAAGCCTTTATATTTAGCTTTATGCACACTCATCTTTCATAAATTCTTTGTCCATTTGCTCTTTAATTAAACCAAAACCCTTTTTCTTAATCAAATAATTAATATTATTATTAGTATTATAATATACTCTTAAAATTTGTTTATTGAGAACATACATTGAATTGTGATCTTTCTTTCATTCAGTGTCAGTTAAAATTACACCAACTACGATATAAAAGGGCAAAAAAATTCGCCTCCATGTTCTTAAAACAATCTAATACCATTGATTCTGCTGACAAGATTATTTAGTAAGTCAATCCGACGGTTGGATGAATACTGACAAAAGGACAGGTATTAGGTATTATGTGTGGAGATTGGCAAAGGTAGCAATTACTTCATTTTCAGAAGATACTTGCATGCCATGCCATTCCAAATTAATGATATTATTCTTTCAATTTTGTATTTAAATTATAAAAATTTTGAGTATTAATATTTTTGTTGGTCCAGCAAAACACTGGTGGCTTTCTACCTAATCACTAATTAATTTAAACAACACTTTAAACCTAATTTCCACTTTTACGATAACCCTTAATTTCTTCATGTCATATTTATAATTAATAAAACATGATTTATTCTCGTTTCTATCGACAACAATCTTGTTCTGGTAAGTTCGCAGTCTCTCATACACACACATATATATAGAGAGAGAGCCAAAAGCTTAAAAACATGTAAAAATTAAAATTTATAGAATTCGACAAAATATATCCAAAATTATCAGATTTAAATAAAATAATAATATAATTTTAGTATATATTGTCCACAAATTTTATTTGTATTTTATTTAAATTTAACGCATATTAATATAAAAATTTAAAAATTTTACATTACTCAATAAGAATTTAAAATTTTAATAGTAAAAAAAAAAAGGCGTAAGTGGTGGAAATGGCAGGACGATATTTGCCAGTAACATATGCAAAGTAATTAGTGGGAAAGTAGTATGAAAAGAAAACTTAGATGCAGAGCAAAGCATAGGTATAATGTTAAAGAGTGACTAAATTTGTAGAACTAAAAAGTATAAACAAAGTGGCAGACAGAATTTAGAGTTGGGAATGAATTAAAGTTTTTGATAAAGATGAAGAATAAGTCCCATTACACAGTCTAATAATTGCACGTTGAGACGTAAAAAATAAACGTTAAGTCACAGATAGATACTCCTTTCTATTACCACCTTACCTTTTGCTACCCAAACTGCATGCCGTCACTATTATATCAAGTGTGTATATGTAATATATTTCTTTTGTTCCACACATGCAGAAGAAAATTATATCAAAATTAAAAACATTCAAAAATGAATCCGCAGCCAAAAGATGACAAAAACTTAATAATTTACAGCCGTTTGGATGTCAGCACCTTTTTTAGCCCCCAAGGCCCAAGCTTGTGTCACCTAAGTTTATTTTTTATTATTATTTTTATATAAAAAGTATTTTTTACCCAACAGTAATATGGTATATGGTAATTTTGGTTTTGAATTTTTTTTTTATATTATTGCTTTCCGACTATTTAAAATAAAGGGATTTTACTATCACAACTTTCAAAATATATAAATTTTACTCTGATTTTTTAATCAATTTTTATTTATAAATTATTTGAAATAAAAAAATTATAAATATATTTTTCAAAATATATAAATTTTTCTCTAAAATTTATTAAATAATTATATTTTGTTTTTAAAATAGATAATACATTACATTGATAATTAATAATTAATTATCTTACAAAATAAGGACAAAATCGGCATATTTTAAGAAATTTCGGAAATAAAAATTGATAAAAGAAACGAAACTTATGAGTAAAATTACCTTATTTCAGATAATATATTGGTAAATTTTATTTTTATTTTATTTTAAAGTGTATGGGCACTCACAAGTCAAGATTAAAAAAAATTCCCAATAATTTTTTTAGCAGCCTTTGCATAATAATAATAATATATAATTGCAGTAGGATACTAGCTATAGCCGAACTTTACAGCTTAATCATGAGTGCCATAATTAATTTTTTTAATGCTCATTAATGCGTATATAAATCTCTGCCTATATATAATTATATATATAAATAAATGGTAGTTGAGGCCTTCTGTTCCACCAAGAAGGGTAGATGTCACAGTGATTTCAGACAGACTCCTCTCGCTCTCAATCTCTTGCAAGATCCGTTTCTCTTTCTCTCGCTTTCAATCTCTTGCCAGAACAAGCACAAGCTTTCTGAATATGGCTTCTCCAAAACATACTTCCAATAAAATGGAAAGTAAGACCGCAAATAAAGGAGCTTGGACTCCTGAAGAAGATCGAAAATTGGCTGAAGTTATTGCTCTCCATGGGGCTAAAAGGTGGAAGCTTGTTGCAGCCAAAGCAGGTACGTACTTAATTATTTACTTAATTATTTATGTTCATATAATTATCTTTTTAATTTTTGTGCAGGTCTTAATAGGTGTGGCAAGAGTTGCAGGCTAAGATGGTTGAATTATTTAAGACCAAATATCAAGAGAGGGAATATATCAGAGGAAGAAGAAGACTTGATTCTTAGACTTCATAAACTGCTTGGAAATAGGTAATTAAGTCCATTCTTTATCCCAATTACTTGAATTTTAAGTTGAACTTAAATAATATATGTATATATATATATATATTTTTTTTTTGTGGTTATAGATGGTCCTTGATTGCTGGAAGATTGCCGGGTCGAACAGATAATGAGATAAAGAACTACTGGAACTCTCATTTGAGCAAGAAAATAAACCGGCAAAAAGAGAACGTTTCAAAAAGAGAAGGATCAATAATTGACGAGAAAAAGACAGCAGAAAAAGTCAATACGGTGGAGGAGAGAGCATCTAATAATAATAATAATGATAGTTATAATAATAATGATAATGGAGGTGAAGAAGACAACAGGAGTAGCAGTTTCAATGTAGATGATTTCTTTGATTTCTCCAATGAAGATCCATCGAGCTTGGAATGGATGAGCCAATTTCTTGAAATAGATAAGACTTGACCTGGCACCTCATGAAATTTGTAAACTTCGGTTTTCTCAACAAGCAATGTGTCAATCTTGCAATTGACATTGTAATCTATGAGTTTTATTTTTCCTTAAAAAAAAGCTGAGTTCATGTTATGATCAGTTTCTTTAACAAGATGATTTCTTGATTGATTCCAATAATTTTCTGAACTGGGTTTTTCGGGAAGACGATTCTGTAAATTGCATGTACTGCATGTATCAAACAAAGACTCTTGCTATTTTTTATTCTGAGGATCCATATTTACCAACATTGAATTAATCATTGTACACCAACCCAGGAAATAGGCAATTAAAAAAGAGCATAGGCGAGTACAAGACATCTGCAAAAGAAACACTAAAGTTGTTTGGAATTTAGCCCAGCATAGTTTTCATGGATTCTTTAATGATGGAAAGGGTGGAGTAAAGGTGGCAAAGAATGGATGACAATTAATAAAAGAAAAAAAAGATGAAGAAGAATGAATGAAAAAAAAAAAAATAGTGCAACATTATAGACCCATTATGGGGCCATGTTTATTTAGTTGACAAAAATAAAGAAGGGTACAAGTTATTGTTTTGAGAGAGTATTTATTATCATGTGCAAAATTAGAATGTGTTCCCATGAGCAAAGTAGAATTTAGAAGAAAAGAACTTGGGCATTATTAGAATTACCCTTACACAATACCAGTAAATTTGGTGAATTAAAGAAGATAATTTTTTCCAAGAAGCAGCCAAGAACACTTTGATGAGCTTTTGACAAGCTTTCCAAGATGCACCCACTGATTTTCAAGAACTTTATATAAAGTTACTTGGATACAGCCAAAAGGTATTCATATGATCGATCAAGGAATTGATATAAAATGAATGTGTGAATGATTCGAGCCGCTATAAATTTGTCCAGATGGCCGATAGAGAGAATTTCAAATTGGATTCATCCAAGTGATTAAACCCATTAAACCCCAGAAACAGTTCCAACCTTTTAGAGGCAATCTGAGAACTGCCTATTGAAATGTGTTTGGTTTTATTAGCAAATGATTTGATATGTCTGCCACATTGTGATCATATATGACTTTATGCACACACACTTTTACTGATATTTAATTAGGTTTTGACTATGCTTGGAACAGCAGAAGCATAATTTTTTTTCCAACTCATTATATCATTATTCCCTCTCTTCAAATCCAAAAACTGAATTTCCTATATCATTTAATTACATATTAATAACTTTCAAAGAAAAAGAGAAAAACTTTTCATTTATATTATTTTCATCCATGCAAGTTATTAAGTTGCAATATTGAATGCAAGTTTTCTGTGTTTTGCTTCAGATTTATTACAGGAATTAATTTTTTATTCATGAATTATTTGTTTCCACCTTTAAAGAGGTCCAGCCAGGCAGATATGATAATAAAGAAGTACAGATTAAATGCATTTAGATCCAAATTCAATTGCCCATAAAATGTAGTACATTCTGCATTCCTTCAAAAAAAAAAAGGCAGAACCTGTTACTAGAAGTGAGTGATCAATTATAAGCTTAAATCTCCACATATATGATAAAGTAATTTTCTCTTCTCTGATGTGTGTCATCTTGTAGATAAACATATTAAACAGCCATAAGTGTGCAAAGATGGATTTTACGGTATTCTCAACAACCAATTAATACATAATTGAATTTTACAGAACTACTCATGGAACCCACAAGCTCAACTTGTAGGAGAGTAAGGTCAAGCTTGTACTTAAAAAGGAATCCAAATACTCAGACAATCATTCACTGGTAGAAAGTATATACTTACATCACAAATATATGACAGATGACACGTGCTCAAAATATATGTGGAACAGGAACTTCAATTTCTCGATGACCTCTGGCCAGTCAAACCAGTCAATCCCACTCTACAATCATCGTAGATTTACAGATGGGTGGTTGAGCATTATTTCAAAGAATCAATATATGGCTAGCAGTCGGATGATTCAAAAGATTCGTCTATATAACAACAATACACTACATGTTAAAAGAGTAAATCATCTTCCCTTCAAATTGACCTTCAAAGTGATATCATAGGATTCCTAGCTAGTTGACCCTTGCCAAGAAGCACTAGTCTTGCCTCCCTCATATCACATTGAAGCTGAAGTAAAATTCCATGAATAGGGCCTTAATAACATGTGCAAATAAAATGAATAGCCAAAAGAAAAAACGAAAAATCCGAGCATAAATTGCATGTGAAGTTTCTGCTCTCCCATCCACCCATGTCAAAATCTTCAATCCAATCCACAAATCACGTACCCCTGTAGGAATAAATCTACAAAGGCAACACCCAGAGAATTAGTGATTATAATGTGAGGTGGACAAAAGAAAGAGCGGTAAGTACTGCAACAAACTCCTGCTGCATACTCATCAACTAAAAGGAGACAAATTACGAATAGTGATAATTCATACATTTGTAAAAGGTTCTTGCTGTATTAACAGTTTGGCAAAAACATATCCAGGTCATAATTAGCCCCACGCCATGGAACAAGCGTAGTTGACTAGCAGTTTACCATCAACACCAAAATTCTGCATCATTTGAATTTAAATGGTTATATAATTGGACAATATATAATGCCATCTCAAAATATACTGAAGTTGGGAGAATTTCAGTGAGTAAAAACCCCATTAGTAGGAAGTTAATACCAAATAATCTATCCACAACAAAGATATCAATCCTCACACACAGAGATCACAAACAATCACAGACAGAATCCATTCTTGTAGGAAAAACTTGTGTCTAGGTAAACAGATTGGATCCAGCATCCAGGTAAATCAGGTAGGCCATCTGAGATAATAACAACAATTTCATGTGAACTGAGGCATATTTCCACCTCCTCAACGTCCACCAACAAAATTATTCATGCTCTAATGCAGTGTATATTATGAAAGTAAAGATCATGAGCAAATAAAAAGAGATAAGTTAGAAAAGAGTTTCATCCCATAAAATGCCAAAAAGTATGTGCCGTACATAGATTAACTTAATTATTTGGTATTCATATTTACCGTGAACAGAATGCTTCATTCATCAATGCTCTTCCAATGCATTTTGTGTGCATTTACCAAGGAAATAAGAAGGACGAGAAAATATTTAGGTCATCACTAGATACTATGCTGTAATTACACATGAAGTAATAATAATGTTATCCTGTACAGGCGCAAGCTCACAACTAGAGAGTGGAATATGAAGTCAAAGGAGAGAAAGCAGATCAAACCACAAAAACTTCGGGTCAATTTGAAGAATACTTACATTGAATAAATCGATAACCAATTCATCAGGGTTCGGTGAGAATGCACTGTTGATGTACACAAACTGATGAAGCAATGAAGAAAAAAAAAACTCAAATCAGTACTCTGAAGCCTATGGTTGAACAAATTTCAGGTAAAAAAAAAAAGGAGTAGAATCAAAGATAAGCTACCACTGTTTCTCTATGAAGTTGTCTCCGCAAAAAGTCAATGACCTTAGCAAATTTATCAGTACCAGGTATCTGCCACATAAAAGGGCAATTAGGAAATGGAAGAAAATTTCAGTTGACAAAACCAGTTCCACGAAAAAGTAAATGCATCCACTATGTTTGGAACGATTTGAAGTCTTCAATCATTGTCACTACAAAATGCGCACAGCAAAAAATCCTCTTTGATGATTATGTTCCTCTTGGTCTATACATCTATGAGCCAAATGTTCTTAAGAAAGAGTAGAAAGCATATCATCAACATGGTGACCAAAATTCAACAATCTATTTGCCACACCGATTACTAAGTTTCAGGATGTTGCATACTTGTACTCCATTCACAGAAATTCAAGGTGAATGGTATGAAGTTTTTCACTGGACTGGCACATAATTAAAACACTCATAGGAATTGAACCGCAATGTCTCCAAAAAGGGAAGGAATATATAGCAATCAATTGTATGTACATATATCTCGATTACATTTTTAATTTCGTCTAAATTTAACCTGAGTTCACCAACCCACCTAATTCACACGTACAAAATGCAAAACCCACTCACAATTTCAATGGATCAAAGCATGCAAATATATAAGTTCATGCAGACATTGACGAAAGAACACACCTTGAACTTGTTTTGCTTGAGAATAGGGGCATCGGCAGTCGCTTTTAATTGAACAATCACTACATCAAATAAAAACCAAGATTTCTTTTTCAATAAAAGAATTTTGCTAAAAGTTGAACTCAAGATAAAAATTCCAAACACAAGATTAATTGACATAAATAATTGAATGACAATCAATGATGGTTCTTGCAAGAGAGATCGTTTGACTCACCTTTTCGCACGGAACTGGGCGACTCAGCTGCCATTGCGAATCCTGCGTTGAAAAATCGGATGTCGTTTCAGGGCTTTTGCTATTTCTAAAATTAATTCTTAGGATTCTCCTCCCTGGTAGGAAATCGGATCACGGAGAATCAATCATTGCAAGCTGTTTCAATGGAGTTTAACTCAATTGGGTCCGTGCAAGCAAAAGCGCCTTGTTGTTTAACCCAACCCAACAAATATTTTCGGTTTAATCAAAATGCTAAAATTGTATCGGATGGTCGAACCGATTAATAGCTGGTTCACAATTCAATCGGTTAGCTCTTATGACTATGAGAAAGTCTTCAATTAATTGGGTAGAATTGAAATGTGTAAGTTACACTCTATTTGGATTGCACTCTATTTGAAAACACGTGTGATTTTATAATATTTCTGATTATATTGTTTTATATAATAAAAGCATAATTTGCCAAATTATCCTTTTTCATAAATATCAATTTAAAAAATAATAAATTTATTAATAACTTGAAACAAAGTCTCGTTTTCTTTTATTAATCATTAATTATGTTTTATAAGTTTATTTTCGTAATTAAATATTTATATTTACAAAATAAATAAATTAATAATAAAGATAATAAAATTAAATCATAAAAATATTAGAACATTGTCAAAGAATAATATATACGTCATTAACGGAATTTTAGAAAATGAGTAAGTGGAAAAAAAAAAAAGAAATCACCTAACCACACTTAAATATATGTGTATTAAAAATACACGTAACGTTAATGTGACATATTTATATAAAGAGTATTTATTAATTAATGTAACAAATATTGATTAATATATAATGTAATAAATATTGATTTATAATATTTTCTCTAAAGTATAAAAATGTTCTTAATGTTTTTCATTAGGATATTATAATGCCTTTAGTGTCTTACTCAAAGTACTAAAATACTCCTAAAATTTTCATACAATACTAAAATGCTTCTAAATATATTTAGATAAAAAATACACATGGCGCTGACGTGATATATTTTGCTACATGTCAATACCACAACAGCGCCGTTAATTCGAAGTTGACGGTAGATTGATGAAAGAATATTTTAGTACTGATTTTAGAACATTAAAAGCATTTTTGCTCAAAAAAAAGTTTAGGAGTATTTTAGCCCATTTGAGACAAATTGGAAGGTATTTTCATACCTTTTTCCTTTAATCAAAATGCTAAAATTGTATCGGATGGTCGAACTGATTTATAGCTGGTTCACAATTCAATCGGGTTAGCTCTTATTTTCGCATTTTTTTTTTGGTTATAATTCAATCGTAAATTTGAAAAATTCCTAGAAAAACACAAATATATATATATATAATCATTTTTCGGCTGTACACAATACAACATCAACCTATTTCAGATTTGATAAAAGCAACTTTATATTATGTACTGAACTACTTTATCATAATTTTTTTATATTATTATTCGGTTTTCAAAGCTACTGATGTAATTAATCAAAATTCATACTGGGCAATCCATTTTACGAGATAAACTACTCTATTCCAATAATTCAAATATATTTAATATCCAAATTTTGAATTTGAAATATTTTATTTTTTGGTGTGGAAATTTTTAAAATTACATTCCATTTTTTTATATATTTTTTGTTTTTTTTTTAATGGGATAACCGCTTTATTTTTTTTGAAAAAAAAATCTCTTTAACTAAATTGAAAAATCTCTTTATGTCCTTCAACTGTTATTCATAGTTTTTTTTTAGGCTAATTCTATCCAGAATCGAATTAATCTTAGTATTAGTTACCATGATATTAGTGTTTATAATGTTAATTGGACAACTTTATTTGGTATTTCTTGTTGGTTGATATGAGAGAAGAAATCATCTTATTATTATTATTATTATTATTATTATTATTTTGGTAAAAGAAGGTGAGCTCTGCTCACAAAACTAACTCGATAAAGCAACTCCTATAGAATCATGGTCAAGCCAATGCCCCATTCCAGCAGGAGTGGAGGACAAGGGATGATAGCCTGGAGGAAAGCTATGCCCAAGGTGCGCAAGATAGTTAGCAACACAGTTTGCTTAACGAAAAATGTGCTGAAAAGAAATGATCTGGAAGTTCTCTAAGAGGATCTGGATGCTGTTAATGAGAGAAAAACAGGAAGAATGAATTTTTTCCCTTCCACAAATAATATCTATGGCCTCTTTGTTAGCACCTTCTATGACCTTATTAACCCCTTCATTCTTGGCTGTGAGCAAGCCATAATATATACCCCAGATTTTAGCCACAAGTATAGGACAAGCTCCAATATTAGCCACATAACCTGAACACCACTTGCCCCATTGATTTCGCAGAAGGCCTCCACAAGTAGCACTTCCTCCCCAGCAACCGAAGCATCTAAATTAATTTTCATGAAACCAGAGGGAGGAAAGGACCAGATAGCGCATATGGGATCATTTTTATTGTCCCTAAAAGGATTCATTTGAGTGAAGGTTCTATGACAGTGAGTAGCATAGCTAATAACATCTTTAACTAAGAAAATAATAGGCTTGTGATTACCCTTAAATATAAAGTCATTTCTATTCTTCCAAAGATACCAACAAGCAATAGCAAAGAACTCTGGCCAGCTGGTCTCCTTAACTTGCAGTTGATGCTGTTGGAAATTAAAATTAACCCAGCTCTTCAAATCTGTCAACTCTAAGAAAAAATAGGGGATGTTAGCAGGAAGACAGAGATTCCAGAAGCAAAGAGCAACACAACAATCCCTAAGAATATGAAAACCATTCTCATTTGCATGCCCACAAATAGAACAAGCAGCAGAATCGGCAAAATGTCTACATTTTCTCTCCGAGTTCGTCATGATTCCGTTGTTAAGAAGAAGCCAAATAAACGTTTTAATCCGCTGAGGCACCTTAAGCTTCCAGATAACATCCCAAATAGTGTCCTTATCCGACATCGAATTCTCACTTAGAGAGTGGTAGGTGAACTTGATAGTGAAGTCACCAAGGAAGATAACTCCAAAAGACTGAGTCCTCTTCAGCCGTGGTTATGGGTGAACAAACAGCTGCCACCCTAAGCAGGGTATTATGAGGAAAATAATCAGCAAAAAGATGCCAAAGCCATCCTTCATTATCCGTAGCAAAAATCAGCCACCTTTCTGTCAATCAAATCAATAGGAATAGGATGGGAGGCAAGATGAAATAGAGGAGAATCAATCCCAGGAACCCTTCTATCAAACCTAGAATTTGGTTTTCTAACCATTATCAATAGACCAAAAGGCATGACTAGTGATATTACTCCAATATTTACAGATACCTCTCCCATAAAGGAGTAGAATTCCTTTGGACAGTGGATGGGTACTACAGAATGCTGAAATTTATACTAGAAGCGAGAACTTCAACCCAGAGATGATGAGGTTGAGTGAGCAATTGCCAGGCAAATTTTCATCATAAAAGCTGCATTGAGTTTATTAGAGTCCCTAATAGCTAAGCCTCCACTATTCTTCATTTGAGAGACTTTACTCCAAGGCACAGAGTAAGCTTTCGAAGATCCTCGTTCCTCCCCAAACGAAATTATGAGAAAGTTTGTCAAAGTCAGCACACAAAGAAGAAGGGATCACTAAAGCTTACATGATATAAGTGGGCATGGATGAAAGAACTAACTTAGAAAGAGTGATCTTTCCTGCCACCGAAATGTGAGAAGATTCCAACTAGTTAGCTTACTTTTCATATGATCCAAAATGTAGGAGTACTATTTTCGAGAAACTCTCGAATGTAAAGAGGCATACCAAGATATTTCCCCAGGTCAACCACTTCTTTGAACCCCAAGTATAGATTCAACTCCCTACGAAGAGAAGGATTTGCATTTTTGGAGTAAAAAATATTAGTTTTCTGAGCATTGACCTTTTGTCCTAAGCTTGAACAGAAACAATTAAGCACATCATTAATGTGATGCGCCTGTATGACATTAGCTTTGGCAAAAAGGATGAGGTCATCAGCGAAAAAAAGATGACTAAGCAAGGGTCTACCCTTGTTTAATTGAATAGGCTTCCATAAACCATTGCTGATAGCATCATAGATTTCATGGCTCAAGCTCAAGCATTCCATATAGAGGACAAACAAATAAGGAGAGAGTGGGCAACCTTGTCTGAGGCCTCTACTGGATGCGAAGGAAGCAAAAAGATCGCCATTCCAAAGTAATTGTATAGAAGAAATAGTAACACAATTCATAATGACCAAAACAAGAGTGTTAGGAATACTAGCATCATCTAAAGTCTCCTTGAGGAACTCCCAATTGATTCGGTCATAGGCCTTCTCCAAGTCCACTTTAATGGCCACGAATCCTTATTTCCCTTTCTTGTTCAGCATAGTGTGAATAACCTTTTGGGCGATGATTATATTTTTCGTAATATGACGCCCCGGAACAAAACTCGTTTGAGTTGGGCCAATTAAAGAAGGCATATAAGATTTCAGCCTATTAGCAATTGTCTTAGTGATGACCTTGTAAAGAACTGTGCATAGAACAATAGGACGAAACTGAGATAAGTTCTTGGGCACCTCTACTTTGGGGATGAGACAAATAAGAGTCTTATTCATGGAATGATCTATACGGCCACAATTCAAATTCCTTTCACTTTCCTGTAGACATCCGCTCCAACCACATGCCACTAAGACTGGTAAAACCCTGCATGAATCCCATCATATCCAAGAGATTTCCATGGTTTTGTTTCATGAAGAGCTTCTCAAATCTCATCATTAGAATAATCCTTCACAAAAAGATCAGCTCTATCTCTTATAGAAGGATACCAACCACTAATATGATAAGGGGAACAATCCTGACAATCATCAGTATACAACTGAGAGAAGAAGCTAATTGCCATAGAGCAAAGGTGGATGGGGTCATCTTGCCAAACTCCAGCACTATCCTGCAAGAAATCAATTCTATTACGCCTTCTTCTTTGCATTGTTCTTTGGTGGAAGAAAGAGGTATTTTTGTCTCCCCACAGAATACCCTCACTTCTAGATTTCTTGTGCCAAATAATCTCCTCGTGAAAAAGGGTTTGATCAAGATCCATCTTCAGCTCAAGTTCCAGTTTTTCAAGCCTATGAAAAGCTTTATGAGCAAGAATTTTTCGGACCCCAGCAATACGGGCCAGGAGAGTTCTCTTTCTATAAAAAATATTGCCAAAGACAGAATAATTCCATTGTTTCAATTTTTCAGCAAATTGTTGACCGTGTTCATGAGACTGCCATCAGCATTCTAATTGTTTCTCACAAAATCAGGGAATCCTGAGTGCGTGAGCCACACTTGGAAAAAGCGAAAAGGCCTAGTGCTCTTAGAGGGATGGGCATTGTTGAACTTAAGCAGAAGAGGTTTGTGGTCTGATGAAATACGGGCTAAGTGCAGGATATTAGCTTTAGGGAACTGGTGTGTAAAATAATTGTTACAAATACCTCTATCAAGTCTTTCTTGCAAAGCGCCCCTCTTCCAAGTAAAATTAGGCCTTCTATAACCCATGTCAATCAGCTTAGCATTATTGAACCAGTCTGAGAACCCTTTGTAGATACCAGACCTATTAGGAGAACCACCCTATCGCTCATTAACATAAAGAAGGGATTTGAAGTCCCCCATGAGAAGCCAAAGACCCTTAGAATTGAGATTAATGTGTTGTAAATGTGGCAAAGTCTACTGTGCACGGAGACTGCCGGATGCCCATAGATTGCAGTAAAAAATAACTTCAGATTATTCTTAGTTAAAATTCTTATGTGAATGAATTACGTGTCATTACATAAAATCTCCACTTGCCACTCTTCTTTCCAAAGAACCCAGATCCCTTCATTGAAATCGATGGCTTTAACTCTGTGAGATCGAGGGAGATCGATTTTGGAGATACATCTGTCTGCTTGTAATCCACTAATACAAGGTTCCAAGAGCATAATTATAGTCGGGTTATGATTTTGGATAAAACATTTGAGTGTTCTAAAAAAAGAGGAGCTCTTTGCTCCTTGATAGTTCCATGTTAAAATCATCATCAAAGAATAAGGAAAACAAAGAAAATCACTCTTCATGCAAGTAAGGGTCAAGTGGCCCTTTATCCTCAAATAAATCATCTAATCTCACACTAGAAGCATTTCCTTTCTCAGAAGCAAGATCATCAAGAATCATAGAAGTCGTACCTGTGTTAGCTTCCAACATGCTTGGATCAGGTGGTCGGCTCTCAAATTGCCCTATTGGTCGACTGTCATTTGGGGCTGCCTTCAGAGCTTTCAACGAAGGAGCATTTCGAGTTGAGGAGTTCTCCATTTTGGATTTACCCATCACAGAATGTTGCTCAGGATTGAGAGATGAAGGTAGGCTTACTAAGTTGTCTTCACTCTGGTATTTGCTTTTAAATTCAAAGAAATCCCTCAGCACCATTTTATTTTTGTTTAGATGGAGCTCCTTTGGCTTGTTTAATTAACCATGTGAGGATTTACCTTTACTAAAGTCCCCTCTCCCACGTGATGATTGACTTCTGGTCCCACGTGCCTTAAAAAGCTCATTCTTTTCCTTATATTGGCTAGCTGCAAAGATATTCCCCTAATTTGGCTGATTTTCTTTATCCGCATTAGGTTCTCCTATCTTCTCGCCATCATCCTCATCTAATATGGCAAATCTGGATCCTTGATTCTTAACTCGAAAATCTTACCTGTAATGGTGGAGGTATTTCTGACATTCTTTTTCACTTCTCCACCACCATCCAGGCGCCATACTGCCCCGAGTTTGCTGGTGAAGCTTCCTCAGTCGTCGCTGCATGGCTTTCCTCATGGTTATCAGTCGCTTTCTTTTAAGGACAGAAGGTATCTACATGACCCACTCTGCCACAATGAAAGCAGATGTCCGAGAGGTTCTCATATTCCACCCTTTGAATCTCTCTATCTATCTCAATCATGGACACCAGAGGACTTCTCAGATCAACCGAAACAACCACTCTAGCAAATTTCCCCTATGTAACTCTCTAGTATTATAATCAATTTTAGCTACTGGACCAATAGCTTTCGCGATAGCAGACAAGACGTTACCAGCATAATACTGAAGAGGCAATTCAGGAAGGTGAATCCAGACAGTGGTTTGCTCCACTTCATTGTTGGCCACTCTGAAACGTGGACTCCATTTTTGTACTGAAAGGTAAGCTCCATTCACAACCTAGGGTCCCTCATACAAGGCACGTTTATACTCATTCTCATTGGAGAATTGCATTAAGAAGAAGCCTCTTCCTATGTCGAGAATCTTAGCATCAAAAAGATTTCATAAAGTTTGGAGTCTAGAACTCAATGCTTTATATCCGATCGTTCTTCCAAACAGGCTCACAACCACCGTGTTTCAAGAGTAGAGGCTAGTTTTGTTTTTAAACCATCAGAAAATTGCACTATAGGAATAGTACCAGTCCTGTCAATGTTAACATCCCTTGCATCAAGGTCTATCTCCATCGAATCAAAAACCTCTTCCATTAAGCTTCCATAAACGCCCCATTCACTAAGCTATCCTTGTGACCAGAGTCACCAAAGAACTCGGCTCTCCATTTTACCTTCTTCGTGGCTCTATCAGCGTTTGAGGGAGGGACAAGTCGCTCGTGACTAGAGAGAGTCATAGGAAAAATTTCCTTGTTTAAATCATCTTTTTTTTAATGATAAACAAAAGCCACTTTAAGTGCTTTGTGATGAGGCTGTTTTTTTGGAGTGTTTCGGTTGAGGGTGCCTATGATAACTTATTAATAGGCTCTACGTCTGTTCCTTGGGACCGTGTTGTTGCTTGAAATTTTCACCAACTGGTATTGTCACAGTTAACACTAATAATTCTTTTTCGAGGATAAAAATCTATCTGTTTGTATTGATTTAATTGGCATCGGTGTAATGTGTTTGTAACTAATATTTGGACATGTTCTATTGTCAAAGCAGAAATGTGGAGTGTTGTATGAGAGATTATTCTTGCTTATCAAATGGGATATAAACAAGTGTTAACTGAGTGTGATAACAAGGTTGTAGTTGATATAATTTTTGACAGATGTCTTCTTAATACTAATTGTTTTCCATTTTACATCACATTGAAGTAAAGATTGCATATTTTGATTATTTTACTATCTTTTATGTCCATTGTAAAGCAAATTTTTCAGTAGATTTTCTCTTCAAGTTGGCGTATCAATCCCTTCCTAGATTTCACTTTCTTGAAATTTCTCTTCCTGACATTAATTTGTGGTTAGATCATGGTATTATATATATATATAATAAAAAAAATACATTTGGTTGGATTAATTATGAAAAGGGTAGAACTTAATTAACTTGAAGTACACGCAAAATGCTTGCTCTCCAATTAAATACAGTTTAAATTTTCATGCCAACTCTCAACTACTACATAAGCGTTTTTTACATGCAAACTCTCATCTACCTGGCGGCCTATAAACTAATAGCAAAACATAATTTCTATGTTATAATTAGGTTTCTAGCAACAAGTGCTCATTTTCAAAAGTTTTAATTTCAACTATGTTGGCTAAACTGATATCCGAAAATATTCTTTTATCTCGTAAAATATTTTTAATTTTTAAAATATTACAATTAAAATCATTTGATCGAAAAATTATAATATCTTAGTATCGATGTAACAAATCAT